>BLKR01001291.1:0-310673 GCA_011170035.1 Teleogryllus occipitalis
CAAGGGACCTTTCAACAGGTTCAGGTTCAAATCGGGCCTGCTTTTTTTTTTCTTTTGAAAGATATCCACTATTTATAACAGCTGTAAAATAATTAGCTGCCATTTTGCACGGGAAGTTACTGAAAAAAGTTAAGAATTTTGTCGGTTTTGGCCGCACTGTTTTTGCTGACGGCGTGGACAACCCTTACTGCGGAGAGCAGTGTGATCGCGAACGACTCAAGTAGGGCTGTCATTCCTCGGTTGTGCAATGCGATACAGCGTCGTGCCGCGCGGTGCGGAGGGGTGGGTTGGGAGGGTCAGGACGGGGACCGATAGCATGTGCACGTGCGTTGCGTTGAAGCCTGCGCGCGCGAGATGGGATACCATCGCTGATAGCGCGTTATTAATATCTGCGACGGCGGCGGCGACAGCGATGCGGCGACAGCGATGCGGCGAGCAGATGGGCGAAGGCGAGGTGGGCGGGGGGGGGGGGATCTTGGGGGCTCGGCCGCAGCCAAGTTGCGACCACGCATTCTCGAGGGCCCTTCGATTCATTTATTCATTTTCAGTTTTCTTCTCCAAGATTCAAAAGTATGATTAAATACGCCTGGTATGCTGCACAATTTACCGATGAACGTCCAGACCGATTCTTAACTCCAGGACAATATTGTTTAAAAATTACAAGCTTCGTCTGTGATGAGAAGGATTGTGATACATTTCCTCTGATTAGATGTGGGTGGTGTAAGACACATTTGTGTTTCGCACACTCAAATTGACACTGGTCATTTTTGTAATAACTTCACTGAATAAATTTGAATTGTATTATAGTGACTTCTGTTATGTATTTTTTAAGCATAAATTTAGTTTAATCATGATTACGTGGAAGTTTACAGGATTTGCCCTCTTTCCTACGACCAAATTTCTTTGTTTTAATCCAATGCCTCCCGGTGTTGAATTCAGTCACAGATTAACTGAAAGGGGAAAGAAACTCATTTTATTGAACCATCGTACATTGATGTATATGTCAAAAGTAATGGAAGGTTGGTAAACAATGTTAACTATACTTGCGTGTCACGGAAACACGTTGGCATTGCATCAGGTTTCAATTTCTCAATGTCGAAGAACTACTGCCCGAAAGAACCGGCGCTTTGCCTCGCGTCAAGAGCGGAAGCAATGTTTCGCGACCTTGAATTGGGACTCGTGCCCGTAGGAGCGCCTGTTCGCTCAGCGGATATTCTACAGTAGGCAGGGCTGCACAAACCCCAGGCAACCGACTATTTGCGTCGTGAAAAGTGTGGAAATTTCTTAATTTTTTTCAGTAACTTCCAGTGCGAAATGGCAACTAATGTTTTTACATATGTTATAAATAGTAAATATCTTTCGAAAGAAAATTAAATCAGACTAGATTTCGATCTGAACCTGTTGAAAGGTCCCTTGTAAGAAGTAAAGAAAAGTTTACGAAGGTTAGTAGTTCTGTAAAGAAACTCGTGATAAAGAGAGACTGACAGCTTGAAATAAAGCATTGAATTATATATAAGAAAAGGCAAGGGAAAGAAGAAGAAGAAACATAAGAAGGAGATTGAAGAAACTTATGAAGAGGGCCCTGGTGACCCAAGTTATGGTTGTAGAATGCACTAGAACCTTTGATTGATATTTTCCATCAGTATATATTTTCAGTGATATTTTTTCTTTTTCTCCAAATCTACTGGATAAAATTGACTGAAATTTTTACAGGTCTTCAAATGTACTCTTCTAACTTAAGTTTAGAAACGGGAATAAAATGTGCAAAAAATACAAGTAATTATTAAATATTTTTTCTAGAAAATCAAAAATTATTTTTTACAACTCCTGTGTTAAAATGTGGAAATATGCCTAAATTTTTACCTGGATTTATTTAACGCAGTTATTACAAATTGTTTCTGAGAAAAGGAAAAACGAAATCTGTAAAATTAACATGAGAAAGATAGGACCTCCCGGAGCTCCAAAATAGTTATTTATAATACAAGTGGTAAAAGTGGCCTTTTATTTTGCAATTAGGAAAATTTGCGACACTCGGCCTCGTGTCGCTATCGTATGAGAACCATAAAAGCACTTTTACCACGTGTGTGTAAAACATATACTACACATACACTATTTTTATACAGCTTAATTATTTGTCAGTTTTGTCCTTTTCGTCCTTTTTCTTCCTTTTCGTCCTTGTTGTCTTTTTGTTTTTTGTTTGTTTTTTTGGTCCTTTCGGTCAGACGAAAGTATTTTGTTTGCGTTGTTGCATTCACAGATTGATCAGAATACTTCAGCATCATCTCACTTTCAGCATTCTATGCATGCTCTGAAAGAGCTCTTTTAGTAGTGGCTGTCAAAAATAGGTAGTTATTTTAGAAGAAAAAAATAGTGGATCCCAAATGTACCCAGTGAGTAAAACGTGACAAATATTTATGTCAGGAACCGAAAGGTTCACCTCCTCGACGGCGACGTGCAGCGCGGTGCGTCCGCAGCTGTCCTTGGCGTCCACGTCGGCGCCGCGCTCCAGCAGCACGCCCAGGCACTCCACGTGGCCCTTGTGCGCCGCCACGTACAGCGCCGTGCGCCCGTTCTGCGTCTTGGTGTCGATCTTGGCGCCCGCCTGCGCACACGCACCGCCTGACTGCGCCTCCGCCTCCGCCTCCTGCAGGCCACACTGAGAGGAGCCAACCAGCGCCTCTTAGGTTGCCAAGAAAGATTGGGACAGAGAGGCTAATGGCGAGAAAAATAAATTGCTTTTTAAATGCTCGTCTGTCGTCAATAGAACAGTGCAATTGGTCCGTGTCCCAAAGACCCTCTGTCCGCGCGTTAACATACACACAAGCACCTCGCGAATGAAAGCTAGTCTCTCCTTCCTGGAGGCCACACTGAGAAGAACCGACCAGCGCCTCTTACGTTGCCAAGAAGGATTGGGCCAGAGAGGCTAATGGAGAGAAAAATAAATTGCTTTTTAAATGCTCGTCTGTCGTCAATATAACAGTGCAATTGGTCCGTGTACCAAAGACCCTCTGTCCGCGCGTTAACATACACACAAGCACCTCGCGAATGGAAGCTAGTCTCTCCTTCCTGGAGGCCACACTGAGAAGAGCAAACCAGCGCCTCTTAGGTTGCCAAGAAAGATTGGGACAGAGAGGCTAATAGCGAGAAAAATAAATTGCTTTTTAAATGCTCGTCCGTCGTCAATAGAACAGTGCAATTGGTCCGTGTCCCAAAGACCCTCTGTCCGCGCGTTAACATACACACAAGCACCTCGCGAATGAAAGCTAGTCTCTCCTTCCTGGAGGCCACACTGAGAAGAGCCGACCAGCGCCTCTTAGGTTGCCAAGAATGATGGGACAGAGAGGCTAATGGCGACAAAAATAAATTGCTTTTTAAATGCTCGTCCGTCGTCAATAGAACAGTGCAATTGGTCCGTGTCCCAAAGACCCTCTGTCCGCGCGTTAACATACACCTGGCTTTCGCGAATGACTAGTCTCCTTCCTGGAGGCCACACTGAGGAAGGCCAGGCCGGCGCCTCTTAAGGTTGCCAGAATGATGGGACAGAGGCTAATGGCGACAAAAATAAATTGCTTTTAAATCTCGTCCGTCGTCAATATAACGGTGCAATTGGTCCGTGTCCCGGGCCTCTGTCGCGCGTTAACATACACACAAGCACCTCGCGAATGAAAGCTGAAGTCTCTCCTTCTGGAGGCCACACTGAGAAAAGGCCCGTCAGCTTACTGTAGGTTGCCAAGAAGGATTGGGACAGAGAGGCTAATGGCGAGAAAAATAAATTGCTTTTTAAATGCTCGTCCGTCGTCAATAATACAGTGCAATTGGTCCGTGACCCAAGGACCATCTGTCCGCCCCTTAACATACACACAAGCACCTCGCGAATGAAAGCTAGTCTCTCCTTCCTGGAGGCCACACTGAGAAGAACCGACCAGCGCCTCTTAGGTTGCCAAGAATGATGGGACAGAGAGGCTAATGGCGACAAAAATAAATTGCTTTTTAAATGCTCGTCCGTCGTCAATAGAACAGTGCAATTGGTCCGTGTCCCCCAAAAGACCCTCTGTCCGCGCGTTAACGCCCACGGCACCTCGCGAAGATAGAAAAGCTAGTCTCTCCTTCCTGGAGGCCACACTGAGAAGAGCCAACCAGCGCCTCTTAGGTTGCCAAGAAAGATTGGGACAGAGAGGCTAATAGCGAGAAAAATAAATTGCTTTTTAAATGCTCGTCCGTCGTCAATAGAACAGTGCAATTGGTCCGTGTCCCAAAGACCCTCTGTCCGCGCGTTAACATACACACAAGCACCTCGCGAATGAAAGCTAGTCTCTCCTTCCTGGAGGCCACACTGAGAAGAACCGACCAGCGCCTCTTACGTTGCCAAGAAGGATTGGGCCAGAGAGGCTAATGGAGAGAAAAATAAATTGCTTTTTAAATGCTCGTCTGTCGTCAATATAACAGTGCAATTGGTCCGTGTACCAAAGACCCTCTGTCCGCGCGTTAACATACACACAAGCACCTCGCGAATGAAAGCTAGTCTCTCCTTCCTGGAGGCCACACTGAGAAGAGCCGACCAGCGCCTCTTAGGTTGCCAAGAATGATGGGACAGAGAGGCTAATGGCGACAAAAATAAATTGCTTTTTAAATGCTCGTCCGTCGTCAATATAACAGTGCAATTGGTCCGTGTCCCAAAGACCCTCTGTCCGCGCGTTAACATACACACAAGCACCTCGCGAATGAAAGCTAGTCTTTCCTTCCTGGAGGCCACACTGAGAAGAGCCAACCAGCGCCTCTTAGGTTGCCAAGAAGGATTGGGACAGAGAGGCTAATGGCGAGAAAAATAAATTGCTTTTTAAATGCTCGTCCGTCGTCAATATAACAGTACAATTGGTCCGAGTCCCAAAGACCATCTTTCCTACCGTTAACATACACACAAGCACCTCGCGAATGAAAGCTACTCTTTCCTTCCTGGAGGCCACACTGAGAAGAGTGAACCAGCGCCTCTTAGATTGCCAAAAAGGATTGGGACAGAGAGGCTAATGGCGAGAAAAATAAATTGCTTTTCAAATGTTCCTCCGTCGTCAATAAAACAGTGCAATTGGTCCGTGTCCCAAAGACCATCTGTCCTACCGTTAACATACACACAAGCACCTCGCGAATGAAAGCTAGTCTTTCCTTCCTGGAGGCCACACTGGGAAGAGCCAACCAGCGCCTTTTAGGTTGCCAAGAAGGATTGGGACAGAGAGGCTAATGGCGAGAAAAATAAATTGCTTTTCAAATGTTCCTCCGTCGTCAATAATACAGTGCAATTGGTCCGTGTCCCAAAGACCATCTTTCCTACCGTTAACATACACACAAGCACCTCGCGAATGAAAGCTAGTCTTTCCTTCCGGGAGGCCACACTGAGAAGAGTGAACCAGCGCCTCTTAGATTGCCAAAAAGGATTGGGACAGAGAGGCTAATGGCGAGAAAAATAAATTGCTTTTCAAATGTTCCTCCGTCGTCAATAAAACAGTGCAATTGGTCCGTGTCCCAAAGACCATCTGTCCTACCGTTAACATACACACAAGCACCTCGCGAATGAAAGCTAGTCTTTCCTTCCTGGAGGCCACACTGGGAAGAGTCAACCAGCGCCTTTTAGGTTGCCAAGAAGGATTGGGACAGAGAGGCTAATGGCGAGAAAAATAAATTGCTTTTCAAATGTTCCTCCGTCGTCAATAAAACAGTGCAATTGGTCCGTGACCCAAGGACCATCTGTCCGCCCCTTAACATACACACAAGCACCTCGCGAACGAAAGCTAGTCTTTCCTTCCTGGAGGCCACACTGGGAAGAGACAACCAGCACCTCTTAGGTTGCCACGAAGGATTAAGACGGTGATGCTAATGGCGATAATGTAAATTGTCTTTCAAATGATCGTCCGTCACCAACATAAGGGGCCAATTGATCAATGGCCCGAATCCATACGTCTGTCTATCTGACTCATTGTCAGTCAGTGTGTTATCCTACGCACACGCACGTCTGTCTGGCTAACTCTCCGTCCATTTGTAAGCCTACGCATACGCGTCTCGAGAGTGCCAGCCCGAGACTGCCTCCTGGAGGCCACACTAAGAAGAGCCAACCAGCGTTTCTTAGATTGCCATAAAGGATTGGGATAGTGATGCTAATGGTAAGAAAAATAATTGTCTTTTAAATATTCGTCCGTCGTCAATATAACTGTGCCATTGGCTGTGTCCCAAAGACCATCCAATATATGACTGTCTTTCTGTCAATGTACGACTGTCTGTCCGCCTGTTACATTCTCTCGCGAGTGCCAGCCCGATTCTGCCTCCTGGCGGCCATACTGAGAAGAGCCGACCAGCACCTCTAAGATTGCCAATAAAGGATCGTGACTGGGACGCCAATGCTTGATGGCGAAAAAATTGTTTAATAAATAATCGTCCGTCGTCAATATAAGGGTCCAATTGGTTTATGGCGCAAATACCATTCATACATCTGTCGTCTGTCTCTCTGTCTGTCTGTTAGCCAACGCACATGCACCTCGCGAGTGCCAGCCCAAGTCTGCCACGTGGAGGTCACACTGAGAAGACCCAACAGTGCCTCTTAGGTTGCCGGTAAGGATCGTTACAGGGATGCTAATGGTGAGAGAAATAAATTGTGTTTTAAATATTGCCTTTCAAAACTTCATCCGTCGTCAATATCAAGGTTGAATTAGTCTATGTCCAATCCACCATCAACTCGTCTGTCTGCACATATTTTTGGAGGTACTCACATCACTAGCAAAGAAAGAACGCAGAGAGGAGTCGGGTTGGGGGCTCATGCCACCCGGGTGTATCAGTCCGAATGCCCCCCCCCCCACACACACACACACATGAGCTGTTGTCTTCATAGTGACAGTGCTCGACATTTATAGATAAAGGGGGGAAGATACACCTTAAAATCTCAAAAGATTCGATTTTTGAAAACTTTTTTCCTATTCATTAATTATTCAGGAATATTTTGATGAAAAAATATTTCGATATCTGCAATAGTTCTCGAGTTATAAAATAAAAGGTATGTCGCTGCATTACATCTATTAGAGAAGTAAAGTATGCAAAACTCATGAATCTAACTTCGTCCCTTGTTTTCCAGAATTACCTTTTTAAGACCCGTTTCCCTTATAACTCAAAAACTAATCATTTTAAAGCTATGAAAATTTTAGGATGCATTTAACCAAGTATTATCTATAAAACCATGCTAAATCATACACTTTAAATCAATAGTTGTTGTGACAAAAAATTATAAAAAGGAAAAAAATGTGGAGTGTGATTTTAATGGAGAAAAAAGTGTAAAAATAATAACAATTTAACTGCTGTAAGCTGTATCTTTCCCCTTAAGGAGCAGGGCTTAAGTTTTAAAATTTTAGGTTCCGGAACGCTCTCTAAATTAAATATTAATTTAATAGAAATAGTTGAATATTTACAATATAATTTAATAATTATTCCGGAGGCTCGGGAACGCCGTTCCGTCGCGTTCCGCCAGAAATCAAGCCCTGAGAGACTTGGCCCCAGCGCAGTGAGCGACGTTATCACAGCTTCCAGCGTGGAACGTTGGTTTTCTTATGCTGGCGAGAGGGCTCCGTCGAGGCTATGTGTTGATGAGCGCATCACGTCTCGTGAAGCTGAATCGATTCTATCTCAAGCGTTTTTAAAACCAACTAGTGAGAACCCGTTAAAACTTAACGGTGAGATCTGAGATAAATGTAAAATACGTACTCAGACTAATGTTCACAATAAATTGCATTGTTTGGATCTTCAGGGTATAACGAAGATATTCTGTGATGTGGAGTTCCCAAAATTTCGAACTCTTATGGCTCATGACAATGTAATATCGGCACAAAAGATATAGCTATATTATACTGAAAGATATTATTTCTAAAGTTTTTTGATGTGTCATCATCTCCTATAAACAACTGTTTGATTTCTTCTGGCATATTGCTCGAAGGTATACTTATTTTTCCATTTAAGCAACATAGAGTAAATCGTTTGCAGAATTTCTCTCACATGGAAAGTACAAAGCAAAACAAAACTGACATTTCATAGACAATGACCCAATAGAAAACGAAATGACCTCACTATCACGACACCTACGCTGACTTTCTCTTTCCCTGCGTCCAGTTAATGAACTTTTGCGTCTTTTGGGGCGCGTGGACAACGATTCGGAATTCGACATAACCTGTAAACAACTTCACTGAAGTAAAACCGAACAAAACCTACTGTGCGAATGTTCTCTACAAAATACACCACAGAAGCAAATACATGCAAACTGTCAACACCACAATGCAATTATTACACTGAAACAAACCCTGACGAAATGTAAACAAATCTCAACAATCAAAACAAAACATCAAGCAGCGTGAACACACATCTATCGACTCATATATATCGATTTTGAAACTGTCACCCTTTGAAAGAAAACAGTTGACTATTGATAAGCGTACTATTAAAGAATGATTTAATTAATTAATTTACACCGTAAATGGTGGTGAATCAACACAAACAATATCTGATAACACATCTAGGGATCATATTCTTTCATTTAATAGAAAAAATACAACAATCGGTCCTGTAGAAGCTCTAAACGAAGCCATGGCAGAATACCTTATTTTTTTAAATATATAGATGAGTGGCATCGAATAAAAGTGTAAAATATTTTCGACCGATTGGTTTATGTCTAATCGTCCATTTGTCTTTCTGTCTGCCTATCTGACAGTTCGTCCGTCCGTTTGTTCATCGGTCTGTCCATCTGTCTACCTGCTCAGACGTCCCTCGCGAGTCCCAGTTCGCCTTTTCTATACCTGTCTGGGAAGGGCAGACGAACGTGTGAGATTGGTAATGAAGATTGTGGTCGGAAATCAGTTACATCTAGAGCGTTTTGCGACAAACGTGATGTCAAGGTATAATGTACGATAATATAAATATGCACATTATTTTATGAAATACCTGATATAACCCGTCAAAAAAGACGGGACGAAATCAAACTCCCGTGATAATTGTATCTGGTTGGCGAATTAGCGTTTGTTTGTAATAATAGTACTAATTTTTCTAATGTTTAAGTCTCTGAAACCCATTATTACCTTCTTGAAAATGGCGCAAGGAATTTTCAAGCTCCTTCAAGTCGAACATTATTGTATTTTCTTTCCATCCTAATATTGCACATTTTGAGCAGAGTAATACAACTGAAGCATATGAAGCAGTATTTATACTTATAGAACTCTATGTTATGTATATAATTGTGATGCCAACAAAGATCCTGAGTCAACTATTAAAATATAATTTAATATCCTCAAACTATTGAATTGGGAGACGCAAATCTGCCTAATTCTTCCGCGAGATGTCGTTCTCATAGCAACAAATAATATAGTAATTGCGTAACAACCCGTTCGGTTTTTAATATTTTTATTGCAATTAGGGACCTAAATGCAATAAAAATATTAAATGAATTATAACCGAAAATATTTTTGGCAGCATATCCTTAAACAAAAAGTAATAATGTACAAGAAACTCGAAATTTCTATCTTGCTCCAGTTACTCAAAGTTCACAAAATACAATTGCGAAACCACAGGAAAATGTATTATGGGATAACAATTTGTGATGACTTTTCTCAAGTTTAGTTTTGCTCTTTTTTTCGCCTTCCCTCTCAGTTTCTCTTCCGCTTCTCGATCTCACTATCTTTAAGTCCCTCTCTTGCTCTACCTCTCTTTTTATCTATATCTCCGTCTTTCTCTATTTCTCCCGTTGTTTCTGTCTTTGTATGTGTTTTTCTGGCTGTCTTTGTATTGGTCTCTGCCTCTATGCCTTTCTCTGTATCTGTGAGATCTTTCTCTGTATCTGTATTTGTATCTTTGTCTCTTTGTCGTATCTGCCTTTGCATCTGCCCTTGTCTGTATCTAGCTTTGACTATATCTGCCTTTGCATCTGCTTTTGTGACTGTCTTTGTATCATTGTCTCTTTTTGTATATCTGTGATATCTTTCTCTGTATTTGTCATTGTATCTTTGACTCTGCGTTTGTCTACATCTGCCTTTGTCTGTGTCTGCCTTTGTCTGCATCTGTTCGATTGATTGATTGATTTATTCATGTTTCCGGGCGCGTCAACTGCACTGGTCATTAGTCCCGTCAGTGTAGTGCATGTTTTTTCTCGGGAGATGGCGGTGATCTTCCCCCGCTGGATGGCGAGATCCGGCACCGACCTACCGTCGGCTAGTGGGGTTTCCCCCTAACCAGGACTCTCCCACCAGCGGGGCACCGCCCCATCCGGGACAAGCTCTAAGCTCCCGACCGGTCTCCCGGGATAAGTGGTAGTGTAGTGCATGTTAGTGTGTGTGTGTGTGTGTGTGTGTGTGTGTGTGTGTGTGTGTGTGTGTGTGTAATGGGAGAGGATAGGACAAGGAAGAGGAAGGACAGATCGCGCGCGGTCCGTGGCCCATTTGGTAGGGTACTGCTCCGGCATTCGTCTGGTGTTGATCGGAGAAACCACGGAAAACTACCGATCAGAGCAGCCGGCCGCTAGAATTCTCCTCCAGACAGCGACTGAATTCGACCTAGCTGAAAAGCTAGTGTCGAAAATCCTGCCGCCGTCAGGACTCGAACCTAGGACCCCCCGGTCAGAGGCGCTGCAGTGTTGTCTGCATCTGTCTTTCTCTGTATCTTTGATATCTTTCTCTGTTTCTGTACTTGTATCTATGTCTCTGCCTTTGTATCTGTCTCTAACTGCGTCTGTGTCGATGTGGGCGTGGCTCACCTCGAGGAAGGCGAGCACGCAGTCGACGTGGCCGCCCTCCACGGCCAGCACGAGCGGCGTGCGCTCGAGGCCGTCGGTGGCGTTGACGTCGGCGCCGCGGAAGAGCAGCTCGCGCACGCACGCCGCGTGGCCGTGCGCCGCCGCCAGGTGCAGGGGCGTGCGCTCGTCCTCAGACGTGCGGCAGCGGATGGCGCTCCCCGCCTGCGCACGCGCACGCGATGCAACGGTTAGCGTGACGGGCTGTTGTACCCAAACGATATCGTATGAGGCTTCCGCGGCCAGAGTCATGATCTGGGTTGTCCGGGTGGCGCCGCGTCGAAGGCTAGACGCGGCTGTACAGCCCCACGATATGTCGGTCGAAACGTCGGCACCTCAGCCTACGACGCGGCGTCATCCTGACAGCCCAAACCATGTTATACCCAAGTTCGCGGGTTCAAACCCGATAGACGGCGTGGATTTTTAAGGGCCAAAACATCCTTCGTACGACTTCCTTGGGAGGGGAAGTAAAGCCGGCCGCCCCTTGTTGTAGATTTACTGCGGTAAAAGATACTGAAGCCACAAAGAAGCCTCTGAGCTAAATTCAAAATTGCCTATGTGTATTTCGTCTCCCGAGTAATACCTTCTTTCTCCACCGATGATGAAAAGAGCGTTGTGGAATTTGCGTGGTCAGTCAGAAGAGCAGGCCTAATGGCCAGAGTCTCGCCACTAAAATAAGGCATTAACTAACACACGTCAACCTCCTAGCGGAACGTTTTTGTTTTTCTGTTTGTTTTTCATTGATTGATTAGTGATTCTGGGTACGTCAACTGCTAAAGCCATTTATTCCGTAAGTGTTCTGGATCGTTTTTTTCTCTGGGAAGGTGGTAGTGATCATCCATTATATGGTTAGATCCGGCACCGACTTTCCCTTCTACTAGCGGGTTTTCTCCAAAAAGGTATCTCCCACCTGCGAGGCACCGCACCAGCCCGGACAAGCTCTAAGCTCCTGACAGGTCTACCGGCATCTGTGTCAGTGTCATGCATGTAAGTGTGTTATCTAGCTAGTGTCGAAAATCTTGCCACCGTCGGGTCTCGAAGCTAAGAGATCCCAGTCAGAGGCACTGCAGTGACGTCACCACTTCCAGAGCCACCTCTTCCAGATCACTGCGTTTCGGGGAGGCCGGAAAATATCGGTGTACTATGATCTCCCTAAGCTTTTCAAGCATACAGAATGACTCAAAATAATTATTTCGAAGTTCTAGGGCAAGGTTTCTCAACGGGGGGGGATGAAATTTTATAGGGGTGGTGATTGAATGAATGGATGAATTGCCGCGTTTACTCAGTGGTAGATCCCTAGCTTCCTGGCCCGAAGAATACCAGTACCCTACGATTTCTGAAAGCCAATAAGGCCTATAGAATGTCTCAAAATTATTTTAAACTTCTAGGGCACGGGTTCCCAACGGTAATGAGATCGACCTCTTAGGGATTGATAAAATTTAAAAGGGGGCGATGATTGAAGATGCCGCGGTTGCTCAGTAGTAGGGCATTGCCCGCAATGAAATCGGAAGATTCCCGAATTGGAAACGCCCATTTGATTTCTAGATTTACCCGGAGATGCCCAGGGGGATTGCAGTGGGATAGCAAGTGGGCACTCCGGGCCCCCTGGATTCATCCAGGTCGTCCCCATTTTGTCGTTGGCAGTGAGAGTACACGCAGTGTTTCCGGGCGCGTCACTTTTATGGTCATTAGTAGGGGTGGATTTTAATGAAATGTCATTTTCTTTTCTCTATGGAACAATGCATTTTAGTACAGACATTAATTTGATGTTCTGTCAAAAGTAAATGACACATTTTTATATGGCTTTTCTTGAATTTTTGACGATTTTGACTAATAAGTCATTTTTTTAGCTTTTCCCGTCATTTTGAAAGAGTTCTTTTATTTCATCGATTTTAACGTAATTTTACTGCTACTAGCTTCAAACAATACATACTTGCTGCAACAAATGTTCTCCACATAATTCCTGAGTAGCCTGTTTGATTTCTTCACCCAGAAATTGTAATGTCAGCCGTTGTAGTATGTATGTAATAATAGTATGTAATATGTAAGGTTCCTGCGACGCCTTTCGGCACCACTGTTGCTTCGGCCGATTTCGCGATAATTAAAGAAAGATTTCCTGGTAAAGAAAAGTTCAAACCAGAAGTTTGCAAGAGTTCACGTGTACGAAAGGAAAAAGTATCGATTGCATCAGTGACATATCCAACATCTTGAGTAGTTCACTGAACTGGTTTTGATCACGTTTTTACGTTATTTTTCATTGCTTTTATGGCATTTTAAAAAAATTAAGAGCATTTTATTGATCATTTTTGGCAGCATTTGAGGTCATTAAAAGCCATCCCATAGTCATTAATCTCGTAAATGTTGTGCATCTCGGGAAGATGCGGTATTTCTCCCCCGCAGGAAAGCGAGATCTGGCGTCGACCTACATGTCGGCTTGCAGATGGACTTTCCTCTCCAGGTATCTCCTTCAGTCGGGCAAGCTCTCTTAGGCTCCCGGCTGATCTTCCAACATGCGTAATAGTGTAGCATGCGATTGTATGAAGGTGGAACAGGGGACTTGGATGGGCAAGAAAAGATGGCACGCGATCCCTGGCCCGTTACTGCGCGTTCTCGTGGCATCAATGGGAGAAACCACGGAAAAATACCAATTAGAGCAACCGGCCGCTACGATTCTCCCCCGAACAGTAGTTGAATTTGATCCAGCTATGTAGCTATAATCGAAAATCTTCCGCCGTCGAAACTAAAACCCTAGGACCTCCCGGTCAATCACGTTGCAAAGGCAAAAATCACGTCTCTGATCCAGCACGTCCAGTCGTTTAATTCGGACTCGCCATAGTGTCCTCCAGTCATGATAAATTAAGGAATTGACACTCGTCCTAACCAGGAGTGAACGGTGCAGTTTTTCATTCGCTCAACCGGAAGCTTCTAACTGGGTTACTAAAAATGATTGATTTATTGTTGGTGATACCAGGCGCGCCAACTATCAGGATCATTATTCCCGTACGGTTTAGTGCTTGCTTTTCCCCAGGTGAAGGTGGTGATCTTCCCCCGCTGGATGGCAAGATCCGGCGCCGACCTAGCGTCGGCTAGCGAGGTTTCCCCTCAACTAGGTATCTCCCACCAGCGAGGCACCGCCCCAGCCGGGACAAGCTCTAAGCTCCCGACCGGTCTCCCGGAATGTGTGGTAGTGTAGTCCGTGTTAGGGTAAGTGTGTGTAAGGGGAGAGGATAGGAGAAGATCGCGCGCGGTCTGTGGCCCGTTTGTTAGGGTACTGCTCCGGCATTCCCCCGGTGTTGATCGGAGAAACCACGGAAAACTACCGATCGGAACTGTCGGCCGCTAGAATTCTCCTACCAGACAGCCAATTGAATTCGACCTAGCTGTCTAGCCTCTGTCGAAAATCCTGCCACCATCGGGAATGTAACCCTAGGACCTCCTGGTCAGGAGCAATTGTGACATCAGTTGATGCCCTGAGCCACCTATGCCGACTGAATTCAACCTAGCTGACAAGTTAGTGTCAAAAATCCTGCCACCGTCGGAACTCGAACCTAGGACCTCCCGCTCAGAGGTACTGCAGTGGCATAGGTTGATGCACTGAGCTACTGGGTCACTAAAGGAGATGAGAATGTGACAGAATCACGACCATCTCTGGGTAAATCCTCTAATAAAATGAGCAATGAATGACTGAATGAGTAATGAAAAAATTAGCCGTAGCTTCCAGTTTAGCGCGTGCTACGAAATTGACAGAACAAAGATAATTTTTAATTTCATAATTAAATTTTCCTTTATCCGCCGATCCGGATAGCCAAGATGGCTACGGTAGTAGTGCCGCGGCGAACTCGGACCGAAGGATCGTGGGTTCAAATCCCGCCCCGGGCATGGTTGCGTGTGCTTCGTGATTGTGTGTGTAGCTTGTATGTATAACGTGTTCCCTGTGGTTGGCATCAGGATGGGTATCCGGCAAAAATATCATCAAAACAGTATAAAAATGGAGTGTGCGAAAAATTAATAAAAAATGAGCCCGTCTCCATTAGCACTGACCCCATAGAAGCGGGAAAAGGCAAAAATGAAAATAATTAATTAATTAATTAATTAATTAATGTTCCTCTATCCATGTGGTCGTTGTTTCCGTCAAGAAACTCAGCCCAACGCGAGACACTGCATATCTGTTCCCTGAGCTACATTTAATTGGAAGTAGAATAATGTGGTAGATATTTTGACGAGGGTGGAATTTACCCCTTCGCATTGTACGAAGTATTTAAAATTAAAAAATGTATGAGGAATATAAATTCTCAGGGAGATTAAATAGTATTAATGCATACCACCAACCATGTTAATATTTTGAGATTAGATTTGGATTTTTTTATATTCGTAGAGAAAACTACTGCATATAGTTATACATGTACAGGTAATTATGTTTATTGGTATTAAAAGAGCTCATTTCGGGCTACAATTAAGTTTTCTCGCAAATACAATTCTTTTAATAAAAAAGTGCCGTCGTAATTGGGGCTGAGGAGCATTCATAATCAGCTCACGGCTGAGGGCTATTTGAGTTTCAATGTCCTAAAATTATTTGTTTTCAGGATTCCAAATTAACTAGCAAAAACGTGTTTCTACCATTGAAGCAGGCTTTGAGAAAACATAAATACATTTTTTATCATTGGTTTCTAATGGCACCCTCGTATTGGTGCATTTTTCAAGTTCTCTTGAGCTGTAAACCTGACTCCCATGTCTCATATTTCGAGCCATATTTTTCGAATACCTACTCAAATTACTCGCTACAAAATTCTCAGCCCGATAGGTCACTGTAAGAAACGATAATTTGAAACCGCAAAGGGGTTATTTCGTCAGATTCCGCCAATGTATTTTAACGCGCGGTATCCTTCTGTATTAGGTTTCTACAATAATATCTGAGCTCAGTATATCTTTTGTCATACTCTACATAAATAAAATCTGTGATTTCAAAATAATTGCCATACTGCTTACACAGTATTGAGAAAGTATTGTATTGTTGCGGGGAAATGCGACATTTCGAGGGAAAACTCTTATTGCCAGGCACTGTTAACAAAAAAGTGAATAAATATTGTTCATATGTGTTGTAAATTACTAACTCTAACTGGTTGTGGAGTTAGAATCCATGTTTTGTGCACCCATGATACTGAAATGTTGATTAACGGCAAAAAGTGTATCTGTCCGTCCACCTCTCCGTCTGTCTGTCCGTCCGTGGTCCACTTGAACCACTTGAACCGCTCAGAAAATTTTCTCCAAAATTAATATTCCCCAATTGATCAGAACGATCTCGAGGACCAACGAATTTGAAATGAATATTTTAATTTTGGGGGGTTATTTACATGAAGTCTCTACATTTTCGATTTATTTTTTCCAAAATGTGTTTTGATTAAACTTTTCCTATCAGCGTAAAAAATCTCTAAAATGACATGTTCTTATTTTAGTTGAAACTTATGAATTTTCGAAAATCGCAAAAGTTAACACTTTTTTGGGCGGTTTTCTACAACTATAATCTTCAAGACACTTTCACTTTATCGTATACGTACGTATATGCGGAGTAATATACCGTGTGGCCCACCTAAGATGTTCCCTTCAATTTTCTCCTGAGCCGTTGCAGATACTGAGATGGGGTTTTCACTAAAACTACTATACGCAAGGGGCACATATGGTTATGCATAATATTATTCTATTTAATTTTTTATTGCAAAGATATTAACCCAACTTCGATTTTTTAAATGGAACCCTATAGATTTTTGTAGCTCATCATAACAAGCGTGAAGAGACGAGTTCATAAATATGCATATCGCCATGTGTTACATAACAAAATTTTCGAGAAATTAAGTTTTAAAGACGCACACCGACTGTTGGTTTCCGTAATCTGAACGAGAAATTCCGGGTGATATGCGGCGAGGCCATTCCCTTCCGTTGCGTCGACCTTCTGAGCTAAATTCAAATCGCCTGTTTCGTCGCCCAAGTAATACCTTCTTTCTCCCATGGTTGGTGAAAGGAGCGTAGCGGAATTTGCGTGGTCAGACGGAAGAGCAGGCCTCATGGCCTGAGTCTCGCCACGTAAAATAAGGCTAATTCAATTCAATTTAATATGTGTGAATGGAAAGATGCGGGCAAGGTTGTGAAAGAAAGACCACACGCAGCTTGTTGATCATTTGTCAGAGTACGCCTTAGACACCACGGAAAAGCGATCCGAGCTACCGCCTACACGAATTATTCTTCAGATGGCTGCTGAATTAGACCCAAGTAATGTAGTCTGTGTCGAAAAGCCGGCACCGTCGGGACTCGAACAATAGACCCTCCCGGTCAGAGAAGCTGCAGTGGCCCGAGCTAACTCAGTTCGCAAACAGACAGGCTGCAGCCAGATGACCTGCACGAGGAGGCCGAGGCAGGCGACTTGGCCGTGTTCGGCGGCTACATGCAGAAGCGTGCGGCCGCGGGCGTCGCGCGAGTGCACGAAGTGGCGGCCCTCCACCAGCAAGCCACGCAACGCCTCGGCGTCGCCCTCCTCCACCGCCGCCACCAGCCGCTCCAGCCTGCAACGACGCACCGCTTCAGCCCCGGCCCCCGGCCCCCCGGCCCCCGGGCCCCCCGTTCACCCCCCGGCCCCCCGTTCACCCTCGACCCCCGGGCCCCCGGTTCCAAGTCCCACGCCCCACGCTCCACGCTCCGTCTCATGCCTCTCGACCCACATCCCACGCACCACGCCCAACGCCTCGCGCCCCACACCCCAGGCCCCAGGTGTCAAAGCGACAGCATTCATTGACTGTTTAGTGTTTCCGGGCGCGTCAACTGCTAATGTCGTTGCTTCCGTAAGTGTAGTGCGTGTTTTATCTGAGAATAATAGCGATAATTTTCCCTCGCTGCATGATGAGATCCGGTCGGCAACATGTCGGTATGTCCGGTATCTACATGTCGGCTTTCGGGAGCTTTCGCAACCAGGAATCTTCCATCAGCTGGGCACCGCACCCAGTCGGGACAAACTCTAAGCTCCCGACTGATCAGATACCTATGACAGTGTAGTGCATGTAAGTGTGTGCAAAGAGTGAGGATATGACAAGGAAGAGGAAGGAAATATCGCACACGGTCTATGGCCAGCTTGATAGGGAGCTGGTATTGATCGGAGAACTACAGAACGGAGCAGCTGGACGCTGAAATTCTCCTCCTGACAGCGGCTGAATTTGACCTAGTGTCTTTTGACCTCGCTGAATTTGACCTTGTGTAGCTAGTTTCGAAAATCCTGGCACCGTGTGTCGAACCCTAGTACGTTCTGATTAGAGACACTGCAGTAACATCAATTGATTGATTTCCCAGAGCCACCGAAGCCCATCCAAAGCAAGACGTGGAAAAGGACGAAGGAGAGAAGAATGAGAATGGAAAAGGAGGGGAAGAAAAAGATCAGAAGTTGAAAAAGCAAAAAAAAAAAAAAAAAAAAAAAGAGGATGAGGAGAAAGAAGATATGGAACAAGAAGTGGAAGAGAAAAAAAGCGGGAGAAGAGAATGTCAAGGAGAATGAAGACGGGAATGAAAAGGAAAAGTTGACATAAAAGCAAGAAGTGACGAAAAGATGTTAAAAGGAGAAGGAATGAAAATGAGAAAGGAGGAGGAAGAGGGTGACAATGAGAAAGGAGGAGGAAAAAGAGGATAAAAAAGAGAAGGAAAAAGGAGGGAGAAGAGAATTACAAGATGATAAGGAGAAGGGGGAGAAAAGAAACAATGAAAATATGAAGAGGAGAAAGATGAAAAGAGAGGGAGGAAATACAAAAAAGAAGAGAAAAACAAATAAAAATGATAAGTAAATGGTGAGGAGGCGAGCATATTTTTCTCTCAGAATGTTTGAAATACATTTTTCTTAATTTCGTGTACACTTATTGTATGTATCTTCTAGATGAATTTCACAGCTGGATGTTTTTAGATTTGCTTTTTCAGGGGTTCTGCTTTTTACTTGCACATTAGCGACAAGAGCCCGTCACCAGAACTAGCGAGGTCATATCTACCTATTTCTAGAGTTGTTCCCTGCGCCATGATGGAATCTAATTAGGCAACAAATTGTTGTACAATTTAATTTTAAAACTAAAGTACAAATGTGTTCATTTTTGGCCGTTTAACCAGAGCTTGTACATCATAATTGCAATATGAATCCAACACTTTGACGTCCATGATTTTTGAAGATATGCGCTGGCGCTTTACAGCGAAAAGGCAGAAAAACTATTTTGATTTACTATAATCAATCCAACAAAAGTTCTGCGACACATAATAGATCTATGATCTATTACAAATAAATTAAGAACTACAAAAACTCATTAGCAAGACACAGCAAATCTTACTTATGATTTCTTGTCGTCCACTTGTCTCGTATTCTTAATTTAGAATAAAATATGGAGTTCAATCACAGTTTTGTAAATATTATAGACAAAATGAACTTAACACTTCAATGTTCAGTGAAACTTTACCTCCTCTGTTGGATATACCGCCAACCACCATTTCCTCGTAAATAATTAATCATTAAAATCCATTACTTGCTTTAATTATGGCTCTTGGTACCCTGTGCAATTCTTACAGAAATTATAAATATTTTACAACCCTTCTTTCAAATTGAGTCAGAAGGTTGATGGACTTGAAGAAACGTGCACTCAGAACGCAACAATAAAGTATAATGAACCATAAAACACTTATCATACTTTGACG
Organism: Teleogryllus occipitalis; assembly: GCA_011170035.1. NCBI lineage: Eukaryota > Metazoa > Arthropoda > Insecta > Orthoptera > Gryllidae > Teleogryllus > Teleogryllus occipitalis. The sequence goes on from BLKR01001291.1 coordinate 19,508, forward strand.
TACCTGAATATTTTTGTTGTTCACTTTGTCCTGATATAGAATATCGCTCAAATGAGCGATATATCTTAGGCGATACGTCCTCCTTAAATCAACATTATTGCAGAAATAGGCCATCTAGCCAAAGGTAGATGTTTTATCAAACTATAAGGGATTTGAGAACAGAGCAGTAACAGGTGACCTGTTGGATATGGAATTGATACTTGAAAACTAATCATGTGGCTGTTGCTGGTATGAGATGTTACCACGATATAAGCTATGAAAACTTGTGAATGCAGTAATGACGGAGACAGGTAGACTTATAAATGAAGAAATAGTTTAGTATATAGCACATATATAGGGAGCAATGCCCCCTATACTTCGTGTTTATAACGTTTCCGTAGAGACATAAGACATATATGATGAAATATTCCTCCAAATAAATTAAATTAATTGTAAAATATTGATATTATCATTGAAAACTTTCATCCAGTTTCATTTTTATGTATATTTTAATTTTTTACATTCTAACCATCACGATCGAGAATATTTAGTTAGGTTATACCACCCGAATAACAAACATGAATCTTGAAAGAATCTTTGTGGTGAAAAGTACGGCTTAAGCAGTTAGTAGTTCCTGACAGAAGAAAACTTCGAAATTGTGAATGAAATCAATGACGTGCAAACTCGGGAATTGGCCTTGCATCTTATTTTTCTTCTTCTTCTTTAATGTACAGTAAATGAAGTTCATTAAGATAATATACTATACTTCGATTGTCTTACAGAGAACATTACATTACAGAGAAAATCTGAAATTATTAAAAATTTCATTCATTCAAATTGGTTTTAATGAAACTCACACATGCTAATTTTAATTCTCGAATCAACTTTTTGTTTGATGAAAAGAATTGTTAAATTTATTTTTAGATATATTATGGAGAACTGGAACGGCAAGACTGAAAGATAGTGGGTACACATTCGATACATCTGTGTGGGGAAGTTCTAAGTTAAAACTGTTGAAAATACGGATGTTATGATTATCTAGAGAGAGAATTATACCAACTTTTAGCCATAAAATGTTTTAATTTCAATGTTTTAATTCCACATTAATTTCAATGTTATCCTGAGAATGCACATGTTATGGTTGTTTATGAAACTAATTTCTTTGTAGACATCGTGTGTCCAATACTTATGTCTTAACGTTTCTTTGAATACCATAGAAGTCTGGTTCATCCAGAAGGAAAGTATCGAAAAAATGCTAGTAAGTATTTATCCGGTCGATAAAATACTAAGGGACCTTCTCAGTAAAACATTAAACATTTGTAATTGTTAATATTGTTTTTAAAATTTTGCAAATTTGTCAAAAAAATCGAGTAGGATGTGTCGTGGTGACACCCACAGAAGAGATGGTAAAACATCTTCTGAATGTTAAACAGGGATGAACATTAAAATAACATACTTCACCATTATTCACGTATTACAAATCTTACATGCTGAACTTGTGTTGCAGCTATTGGGAGTATTACGATGATGATAAAGGTGGATAGTGGTGGCTCCTGAAATGTTGTATAGGCAAATGGTCAGTATAGGTGATTGCAGAATGGTGACGGGAACTGGAGGGCACAAGAACCTTGCCTCTCCTGGTTCCAATACTTTTTTTTTTACTCATCGTGTTCAAAACAATAGTCGCAATACTTGCCAACGGCGCAATACTTGCCAACTTCCAACGGCGTACACACTGAAATCGGGTGGACATAATTTCAAGAAGTATTATTTTTATTTTCTCGCTACGGAGTAGAGAGAAAGTTATGTAATGCTGTGTGAAAAAACGGCGAATTTTCCACAGAAAAACTCTTTTTGTCGGGTCCTGGAAACGAAAAAGTGGATAAATCCAGTTGCTAAATTTTAAAAAAATCCTCTAACATGTGATGTAACCAGAAGTCACGTTCTGTGGGTCCTTGATAAATCGATTGACGGCAAAACGTCTGTCTGGTCCGTCCGTCCAGCCGATTTTCTCCAAAATTGATATTCCCCAATCGATCTGGCAGATATCGCGGCCCCTTGAATTTGAAACTGACATTTTAATTTTGGGGGGGTTCTTTTCATAAAGCCCGGGACATTTTCAAAATTTCCAAAAAAATGGCTCCATCGTTATTGATTAAATTTTGTTTTTGGACAGTGTGAATGATGTTTAAGAGAATGGTGAATGGTCTTAGGTTTGCTGAAAACTCTGATTTTTCGAAAAGAATGTCGGCGTTTTCCTAAAACTACAATTATGAAGATAGAGGTTTTTCCCTCAGTCAAATTTTCCTTAGTTAGAAAAGTTTCTTAAGATTTTGAAATAACGTTATGTACATTTTTCGAAAACTATAGTACTTTTCGCGAAATTTTCCGTGAGGACGAGAAAGTACATGCTGTATTAGCACCACTAGTTGTTTTTTTTTAGGGGGGGGTAATGTTGCTCATCGTATTCAAAACAATAGTCACACTCTCGCATCACATTCCAAAGGCGTACTCCACTAACATCCGGGTTGACATCATTTCAAGAAGAAATTTTTATTCATTAGATTTTCATAATTTCAAGGAGTATATTTTTTCTTAAATATACAGGTTTCCGAAATGCAAATGCCCGCCTCCTGGAATACTTTCTGGAGAATGTACACCCTGTTAGAGAATGACACATTTTCTCGCCAGCACGATGTACAACTACCCAATGTAGAAATAGGTTTTACAATTATCCAAAATGTGTTGATCATCTGCATTGTTAAGTCGAAGTTTACATAGTTCACTCACTTTCTCAGTCAATATTAACGCAAAACCTGCTTTAAATCTCAAATAAATCAAGTAATAACGGCGTACTTATGGTGCTCCGCTTGGGGAAAATTGTAGGAGAAAACCCGCAAGCCGGCGTGTAGCAAATGGGTAGAAAGGTATGGATGAGCTATTGTGCATCGCATCAGACTCCCGTCAATGAGCTTCAGGTACCAGTTGGCGTCGCAATATTAGCGAGAATTTTAAATGCATGCAGATACCAAAATTATCACCTTATTGCAAGTCGTTGAAACAGAAATATGAAGCATTTCTTTTAAATATTGCATCTTGTTCACCATCATCATGTTATTTTTGGTTGGTCACCGTTCAAAAGTGTTACTTTACGCCACTTTTCAGAATATTTCTCAACCCCTCTCGCTCTCCATTGAAAATGGCGGCCAGCGTCTGGTCCGGCTTTTCCTTTCGCTTCTGGGCGTAAATATAGCTTAACTATGTGCACGTTTTGTTGAGCTTTCCTTTTGCTTGTAGTGGTAGTAGAGCTTAGGGTGAGCTTCTATTTAGTTAGCAATACAGAAAAATCAAATCTGCAGTTCGTTTACCGTTGCAAATAAGTTTTCTATAACTCGGAAACGAAAATATCTCGTTTTTGAAATGTTAATCTCTCGCTTTTTTAAATTTATTTTTATTATTATTATTTCTACTATTTTTTCATCTTTCAACTATTAATAGTTATGTTATTGGGAAGGGATTTTGAAACTCAAGAAAGCGTGCGCAGATGATTTTCTCCCCTATGTGTCACATACAGTTTTCTACTGTTTTTACTAAATAAATATCTAAACGAAGCGCTCGTGTAGTGATATCAACTAAAGAACTGTGTGTGCTCGTGCTGTGGTCACGAGGTTCGTGACGCAAACTGATTATACGCAGAACGAGAAGAAATCGGTGCGCCGGAGTAGCTCACCCATATCTTTCAACCATGCCGTGGTCGGCGCGGAATCCCAGTCTAGCTGGGAGGAACACCATCACCTTCGAGAATAGCATACACTACAATCATACAGAACTAATTGTAGTATTTGCCGCAGCCGGAAACATTATTTACTCGCTCCATTCAAATCCCTAATATCTCGATAGAAAGTAATAAAAGAGATGCAAAAGGTAGTGTGTATTTGTGAGGACTTAGCAGTGACTAGCCCTTCCGGGACCCCGGTTCAAAAACTAAATTGGGGCCCCCTCAAAAAATTTCGTCCAACTAAAAAAAAAAGTTGCTGAAAACTAATTGAAAGAAACTTTATTAATCAAAATCAACCACAAATTTTATGATTGAGCCCTGAAGACTTTTACTTTGTTTCAAATCAGGTAAAACAAAATTCAGAATACGAATTCTAAATCTTGAAATTAAGTAATAAATAATTGGAGCTCCAGGTATTAAATTACAAATTTGGAAAACATCTTAGCATTCTCATAATAAAACACTTAACTCAAATTTTATTAGTCAATTGATGGTAATAAACAAATTGCTTTCAGAAGGGTTCTTTAAATTGTCCAGTGAGACCAAACAAAATTTGCTCTTGGGGAGGCCCCTTGTGTCCAGGGGTCCCAGGTGATTGCACCTGCTGGGCCAGCAGTAATTACAGCACTGGGACTTTCGTTTTCATATTTATCACTAGACATCGGATGTTTAGGGAAATGCCTATTTTTTCCTAGAGAACTTATTTAAAGGCTGATAATATATGTCCACGAATCATGACAAATGATGACATTTGACGGAATTTTATAATGCTTATTTTTGCTTATTTTGGCATAAATGCCTATTTTTTGCATAAATACCTTTTTTAGGACTTTTTTTTTTTGCCTTTTATTTAGTATATTTATATACAATGCTAAGATATCGGAAAAACGGCGATGGTCCAATGTGACCATTCATTATGAAACCTTCAATTCACATCTTGAAATTTAAAATTACGAGAGAATTCCTGAAAGTACACCAACTGATTTTTCTCCATTTCCCTATATCACAAAAACTAGTCATGATCTGAGAACATGGACGATTGACAATACGCCGAGGGAACCGAAATATTAAGTGGAAATAAATATAAATTCCCAGAAGGTTTCAATGTTGCTAGTGTTGGACTGCTAAAATATATGCCAGTCACATCGTTCAGATATCCTTCTCCGCTTTCAAACTGATTTTGTCTCCCAGTCGTCGCAAATTTGAAATTGTGATCCTTGAAAAGTTGTAAATATTACTGGTTAATGGAAACTATTAAGAATAAAATGTAGAAGAGTTGTAAATATGTAAATCTAGTTTTACATTAAAATATACGAACTGGTTTTGTGCATTTAAGTTTACAAAATAATATACACAAAAATTACAATTTTCCATTTTATTGTGTATGTAACTTATGACAGTGCCTTTTTCCTCCTTATTCTTGACTTTTTCAGTGCCTTTTTAGGCACCTAAAAGACGATATTTTAGTGCCTAAACATCCGATGTCTATTTATCACTTTCCACCCTTTCCCACTAATCCTCTCCCCTTAATCTCTTTTGGATAAAAATCTGGTCACCTTACTTTCAATAACATTTCTTTTTGTGGTGTCAAAAAATTTTGTCAAATGAAGGCAATGTTATTTTTGAAAAAGTATATCAAGTTGACCATAAAACATGTTTTAGGTGATAATATTGTAATCAGTTCCTGCAAGTTGTTCATAAACTATAAAGCCTCCAGTCCTACAAAATAAGTACTATTGCTTTCTGTTATTGATATTCATCTTCCCCTGATAACACACAAGAATGAAATTCAACACATAATGCGTCCAGGGAGAAAATGAGGTAGGGAATATTCAAAAACTAAATCTAATAGTATTTTCAGTAAATATTTTCATGCATTTTGGGGAATTATTCTCTTCTTTATTGTTTGATTCTTTCAGTAGTTGATGGTGATAAATTGCTTCTTCTCTTCTTCTGCTTCTTAGTAGGCCATAGACCTATTCCATTCCTTGGATTTAAAAGCATTCATGCCATCGTCTTCCGAGATATCTTCTTCCCTCAGATGTATTGTCTCTCAAGACCCTTACAATTCTTCATTCATTCTATCAATGTGTTGATTCCATTCTCTCCAACGTGATATTATCGATTCAGAAATGGAACTCATTCCACATGCTGTTCTAATGTTATCATTTCTTTCTCTATCCAAGAACATTTTGTTTAAAATTTTCTCAACACACGCGTTTTTGCCACTTGTAGCTGATGTTGCATGCTTTTTGTTTCACCTTGTGTCTTTGCTGCATATGTTAAAATTGGTCTAACTTCTGATTTATATATTCTTACTTTTGAGTCTTGTCTCAAATATTTGTTGTACCACACTGAGGAATTTAAGCAGCTGGAAATTCTGTTTCCTTTCATGACTTGTTCTTTTAACTCCTTATTCATCTGCCCTGAGCTTGCGATCACTATCCCCAAATACTTTGTTTCTAATACTTGCTCGATTGGTTGATCATTTACCACGAGCTTACATTGAATAGTCTTTGACTATTGTCATACTGTTGGTTTTTTGTATGGAGATCATCAAATTATAGTTTCTGCAGAGTTTATTAAATTCATTGAGAAGCCGATGTAGGTCATCTTTATTTTCGGCAACCAATACTGCATCGTCCGTATTCTAAATTATATTTATGTTATATTTCCCCATTCTGTATCCCTTTTTTGTTCTGAGCTGATTGATTATCTTATCCATTACTAGATTAAATAATAAAGGACTCAAGGAGTCACCCTGGGTTCCCTTTCGATATGGTGATTGGAGAGGATAAGATACCATTATCCTTGATCTTAATATTATTATTCGTATATTTTATATATATATATATATATATATATATATATATATATATATATATATATATATATATGTATCTATATATATATATATATATATATATATATATATATATATATATATATATATATATATATATATATATAGATATATATATATGTATCTATATATCTATATATATATATATATATATATATATATATATATATATATAAATTAAATTAAAAGTATATTTAATAAAATAGATACCTAAGGAAGCAAGGATAGTACAAAGAATTAACCAGATAAATTCCCAAAACAGATCCTGAAATATAGGCTAAGAGGAAAGAGAGAATAAGGAAGTTTATTAGAGATGCTAACACACACAAAGTGGGAAAATTGTCAGTCATGTGGTTTGTTCACATCTGAAGAGCCAAATACAAGACAAAACTGATCTCAGTATTTGTGAATTCTCACTGGTCCTCTACTCAAGGTGGTCACATTGGTTTGCCTTCACTTTTTATCACTACATTGCTGAACTAATTCCTCTACATTTGAGGAATTTCCAAATTTGATGTACGTCAGTTCAGCCCTAGTACTGTAGTTTGCACTGGAATAGGTGACGGCAGTGAAGGGTAGTACAAACACACCCTCTTAGGGATAGCATTTTGACATCTCATCAGATAAGCAATCAACCTATGAAGCTATAGTCTAGAACCAGGCAGGCCAAAGAACAATGGGAGGACCTCAATAGTGACTAAACAAATAATGGATTCAGAGGAACAGACCACTATGGTTAATACTTAAAATTTTTTGAGGATGAGGAGGATTTTTTTAACCTGTATGTTTTCCTATAAATATTGATGTGCAGTATGTGATTATAGTACAGACTTTTCAATACATGCAATTTTCACAGAATATTTTAAATATTTCTCATAGCTTTACATACTAAAATACTTATAAGTTATGCTGTTGAAATATGTTCAAATCAATGAATTGAATATGCAGTTTTCGCACAAAATGTGAAACCATTTATTTTTGTTCATTTGTCTTTTTTTTTCCTTGTTATTCTGAGGCATCATTTATGCATAGGTGCATGAAGAGAAAACCACTGTATACGTATAATAACTTTTAACATTTTTTCTCAACTGGTTTTTCATTTCAAATGTTTTTTTTTATTATCTCAGTAAACTCACTGGGTTGTCACTATTTCTACAATAAGAATATTTTTCCTGGTTTTCTAAACTTTGGATTTGTTTCCCCTTAGCTCGTATCAAAGTAATTTATAAAGTTTTTGAATTAAGTTCTAAAACATAATGTTTGTTCACTCAATTTATACTAAAAAATATTATGTATAGAAATGATAATGCTACCTATACTGTAATTACTCACCTTTTAGGACAAAATTTAACACAATGTAAATAAAACAACAAAAATTGATTGCAATAATATAATGAAGATATATTTCTTTTAAAGTTAACTCTGTTTTTTGGTGGTTAGTTTTCTTATTAGACTGGTGACATGTGGCATTTTACCTATAGTGTATTCACACCTAGACAATGTTGACAGAATCCAATAGAATAGTGACAAATTAGAGATTCAAAAAATACACAATTCTGCAAATATGTCCTGTTTTATTTTTAACAAAAATAAGTTCTATATTAAATTATAAAGGTTCAACAAATTTTTCCTTACTCTCAATAAGGTGACCTCCCAGAATAGTGCACACTAGACATTCTCTTTGCAATCCAGTGTTGGCATTAATATTCAACATGTACTTCAATACTTTTCCTGATTTATTTTGCCAAAGAACAGTTAAAAATGTTACCGATATATGAGGGACAAATACAAATTAAACTACTACCATGCATACATTCTCTTGAGAATCTTTTTCCAGAATCTCTTTGCCTCCTTTTAACCTTAAATAATTGTATGATGTTTAAACCAACAAAGCAGGGTTAACAACTTTTGAATCCCTCTTATGGTACATTTTTCCTCTTAAGAAGACTATTGCTGACTGCTTCTTGTTTCATGTATTCTACTTCATATTGAAAGATGTATTATTCCTTTTGCAATTTTTGTTTATAATTCGCAAATGAGGTGTTTCAAAGAGATTTTCTTCTGACGTTCCTAAATGCCTTGTATTGCATGCATATTTGGTTAGCTCCTAATGTATATGAACATTTTGAGAATATTTACTGCTGTGAAATTCTAAAAATATTCTGTGGAAACCATATTTAAGTTCCTCCTTATATTATATTTTCATTGTTTGTCCACCTTTTATGACATCAATCATCACTAGACTCACTGACTGTCCTGACTCGGAATAGTTCATCCATTTAGTCCTTGGTTATCTAGCTCAGTAGCCCTCTGGAAAATATTTGTGATGCGAATTCAATCCAAGCTTAATATACGTTTATATCATTCTTGTTTTCTGTTGTTTTCTTTACATTCTCACATAATACTTATGTAGAATAGAGGAAATATTGAAATGCTGCAAAAAATGGCAAATTTTTGATAGAAAACTTGTTTTAATGGATCCCTGCTACCAAAAAAGGGGAAAAACTTTGTTCTTTTTTGTAGTAAATAACTTCCTCCAACACAGAATCCACATTTTGTGGGTCCTTGATATTGAAAAATTGGTTGAATTTGAAACCTAATTTAATTCCTGGGGGTAGTTTAACGTGAGACCTCAGACATTATCAAACTTTTCTCAACAATGACTCCAAATTTTGCTTTAAATTTTTCTCAAATAGAGCGAAGCAAACGTATAAAAATCGGCATAGGTCTGATATTCATTGAATTCAGACTTTTCAAAAATTGCAAAAGTAACAAATACAACAAGAGTAGTGTGTGCTGTTGTAGCATCGCTGGTTTTATTTTTTCATTTCCATTGAATGTTTTTAACATGCATTTTATTTCTTTGCTTGTACCTCGACTGGTTAGATTAGCAATCTTTCTGAAATGCCCTTATATTACTTGAAGCTACCCACCTCACCTATTAGAGGTCCATCTTTCAGAGATATACATACAAATTGGCGCTTTCATTATTTTACCTCTGACTGATTTATTGATGATCCTCCACATCATTTTTATTTCATCTTTCCTTACTTTTCTTCTGAATGTTTTGTTTGGATTGATTAGCGTTATCAACTGCTAAAGTCATTAGTACCCAAAGTATAGTGCTTAATTTTATCATAGGAAGTGGCAATGATTTTTCCCTATTGGATGGCGAGATCTGGCACCAACCTATTCATCAGCTTGCAGGGTTTTCCCCTATCAGATATTTCCTACCAGCAGGGCACCGCCCCAGCCAGGACCAGTCTTAAGCTCCTAACTAGTCTCCCGACATGTGTGGTAATGTTGTGCATGTAAGTGTAAATGTGTAGGAGTAAAGAATGAGGAAAGAACAAGGAAGAGGAAGGAAAGATCACACACGTTCCATGGCCTGTTTGTTAGCATTTGCCAGGTGTTTATTGGAGAAACCACAGCAAAAATCCAACCAGAGCAGCCTGTTGCTAGATCTCCTCCAGACAGCGGCTGAATACGATCTATGTATTGAAAATCCTCCCACCTTCTAGGACCTCCTGGTCAAAGGAACTGCAGTGGCATCAATTCATTAACTATCTAAGCTGGTGCTTTATTGTTTGTCCTTCATGTAAATTGATATCCTTTCATACTGTCGATGATACTCTACCTCCTTTCTTTTGAGAAAGTTTGTAATTATATGCAGGACCCTATGACACAGCCCAAATAGCTAGAGTAGGACACTTACTCAACACATTTGTTGTTGATACAATGATTATTTTGGATCTTTAGCTTCACATGTATTTACTTGTTTTCTTGGTCAAGATTATCATAAATTTAGTCCATCACTCTGTAGCTACTTCTCACAGATCTTTACTTTCAGCAAATACAATGTCATTCAAAAGACCTCACAAAAAATGGTTTCTTTTCTCCATTTAGTTCCAACATCATTTTCTAAGATTTTTTTTTAAAAAGTGACGATGGGGTAGCTTCACTTTATATCGCTATATAGTATCAATACAGTTCTAAAATTGTTTAACGGTCTTAGAAATATATAATTATTATTGGGAGAAGTTGCTTTGATTAAGGGGAGGTGTTGGGGTCTCCTGGTTCAAAAATCAGATTTTAGGGTTTCTAAATTTGTTGTATGCTATATGTAAACTTCATATGGATCCGAGAGATTTTCATGCAGAAAGACGTTTAAATGGTTTAAACAGCCATTTAAAGGACTGGGTGTCCTAGTGTAACACCCATGTCTAATGTCGTGTTGCTTCAGTTGGGTAATTTTTTAATTTTCTTCTGTCTGTTTGAGATTGAATTTTTGTTTCCAGGTTATAAACAAGTTAGCAGCAATTTAGTGGCGATGTTTTGGTGTGATTTGGGTGGTTTTTGTGCTTTCGAGTGCTTTTTGCACACAGATGTCTATTCTATATATATTATATATGTGTTTTTGCCGAGTAGTTTTGCAGTTATTAGTTATTCTAGTAGACATGAGGTGCAAGTGTTTACATGGTAAGACTCAAAACCTTAATGAGAGTTTCAACAATGTATTTGTTAGGTTTGATACATTTTCCTTGGGTGTGTATGATACACTTTCATAACTTAAACTTTCAATGAGGGAAATATTAGCAGAGTTACAGTTCTGCAACATTTTGGCATAGCTCCGAGAAAGAATACTCTACAACTTCTATAGGAAATTGACAATCTGTGTGTGAAAAAAAAACAGTTGTGGAAGAGATGATCTATTAAAAGAAGCAAGAATAATCTATATATTTAAAAAAATAAGGTATTCTGCAATGGCTTCGTTTAGAGCTTCTACTGAACCGATTGTTGTATTTTTTCTTTTAAATGAAAGAATATGATCCCTAGATGTGTTATCAGATATTGTTTGTGTTGATTCACCAACATTTACTGTGTAAATTAATTAATTAAATCATTCTTTAATAGTACGCTTATCAATAGTCAATTGTTTTATTTCAAAGGGTGGCAGTTTCAAAATCGATATACATGAGCACGATGCTTGATGTTTTGTTTTGATTGTTGAGATTTGTTTACAATTCATCAAGGTTTTGTTTCAGTGTAATAATTGCATTGTGGTATTGACAGTTTGCATGTATTTGCTTCTGTGGTGTATTTTGTAGAGAACACAGTGGGTTTTGCTCGGTTGTACTTTAGTGAAGTTGTTTTCAGGTTATGTCGAATTCGGAATCGTTGTCCACCCGCCCCAAAAGACGCAAACGTACATTAACTGGACGCAGGGAAAGAGAAAGTCAACGTAGGTGTCGTGATTGTGAGATCATTTGGTTTTCTATTGGGTCATTGTCTATGAAATGTCAGTTTTGTTCTGCTTTGTACTTTCCATGTGAGAGAAATTCTGCAAACGATTTACTCTGTGTTGCTTAAATGGGAAAATAAGTTTACCTTCGAGTAATATGCCAGAAGAAATCAAACAGTTGTTTATGGGAGATAATGACACATCAAAAAACTTTAGACATAATATCCTTCAGTATAATAGTGCTATATCTTTTGTGGCGATATTGCATTGCCACCTGGTCATGGGCCATACATGTTCAAAATTTTTGGAACTCATCACCGAATATCTTCGTTATACCCTCAAGATCCAAACAATGCAATATATTGTGAACATTAGTCTGGGTACAGTATTTTACAATTATCTCAGATCTCACCGTCAAATTTTGACGGGTTCTCACTAGTAATAGACTAAAGAGTAAGAAAAATGATAACCCTGACAATCCCAAGTATGGAGCTCGGTTACCCTGAAATTTTATATTCAGTTTCGAAAAATTTTATATTTTTTGTGCAAAAGTGCATTTTTCTCAGAAACTATTAACAGGATATGCCTGAAATTTTTACATTTTAAACTTATAAACTATTTACTGGATTATTTTAAACTATCTAAGTTTAAAGATATTAGTTTAATTGAATATTTTAAAAAAAAATCTACATATAAATATTTTTGAAATATCAACTTGAAAATAACTCAGTAAATGTATAATACTTATGAATACACATTAAAAAATTTGCCATAATATTACGAGATTCTGGCAGAAATGTACATTAAGTTGCTGAATTTAACATGGCAGGGATAGGGCTTAACACCTCCCCTTAAGATTTTGGAGTATTCTCTCTCTTTAAAATAGCTCTAACTTTTCTTTTGAATTCACTATTATGAAGTTTTGAATTGTATGATTAATTATGAACAATTAATAAATTAAATATATGAATATTTGAATTCACTGAAGTTTTTTATGACGTCAAAAAATTAGATCCACAAAGCTTCTACTTTTAACCATTAACCATACTGTTGGGGTCAGGAAGTCCCTTTGAAAACATTTTAACAATGGTAAATGTTTGGATCAATGTCAGTTGAAACATTTTTTCACCCCATACATTTTTATTGCTGAAATTACCTCGAATAACCTGCTCACAATATTGTCATAGGTACTTTTCTAAACATCATGCCAGGAAATCTGAATTTCCTTCATGTTGTCACGATGCCCAAACAAATCTTATCAATGCTAAGCCAAGGAAAGTAATCGACAGGCAGATTGAAAAAGATATATATACATTGTATTCTGCAGGTACTGTGTTTTCTACTCAGTGTTTGTCTTTTTTCGTCTTTTATCTATCAACAGCATCAAAACTCTTTGCCAACATATTAAGAATTAGTCTGAATGAATATAGTGAGACATTTCTGGGAGAAGAAAAGAAACACACTACATTCACAATACAATCCTGGACACATGCAATAAAGTAAATTTGCCAACTTCACTACTATTCGTAGACTTGGATAGTAGCAATATGCGTTTCCTAATTAAATTCTACCCTCTTCTGTATAAGCAAGTTAATGGAGAATACATCATCTTTACTTGATCTTCCTTGTCTAAATCCACTTTGTTCTTCTAACAATATAGTCTAGAAGAGTTGTAAATCTGCTGTTAATAATTTTAGTATGTATCTTGTATGCCGAATTTAGCTAGGTAATTCCTCTATAGTTCTCTGGTTTATTTCTATTTCCTTTTTTGAATAGTGATATTACCTTTGCTTTTGTCCATTCTTCTGGAATAGTACAAGTCTCCCAACAGGTAAATTGAGTAATTTCGTTTTTAATGATATATCGGCATAATTAACTCCAGATTAATCCCATCAAGACCTGGTGCTTTTCGATTTTTTTAGCTTCTTTAGCGAGTCAAGTAATTCATTCAATGACAATGAATCTACGTTATAAATTTTGTAGTCACTTCTTTCTGCCTCTTTCACATTCGAGTCGTACCATAAATTTTTATAGTGATCCAGCCACTCTTTCTCTTTGATTATGTTTAGTTCTTCTGTTTTGTGTCGCTATTTAGATGCCTCATTACTTTATAAGCTAAGGTTTGTCATTGGTGCACATCGATCTCAATATTACAAACAAATCATTTCGGCTTTTCTTATAAGTGCCTTAGCGTAGTTCCTTATTTGTTTATATGCCCCTCTGTTTTTTTTTCTGTATTATTTTGTGCACTCTCAGAATGAATAAGAAAACAAATAATGGGAATGTGTCCAAATCACAACAAACAAGAGGACTAAGACAGGGATGCAGTCGGCCACAATGCCTGTTCAATACCATATCAAGGAATGGAAACTAACAATCAAGTGGCCAAACGATTTCAGTAAAAGCAGATCCAATAATCCTTTATGCAGATGTTATAACAATGGATGAAGCTGACCTCCTAATTGCAGCAAAATTGTATAAAACAGCACTGAAACAAACATAACATGAAAATGTTGACAAGCAAGACAAAATCAATGGCATACCAAGGAAAAGAAAGAAATGAGAAGAGTCAAAAAAAGAAAAGATGCATAAGAGACTTGCCCATTTTGCAGAAGTGGCATAATGGGAATGGTAATGTAAGCTGTTAGTAAGTCTTAAAAAAAGGAATGTAGTAAAAGAAATAAATGAAGGTCAAAAGAAATGATATTCTCATATCAACAGAATGAAGCAAGATTCCCAAAGACAGCACTGAATTATCAACCAATAGGGCAAAGACATGGGGAGACCACCAAAAAAAATTGTTAGATAAGGAACACTTTGAGGACTAAAATCCCTACGTAGGTCTACTGAGAATCAGGGATAGGAAACACCCCTAGCGACCTGCCGTCCATGACAATGAAAACTTTAGAGAAGCACACATCACCTTGCAACATGAAAATTCAATAGTTACAAGACTACCTTCCGCAGACAAATCAATTGGTTCTTGGCTGTCCAGGACGAGCGGTGTCAGTCAGTTGAGCTGACAATTTGGCCATCATGCTCTGGCCTCCTCCTGACGTCAGTTCAACTGACTGTGACACAGCTCATCTCAAGCAAACGAGTATTATTCGCGCAAGCCTCGCTGGTTGCAGGGGAAGTGTGGAGTTTGGTTATTTTGACAAAAATAATTTTATATTGAATTTGTAGTTTGTTTTCAATGCTATAGTTTCTGCTATAAGGGAGCGAACATTTCCGATTATCAGATTTTGTCTACAACTCTCATTGCTATCATTTATTTTTAATTTAACTTATGTTGGTAAAGGAGTAGGGGCAGGTATTCCAGGACACAAGAAAATTTGCACATATACCAACCTTGATACTTATTTGAACAATGCCTCTAATAATTATGCGCACATTTTGTCTAATATGTCATCTTTATTACAGTAAGTTTCCCTGAGAAAAGAGAATCAAAGTGAATGTGAAACTAAATTCCAGATTTACTAGAAATGTTATTAGGCTATATATTTACTGTTCCAGATATGCCAGTGAACGAGAAAATATTGTTCAAAATTATGAGTGATATACATAAATAAATTCAGACAAACCAACTTTAAATCACTTCCTTTGATACAGTTCAATACATTCTTATGTATTTGAATCTTCAAAAATGACTTGTGCTTGGATTTCAACATAACTGCACTTCACATAAATCAGCTGTTATGTTGTCATCCAATCAGGAGGTTGAATGTCACTGCAGTAACAAGTAAGCTCCCGATTCAATGACATAACAGCTGACGACCTGTCAAACGCAGCTCTAAATAAATAAAAGGATAGGATCCATCCACATCAAAAGCTCAGTGCCCCCAATTTTTTTTTTTAATTTCTTAAAATTCTTGATTAAACTTAGTTGAAACACCCCCTCCCCCTAAAGTTAACAAAAACACAAGTTTTGGGGGAAATTCTTTCTCGCAGCCTCTACTTCCCATGCAATTCTTTAAATTCATTTAGTTGGCGATCTCATTATTCTATGATCTCTCATTAGGTAGAGTAGGAAAAGTTAATTAAAAACAACCGAACATTTTGCCATTGTTTTATTAATATGCAATTCAAAATTGAAATACAATATTTTTACTTCCTTTGTTGCTGACCACCCTGCCGCATCATGTCCTGAAACAAAAAAGCATTTCCATAGAAAATGTTCATAGCTGCCAACATTACCACAAAGTTAATGCAAACTTTTCTACAAATACAACTTCAAAAACTAGCAGATCCTCCAAATAATGAATTGTGCTACATTAGTTCATATCCCCCCAAATTATATTTTGCTAGGAAGATAATTTGAAAATTATTTAAAAAACACTCTTAGTGTGGATACAAGTTTCTTTGATTTGTCAGTTTTCTAATCACAGTGAAATAAGAGAACGATTTATGTACAAATTTTAAAAATTACTTTATGAAAATTAAGTTGCCATTTTTTCATGGAATAGTAACTAGTTAGATAACCATCTAAAAATGTTCCCCGACTTCTAAGAATTCTACAAATTTTCTGATTTTTCCGGTTTTCCATTAAGTGGCCACCTCGCCCTTCCAATGTTTTCATTGCTTTTAACTATTTGTAATATCACTCGCTCACTTGCTGCAAGTCCATACTTCAAACTTAGCAGATAATAAACAGCAAGTAGAAATGTGGTTTGGGGAACTCTTTTTACAGTAAAATGATTTATGCAAATTTATCACATGAGAAATGTTTTGAATCACTATTTCCTATGAGAACTAAAGTTGAGGTGTTTTCGAGTAATACCATTGTTGCAATGAATGAGAGAGCTACAATCTTTGGTTTATGTAGTACTAGCGAAATACCTGGCGTTGCCCAGGTTTTCTTCACATTCAATCCTTGCAAATGAGGGAAAAGATCAATTTGATATAAACCATGGTGAGATTATTATTTTTAACATAATTGGTTCAAATTTTAATAAAATACGATAATTTTATTTTATTTTGCAACACATCTCATTGCTATGAGATGAAATTTACATCTCATGCACCGCTACTGGCCTCTAGCAAATAAATTAGGTACCCATTTTGCTGCAGCACTACTGGGCTCTGGCAGAATATATTAAGAACCTCGTGCTCTAAGCAAGAGGCAAAAAATAGTGCATCTACAAACATATTTAAAATATTTGTTTTCCGCATTTGGGTTGTGTTAATCTTTACCAAATTTTGCTAGGACACTGCCACATCTGAAGAAGAGCCTGCAAAAATGTATGTATATTCATGCGCTACTTTTTGGGGTATCGATGTCAATTACTCGTCGTTGAATTCACTATTATTAGTAAGATAAAATGACATCCAACACCCCCATTAAAATACAGTAAGATATTCGAGAGCTCATGACTGACTTCAACCATCTTAATGGTGATTCGAAACATTTACATCATGGCAAATATTCATGTAATAAGAATATTACAATTCATTCATTCATGTAATAAGAAAACATTACAATTCAAACTGACCATAACTTGTAAAACTTACCCTTGGGAATGTGCGCTGCGGAGGAATACGGTTACGTCTGGCAGCCTTTGATCTGTTACGTACAACCTTCGAGTGGATGGCACAGGAGACACAGTAATGCAGCTTCGCGTACAATTTAGGCAGCATGTAAGCTAAGAAAACACGAACATTATCATTTCTGAAGTATTTGTAATTAATTCATGATGCACTCAATTTCCGGTACTCACTTGAATATACGCTAGCTTCAGTAATATCACGAACGGCAGCAGCTTCGACAATGTTCCTGATTACGAATTTCTTGATGGCCTTATCCTTAGGCACACACCGTGCGCAATTGGTGCAGCGCACAGGTTTAACATGACCACGGCCATGCTTGGAACGTCCACTATTTCTCCGCTTACAAGTCTGTAAATAAATACAAATGTTGATTAAAAGGTAGCACTACCCTGCCATTCCACTATACTAACTCAAACACACTAATAATTAAATAAACATTTCAATATCACATTGTCAATCTAGCACAAACTGCCTAGAACACACAACACCCACCATGCCTCGTCTAGTAACAACGTGGGTTCTTTTGGATATGAAAATATAGGAGTACTAGAAAAAATTAAAACCCTTAGCAGATTGAATAAAAGTGTAACGTGAACACTTAATAACTACAATAATTTGGAAGCGCAAATCACATTCGAATCCTCACAATAATATAAATTTAACCAAGTCTCAGCACACTTACCATGTTGCAAGCTACACATACACCGGAACTGGATCCATGAAAGGAAGTGTCTTGAGTCTGGAAGCTCAACGGAATAATTGATGAAAATAAGTTTATTATTGTTTGTAAAAATTGTTCAAATGTCACCAATAACGAATACAATTATAAATTTTAGAATACTAGAGACTCGTTGGGAAAGCAACATTTTAGATTACGGAAATACTTGTCAGCTTCTCATTTGAGCGGAACATTCAAGGGCTAGAACGTGTTCCGCGCCAAATTTAAATGACCTTAAAACAAAACATTGCATTTGTGAATATGATACGTATACTTCTTATTCTTGTTTCATAATGCACAAATAAGTGTATTAATATTGTATGCGCGCTTTATTGTACAGTTTATTGGATGTAGTAAAAAGAAAAATCTACCAGTCGATGTGCAGTGCATAGATATATTTTAGACATGAATGAAAATAATAAATAATCCAACAATTTTAATTGGAATAATTTCTACATACTTAATTTATCATCAATATTATACAATGTTAATAAAAGTAACATGTGTTTGTAACTAATCATGAAATCGGCCGTGAATTTAGTAGCTGGCTCTCACTTTGTAAATGACTGTAGTGTGCAAAATTACGCGTAAGCGAAAACGAAACGAAATTTTATTTATAATAAAAACTGCGTTATAAAAAATTCGCATTTGCCATTCACAATTATATTTCAAAATACAATTTGAATAAAATGTAATGTACAAGTACTCTATCTGCGTAGGTTTTGTTGACGTCCGGAATCCCTACCTCTCACTTTTACCACGGGAGAGGGGGGGATCTAAGGAAACCTGCCTCAGACTCTGAGTTAATTTGAATCACGAATTATTTTATTCAAAACAAAAAAAATATATTTACTTCTAATTCAAATTAACCGCTATTTCTGTTGCGTCGAGATGTGAAATCGGTCGTTGTCAGGCCTGTGCACGCCCAAGACTTTGACGCCCTAGACTGTCAAATGTTTTAGCGCTCTTTTTAATTTGCTTTTTTGACAAAAGTCACTTATAATATTTTGAATTAAAAAGTCTTGTACGATATTTGTAACCGATGCAACTATTGGAAAGTATAAATAATTGATAATATATTAGCATTTTTTATAATATCAAACATTTGTAAGTCAATAAATTAAAAATATAAAGTAATTATAAAATAATTTCTATATTTTAGTATTATTTACATTTTGTTATAAAAAATTGGATATTAAAGTCAAAATAACATTTAGGTGTACATATAAAACATGTGTTAATGTTACATGTAAAAAACTTAATAAGTTGACGGAGATGACTTTTTTTTATTTCTTCTATATTTGATATCACAAAATGTTCTCTCCCGTGGAAAAGGAACTATTTGCTTCGACATATGAACCATAGATTTGGTTTGAGAATACTATTTACCCGTTCTAAATCCCCACTCTTATCAAACCTACCAAAATGAGAGCTCAATATGAATCGTATCTTTGAGTAGATGTTATAACATCTCGGAGGTTATGTATGTTATAACATACAAGAGCTCGGGGTATACCCCGAGCAACAGAATAACACGTGGAAGCTGTATTGCGGATTCTATAAATGATTTTCTAATATTTTTCATTGAAAGTATTTGATAAGAAAAAGATTTGCAAAGCTAGTTGTTTAACGTATGTACTGCTCTCAGGTTTCTACGGAAACGTGAATTTTGGTACTTTTGGGCATCTTTGTATTATACAATTTCATGAATTTCGCCAACTGAAGTTAAGTGAATCATCTGCTGGTATAAAAGTGTTTCTACGAGAAAGTAGTTGACGTTCAGACCATTAAAGGAATATACAATTTTCTGTAGAAATTGAGTTCATGGATAGGCGTATATTGAGTCGATAGAAACAAATGAATTATACATATACAATGGTTATTCGATGAAATATCGAATTGCTGCTGTACTCATACAATTTGTTCAACAATAAAAACAATTAATATTCTAGATTATTGCTGGAAATGGTAAGTAATTATTCTTCACGCCTTAGTATCTTTGTTTTTGCCAAGTTAAACGTCATTCTTAGTATGTATTTTTTCATGTTATTAATGAATTTACAGAATAGTATTAATAGGAATTACCTTACAAGTGGATGCATTCCAATATTAAATATATCTTGGACTCTTTATGAGACGCAAAGACAAAGGCGCTAATTATTTTTTAGTGAAAGGGATAAGGGATCAGTTAGGCTGATCACACAAAATATTGCGAAGGATCTTTTGTTGTGAAGACAAACTAAAATTTTAATAGAACAGTTGGTAAAAAATCTTCCCAGCCTCTTAAAGGTCTACCGAAAATAAACGTGTAATATGTCGAGTGAATAACTTCATGTCTTCGAATAAATTACTCGTTTAGCCAAATTCATTTGTAATCAGTCGGGAATACAAAAGCTTTGGATTTGCTCATCGAATAATAAATAAAGTACAATAAAACTACAGTTTATATTCCCACGACGGGATTAATGTATAAACATTAGAACAACTTGAACACAATTTCGTTGTTGACTACTTTTGATAACTCATATCTTTTCAATGTTACTGATTCAAATAACGTTCATTAAGAAAACTAAAAATGCTTCAATGAAACAAACACTTTTGTACTGAAAATAAATCAATTTTGCACACATATTTTATAAACAATTTCTTATTTTAAGACATACTGTTTTCTCCGATTGTCATGGTAATAGGTTGTGTGCCTTGCTTTCTGAAAGAGAACAAAAATGTCGACCCATTCTAAAAACATTGACTATTCACTTAAACGGGCACATACAATTAAATTCTTTTAATTTAATTAAGTTTAATAGCTCATGGACAGCATGCTAGCTTTCTTTTCCAAAGTCCCGATTCCCGGTCAGAGTAAATATAGAGCTGTATCTTTCTAATACAATCGTTTCCGTTACTTCAGCTGAGTTACGAAAGAAAAGCTCAGGCCGGCCAAATATTTTTATTTATTTATTTATATATGTCTTTAATTTATATAATTGGCTTATATATTTATATATGGCTTTAACCTCAGTTAAACATCAGGATACAATTATGGAAATAATGAACAATACGTCAAACCAATAAGAATAGTAACTCAAAAACACAAAATTTTCATTACAAAAACTTAAAACTAATCAAACTTTTAACACATTTACATTATACTAACATTAACAGTCTTCACAAGTAATAAATCTTTGTAAAAATTTAAAACTAATTCAACGAACTTATATATTACGTTTTATTTTAATTATCAAATTGACAATATATTTCAGAAAAAACATATTAGTTGCCACCTTAAAACATAGGATGAACATTATAAAATAGGGATCAAAACAACACCAACATGTAGGTGGTGTTGATCAAAACCATCCTGGCCGATATATCAGAAGAAAATGACATACTTCCCATAATCTTCAGGAATTATACCGGTTTAATAATTGCTTTGCATTCTGTAATAAAAATTGAAATAGGAGTCTAACATGTAGGAAAATCCAAAATTATCCCTAGAACTCCAAGCAGCGAACCCTATTTGTCTTTCTTCATTTTCAGTTAGATTTATTTTGGACCCATCTCTGAAAATTTGATCAATCTTTTTATTATTGTCAAGAATTTTTTTAAAGTCACTATTCGGCGAGCATAACTCAATATTTTATTCCACTTTCCAAATATGTATTAGATTTATTGAAATGTAGATTTCAAGACGTCCATTATCATATGTTACAGGAAGTTTTCAAAAACCATGAATATTAACAGCATTCTACCATCAAAGACTACCTAAAGTTATTCACATAATACACAAAATATTAATTTATTATTTTTTTGATAAACACTTCAAAACGTATTTATAGCATTCCACAGTCAAAGACTCACCAAAAGGGATACAGTCATCATCATAGGAAGGCAGAATGACATCAATTTGGGTGGTCACTTTACACCTGAGCAACATGTTGACGAACTACAACGTACCGCCCAAAACACGAACGTTACAGTCTCGACTCTGCCCTTCTAGTACAACAAACCAACACTGCACAGTAATTAGACACGCAAACAACCAATTAAAACTGCATCAGAGAGGCACACATGTTAAATTATTTGAGCTTAACTTTCTCTCAGAAAAACACCTCATCCGGCATGGTCTTCACTTGAACCTTGTCGGAAAACATGCACTCGGTAGCGAGCTTGCAAAACACATCCTTACACAACCTCAGCAGTGTCCTGCACAAGACTCATCCCATCTACATCTCCTAGTTCTCTTCCATCTTCCAGGACCCCTTTGGACCCAATTATCTTATCCCTTGAACCTAATCCTTGTACTACCTCTCTCATTATTCATTCCTCTACATCTGTCACCCCTCCTTCTTCACCTCCTGTCACTGCTGGGACACGGTACTTCCTTCGACCACGCACTCGAGGTAAAAACGAGATAAATAACTACAGTCAGATGCAGCAGATAAACATCCGCGTAGGTACATCCAAAAGATTCAAATAATGCATCATAATGTGCAATCTCTTTCAAATAAAATTGAAGTTTTCGAGGCAGCATTACAGTATGATCTGAGTCAAACAGACTTTTTTTGCTTTACAGAGCATTGGTTATCTCATAATGATCTAAACACACTCCAAATTCCTAGTTTTTACCTTGCAGAGTATTGTAGAGCGAGGGAATCAAATAAGGGTCCTGTTAAGGGAGGTTCGTGTATTTACGTAAGAAATAGAATTGATTCTACGTTCTTGTCAGAATTCAATATACATGCAATTGAAAAAGTACTTGAAATTATAGTCATACATCTCACTTCGCTCAAAATTATCTTACCTTGCATCTACAGACCTCCAACAAAATGAGCTTTAGATTACTTCAATTTCTTAGAAAATCTAGAGATAACTCTGAACAAAATTAGTAATTTCTTTTTTAAATCCATTGTTGTATGTGAAGATTGCAATATTGATTTTCTCAGCAAATCCCACGAAAAAGAGTAGTTTCTCAATTTAATTCATTCTTTTAATTTAGATATTACAGTGAACTACGCAATGTATTCTACACATCCTCCGGCGCACCGATTTTATTTGTTTACAATTTTCAAAAATATAGGGAGTTTGTCGAAAACGGGACCAGCATTTTCTTTACCGTTCTTTGCTGCAGTATCCCTAAAGTCATAATTCAATTCTATCATTAGTGGGGCCCAATAATGGGGAAAATATGGGGGGGGGGATGCAAATTTATTAGGCGCCAATAGATGGCATCTGGGAAGAGGGTGGGACAGATGTGCCATTTTGTAGCATCACTAATTTGTTTGTTTCGACAGTGTACATTTAAACTAGGTTTAATCCAATGCAAGACGTACACTGTCAGAAATTACTGCATTACTTTAATCTAATGTAACTTTAATGTACATTGAAGTAATTATCATGAACACACATTAAATTTAATGTACATCAGAATGCAAGGTTCATGGTCATATCTGGAATGAATGAAGGAAGGAATAAAACGAATGAATGAATGAATGAATGTTCTGGTGATTATGAATATATATTTTGAATGATGAGGGGTGGGAGAAACGGGAGAACCTCTACATTAAATCTACACTGGTTTTTATTTTTATTTTTTTATTTATTTATTTTACGTCAAAAAAACAGTTAAAAACTGCGTATGACGTGCTATGGGGAAAAGTGAATTGTGTGCACATTTTCAAAATTCCGTGATTCCTACACTAAGTCATATACTACTTAAATTTTGAATTTTGAAAGGGAGAAAAAAAACAAAAAAACTCCCATGTAATAAATCTATTTTCAAGGATAAATAAGCAATAAATTTTAAATTTTGAAAGGGAGAAAAAAACAAACAAAAAAACTCCCATATAATAAAATATATTTTCAAGGATAAATAAGCAATAAATTTTGGCTCTTATTACTTCCTGCCGCGAGAACATGGTTTTAATTTAAGAATTAAATGTATATATATAAATACGTATATTAAGCTCTTTCTAATGTACAAGGTCCGTTAGGTTTCATGTACATAAATTCATTAATTACATTAAATTGATTCATTAGTGATTCTGGGCGCGTCAACTACTAAGGTCATTACTTCCGAAAGTAGTGCATGTTTTAGTGAGGTGGCGGTGAGATTCCCCCGCTAGATATCGAGATCCGACACCGAGATACACGTCGGCTAGCGGAGTTTTCCCAAACTAGATATCTGCCTCTAGCAGGACACTGCGCCAGCCGGGACAAGCTCCAAGCTCCCGACTGGTCTCCCGGCATGTGTGGTAGTGTGGTGCATGTACGTTTTTGTAAGGGGTGAGGATAGGTCAAGGAAGAGGAAGGGAAGACCGCGTGCGGTCCGTCCGGGCACTGCTCCGGCATTAGTTTGGCGTAGAACATAGAAACTACAGAAAACTACCGATCAGATCAGCCGACCGCGAGAATTCTTCTCCAGACAGCGACCTAGCTGAAAGCTAGAGTCAAAAATCCTGCCACCGTCGGGACTCAGAACCTGTCGATCAGAGGCACTGCAGTGACATCAATTGATGCCGTGAGCTACCTTAGTGCTACATTAAATTGTAATGTCTATTTCTGACAGTGTAGCTGCGGGCGTCGGGACTCCGGAAGTTGCAATCTGCTGGCGCTGGCGGTGCTGCTGGCGTTTCTCGTCCAGAGCACGGTCCAGGAAGGTCCAGGAATCGTGAAGGTCTTCACGAGCGGGAAGCATTTCCACGAGACCGTGAAGCATTACGATCTCTACACCCACTCGCTGGAAGAAATTACGAACCCCATCATGCTCCGTGGCTGCGTGTACCCTTGCTGGTGCAACCCGACTTTGGGAGCGCCGTGGGACAAGGTGTGTCCGGTAACTTTCTCTAAACATATATACGCATATCTGCATACAAGGATTCAAAATATATTCCATTGTAATGCTAATAAGCGTTTCGTTACTATTATTAAAATGATTTATGTGTATTCGTTTCACTAAACAGCGTTCTGGTATACTTGGACAAAAATAATTAGAACATAGATTTGAGGTTATATTACATTAACTGCCGGGAGGTCCCGTTCGTCTGTTCTGTAATACTCTTCCTGTACTAGTAACATATCAATTTCCTTTAATTATTGCCTTTTTAATAACATTAAACTTATATTTCTCTCGATTTTGAAGCATTATACAGAGTGAGTCACGTAGCTTTAGCACTTCCTGCAGTTTTTGAACGGTTGCAGTTATTGCAATGCAGTTTTCTCGGAAATGCATGAGGGAATAGGGTTAATTAATTCAGGAAATCATTTCTATTTTATCATTTGTCTGCTTTTTATACTTTTGCAACAATCGATTTGGCAACAATACACGAGTTTCTTTCATAAGAATAACATTGTCCATAAGAGCTCATTGAGCCTCCACGACCGAAAATGAGTATAATTGGAAAACGTTTTGCGATTTCAAGTTGCACTACAACAATACTTAGCAACCTTTACAAATAATGCGAGAAAGCACGTGTTGTTACACCACCGCTAGTTCTTACTTTATAAAAATCTCATTTCATGCAAAAAAATCGTAAATTTTAAGTGTTTTGGGAGCCTTTTCCATGCTTCTAAATCAGATGATTTTGAAGTGAACCAGTTACTCTCGACTTCTTGCAGTTTTCCTTGGAAACTGAAAAAAACAACAACACGGTATTCAACTTACGAGTATACTAGTTGAATGTGCCGTCGCCGACGCTGTAAACTGTTTTAAAAGTATTTTCATGTGTTGACATTTTCTTTCATTCATTTCTTTCATGCTTAGCTTTGTTCAAATATGTTCTTACAGTATCTAGCATTGGACTTAACAATGAATCGTAGCAGCTGTTAATGTTACACTTCCGTTAAAAAAATCCCATCACTCTTGTATATTACCTCAGTACGGGATATGAACTGGTAATATTGCAATTTCAAAATTATAATGGCCCTAAAAGATACTTGGAGGTATGAGTAATGCGAATAGTTAGAAATTAGCACAGCTATATTTTTAAGTTTCGTTTTCTAATATGAACGTAAATGATCACCTGAAAGCTATTCTTCTGCGTTATTCTCTATACTTATTATAAGACCATTCTCAATTAATTCGGAAAATTCTGCCGCAAAAGCTTCTACAACTACATTGGATTCCCCTGAGTTACTTAACACATCCATATTTTTGTCCCATAATTTTTAAGAGTTTAAAACTCCACGAACTCTGATTTGTGTTTTGAAGGCGAATATATGTAAGCATTAAAAGGTTACTATTTGGAATGTTTATGTGAATAAGGTGAATACGTTTTAAGCCACATTGAATTGAAAATAGATCTTTGCACTCTTAAGAAATGTATTCTCTAGTATTATACTTACATTTCGGGTTTTCTTCTTATTTACTTCATATTTGTCAAACTCAGTGTTCCAAGGCAATTCGCAAATTTATTGTAAAAAAAAATGAAATACCGTATTTTGAATCTTTATATTCGCAACAAATTCTGCCGCGCGATTTTCATTTGATATTGCTGGTTTGTAAACAATTAGGGTGCTAACCTCGTGGACAAAAATGTAGTACCGTGAACTGAAAATAACCACGTGGTACTGGGGTTTAATCAACGCAACCTACATGGATATATTTAGGTGGTATTGGTTTAACTCCCCATATACCCACTAACATCGCTAAAACACGCAAAAGCATGTTTTTGGAAATTTCTTTGAATCTTCTAGCCGCATCCGAAAAGAAATTATCAGTCTCCCATCAGGAGACCGAGACGCGTCGAATGACACCTCACGTCTCGATTGATGTATAGTTGGGAGCTGACTTGATTGCACTGCCTCCTCCCGAGCCGCAGGCCGCCGGGTTTGGCCGTTCGGCCGCGTCGAGGTTCGGGTGACGCAACTGGGGGGGGGGGTAAGGTATTTTTTCCGAAATTTCACTTTACGCCGCTCCTATTCATCCGATTTACATGATGGACATGGCGTTGGATTCAGGAAGCACGTCGTCATCGCGCTATAAGCCCACATTTTTAATTTCTTCCCGAAACTATGAGAAATCATTTTAAATGTTTTTTGGAAATATTTTTTGAAAAACGGCATCGTATCGTGAATTCTATTTTAAAAAGGAGTCCAATGCCGTTTACAGATGGAAAATCGGACAATTTGTTCAGACGTTATCGGTCTAGTAAATTTTGCTTATTTTGGTGCTGCCACGTGGTGGCGACAAATGGAACTAGTGTCGGTACATTTAGCCTTAAGTTAACGTCTTACGTGTTATGCTTATGCGAACGCATTGTGAATGAGTCCACTTGTAGACGTAGTCCTAACTTTTATGTTAACGCCATGCTTATGCTTATGTTTGCATTGTAATTGGGCCTTAAATTTACTCAAATACTGTGTAGGGATAGTGCGCTATTCTCGTACTTCTAGAATCCTCCTCGTCAGCTTTCAGGAAAATGGTACTTGGTGGCTGAAAACCCCAAGATGTCTGTCACTGCGCAAGATACACTATGTCAGGGAGTGATTGTGAACAGCACTGCTACGACGTCATTTCTACAAACCAAACAAGACGTGTGGACGTTTCCTTCTGAAATTAAACACGTTAACAACACAATTTGGCAAATTGTAAAACATCCTTATTCTCTGGAAGAAAGACGTGAGTACATATTTTTGATTTTCTTGGACCATTTATCAAAATCGTCGAATATATTCCCAAATATTACGAGGTGTGTAAATTGCTCTTTTGGCGCAAATATAACCCCTTCTCTGGATATAATATTGTAAGGCCGGCTTCAAAGCTTCTCTAGCTCGCGGACAAGGTAACGAGCTTACTGATCGCGGGCACTGTATCCACAGTCACTGCCGTAAGGTTTAAAGCGTGTAGATTTCGCGCGAAGAATCTGTTCACACGGCTTCACTGTCATGGTGGATAGAGATAGGTGGGCTCCTCTGGTGGACCGATTTTTGCTAGTTCTGCGCAGCACGAGTTTGCGTAACGAACCACATGAATACAACACGGGCACTTTGAAAAGCCAGACCAGACGTTGACCACCATGTTGCATGGAGAGCGAGTACAGTTGAGAAACATTTTGAAAGTGTAATGAAGTGTCAATTTTCAATGGTGACCAACTAGGAATAACACGATGAGGGTGTAATTCAAATAAAAGATCCGATATTTAAAGAAAAGTGCGTCACATATAAGTTTCAATAGCTTTAACTAGGGGACAATTTTGGCATTTAAAATTCCCACTAATATTGTGACGCAAATTTGTGCCCAATACTTATAATTAATACTCTCTGCTGGTGCCTGAAGCTCATTATCTGAAGTTTGATACGATGCGGAAGAGTTCACCCATCTCTTTCCACCATGGTCACAGTTGAGGGAGGGGGCTACACCTAAGGTCATCTAGCTTTTCGATAGCAAGCCTAAAAGAAAATAAATACATTTAAATAAATCAATAATTTAAATAAATAAATACTTTAAATAAATAAATTAGACATTCACATTTCTTGTAGGAAAGCACACATGCAGCCAAACCAGATTCCATTACAATGAGATATCTCCCATTAAACTACCGGACGTTTTCTGAACAGCGATAGTCTACATGGATGGCTTAACTGCGCATGCGCAGGTCTCCCTTCTCGTGTGTCTCGCTCGCTCTACGGTCGTCGAGTGCAGAGATATCTCGTGCGAACTATACACTCTGCTCTGGAATCGGGATGACACGAAACCTGGTCTATAACAGTCTTTCAGGGGAGTCAGTTGACACTTACTGCACCAAAATATACGATATTCTTTCCCATTTCCTCTACTATGCAAATAAATTATCTATTTATGAGAAATACATAATTCGTTTTTGAAATAATCAATTGTGTGTCATAATCAATCAAGTGCAATAACTTCTTATGTTCAGATTAGGAACAAAAGAGTTGTCCACCTGCAAGAGTGATATATTAAATCTAAGAGGACGTTTTACAATTGAGTACAGCAAGACGTTTTACAATAATTTATTTCATATTGTTGTTAACACAATTTTCGGCGCGCCGACTATAGAAATATTAATTTACCGCTTAGTTGGTTGCTCCATGGCATTAGCAATGAATTATAAAGCTAGATTATGAATTTCGCGTCCCCTTATTTAAAAAATTTGATTTTGCCCCTGCCTGGCTCAGACGAGAATGTTGGTTCCGCCTCCGTGTGTGTGTGTGTGTGTGTGTGTGTGTGTGTGTGTGTGTGTGTGTGTGGGTGGGTGGGTGGGTGGGTGGGTGTGCGCGCGCGCGCGCGCGTGCGTGTCGCCCTCTCACGCCCCAAGGTGGAAAGGGGCTGTTTGCGTCGCAGTCGCTTCGGCCACCCCCTTCAGGTCGCTCCACAATAGCGTTAAAGTACATTGGAGTTCTTCGTTTATTGATAAAATTCTAGAGTTAGAGTTAGTTGTATCTTCCATAACTTCGTGTTAATTTTTGATTGTATTCAGTCTTATGATGTTTTTCTAATTAATATTCTTTCGCTAAAGTATTCGTTATTCAAAGAAGCTCACGCAAACGCAACAGATGACAAATCAAAGAGTGAAAAGCGTAGCGTAGCTAGAAGTGCTTTGGTTTCGGCAACTGTTTCTTGAAGTTCTCTTTTTTGGCGCTACAGATACAGATGTTTTTGACGGCTTGACGGACGGTTGACGTGGCTGGGGGGGGGGCGCACAGTACACAGTAAAGGTCGAAAATGAACATTTCACATGCGATGTTCAAAATATATGTTACTTGAAAACTAACTTTGTTACTGAAATACTTACAAAAACATGCAATGCGCTTGTATTAACGCCGGACCATCGCTATTAATTGTAGACTACACTGATCATCAAAAAGAAAAATAAAGTTTCTTTTAACAAAACAATGATATAGCAAAATGAATTAGTTTACATGTGCATTGTATAATTTTTAAAAAAGACTTAATATGCCGGTAACAAGTAAGGTACTTCAGCTTCCAAGTTAATGATCCCCATCTCGAACGGGTTTTTGTCCTGTTTCCCTGATAGCACATTGAACAAATGCTGAGATGACCCCTTGATTTGCTTCTGGACGCAGGGATTCTGAAACTCAAGAAAGCGTGTTGATTTTTTCGCCCATTCGTCACATAGTTTTTAACTGTTTTTTGATTAAATATCTACAGACTACCTAAATGTATTCATATATACAAAAATGTTCTGCATCTCTCACTAACGCTTCTAAATTAAATATTAATTTATTATTTTTTGAAAACATTTCAAAATATACGCGGTACTATTCACTTGAGCGCCGTATATATATATTGCTTTTTTTATTACAATAAATTCCATTCTCTACTGAAAGATGGGTGATTAAAAATGGCATGTATTGGGAATCAGGAAGGAACAGCATGAACGTTCAT
Source organism: Teleogryllus occipitalis (assembly GCA_011170035.1). Classification (NCBI taxonomy): domain Eukaryota; kingdom Metazoa; phylum Arthropoda; class Insecta; order Orthoptera; family Gryllidae; genus Teleogryllus; species Teleogryllus occipitalis. The sequence goes on from BLKR01001291.1 coordinate 49,999, forward strand.
CACTGCCGTGGAGGCAGTGAGTAGGTGATGCTCAGCTTCCAGTTGCTGGGCCTCGCCTTTGGGCAGGAGTGGGTGGAAATTATTCGGAATGATATGGAATCCACAGAGAGGAATCCGACGGGAACTTGATACCACCCGTCAGGTTGCCCAGGTTCTGGCGATACTCACGTCATGAGCCTAAAGGTGTAGGCAGCGAGGAGGCTGGAAGGGGTCTCTTTGCCGCTTGAACCTTAGTTCGGTTGGTCCCTTGTTGGGCTCTTGACTTCAACGTGGCAGTGGCTCGATTCTCTGGGCAAAGAGGAGGGACTTGTTCCCTAAGCATTGTTTGGACTCCGGTACTAACCTGGAGCTCTGAGCTGGCAGGGCGGCCCGCCCCAGGGGTATGGGGAGGTTGTCGTGAGGGTCAATTGCATTTTGACGGGACCCAGATACCAGCCCGGGGGCGTACTTGTACTTCTGCGGGGGGTGCGGATACAGACTTGCGCCTATAGTACCGGCAACGTATAAGCGTCTCTGAGTACTATCGCCACGTGCTGTGGTACGTCATGTGACCTGCTCTGAAACAATCAGCTTGCGATGATTTGTTTATTTTCTCACGGCCAGGGTTCAGCGTTGCCGTATATCCGACTCACGAAGTCGCTCGAGAAGCGCGCCGATTCCCGTCGTCTGCAGTATCAGCGCGAATGAAATGTGCTTTTGCCGCTGCGTGCCAGGGCAGTTGGTGTGTGACTTCCGAGAGCCGAGTGCGTTGGTCCAAGGCCGAGAGTTTCGTGAGTGCTACATTACGCAAACTTGGAATAGTGTTAAAGAGATCGTGCATTTTTGTATGTTTTCACGAAGTTTTCAAGGCAGAAAAGGTAAACAGTGGATAATTATTACTTCTCGACAAAGTTGTGGCTGCACCGGATATAGGCTCAATAGAGAACGATGCCACCCGTAGCTGACGCACCAAGTTTTCAACGCGGTTTGGGAGGCGATAAGGTTCGGTTGTAGCGAAGATTATGAACATGATATCAAGATGTGACGTCGCCTGTCGGTTAGTGTTAACGTTTTGAGATTTAGTTTACAACTGTGGCTGAGATCTAGGGGTTGGTGTCGTTTCAATCTTCTGAGGTCTTCACTGTTGTCCAGGATGTTCACTGCAAGGTAATTTGGGTGGTTTTCAAGTCTTTTTTTCGTATTTTACTAAATTCTGTAATGGTCTGATGGATAGTTGGAATTTACAAATCAGAATGTAATGTATTGTTAGATACATACCATGGTGCATTTGTTATGTATCGTAGGACTTTCAACTGAAATCTTTGCAGAATTTCAACATTCGAATGCCTAGCTGTCCCCCAGTTGTATACCGTAGGTCCAAACTGGTTTTAGTATGGCCTTGTAAGCAAGTAATTTATTACACAGAGAGAGGGAGGGAGAGAGGAGAGAGATACGATTTTCTGCCGATCATCCAGTAGTTTTTTTAGTTTTAGGTCCATCTCCTTTCGTTTTTTTAAGATGTGGGCTCTCCAAGTTAGTCTTCATTCGAGGTGCAGACCAAGATATTTTACTGCTTCAGTTTGTGGTAATTGTTTGTCGTTCATTTTTACGGGGGGACAAGGATTTTTCCTTAGGGTGAAGGTTATGTGAGAAGATTTGGTTTCATTTGGTGTAATTCTCCATTTCTTAAACCACTCGGAAATGTTATTCAAATTATTTTCTAGGATGTTGGATGCTTCAACAGGATCGTTGTTGGTAACCAGTACTGCTTTGTCGTCTGCATAGGTTGCGGTTGTGATGCCGTCATGTTGTGGTAGATCAGCGGTAAATAGTAAGTACAAGATCGGGCCCAGCCCACTTCCTTGAGGCACTCCGGATTCCAATGGTCGAAATGAGGATGAGGGCCAGGGTGTAGAGCGGTATTTTGACTGCGCAAAAAGTGTCAGGAGGTGAAATTCGTGCCAGATTGTCTGTTGTAATGTATGATGAACACTATAGAAACTGCGAAAATTGCAGCGCGCCAAGTCGAAGCGCCCAAGAATGTTGGCAGATGGCATCATTCTGTTGCACGATAATGCCCACCCACACGCTGCCAAGGTTGTATCGACCACGCTGCAGAAGTTCCGCTGGGAAGCTTACTCATCCTCCACACAACGTCGGGAAAATGGATTTCGAAATTTGAACAGAAATACACATTTTGATAAATTATGGAATTTTCTCGTGATAACGGAAAAAGTTTTTTTTGCTCTTTCTTTTCCAAAACGTCCGTCCGTCTGCCTATGTGACAAGCCAGAATCTAGTTTGGAGGGTCCTTGAAACCGTAAAATTGTAGCGGCCAAACGACTTGGTGGACAACGCTAGCGGGTAAACTGTAAGCAGGATTTTCCAAACCATGATATTCCCCAATCAATCTCACTTATGTCGCGTTCCATGCATTTGAGACGGATATTGAGATTTTTTTTGGTACTTTGTAAGAAGCTTCAAAAATATTTTCAAACTTTTCTCAAAATACCTTCAATTTTTTTTTCTTTGGAGAGAGCAAAAGACTCTTCAAGAAATGGTGTAGGACGCATTTTCCTTGCATTCCGTGAATATTCAAAAGTTCTATAAAAAGAACGTAGTGAAAAAAAAAAAAAAAATTGAGATTAGAACAATTTAGCAAATTTTCAAAGCTTCCACACTAGTTTTGCTCAAATGTTTCAGAAGTTATCACCATGAATGTATGGATTGGAGTTTTGGATTGTCGAGTTTGTGTTAATGTATTACCTGTAAATTAATTCAATTTTGGTGCCTAATGTGTTACGACTGGTTATGAGTTTTTTCTACTTCCATTGTATAATGCTGTCATTTGACAGCAGGAACCCGCTGTATAATGATACTGCAGATATTCCCCCCAAGATCCGAAAGCACCCCTCAGGGCATTAATACAAGAATGTGATATTGCGATACTCACTTGTATCGTAATATCACAGGTTTACCATTGCGCTAGTCTTACCAAGGGGCACAGCTGAAAAGCTGATCACTATGACACCATTAATCTCTCTGGGGGATAGAATATGATTGGGTCTTGGAAGATAAGGTGTGACAGGTTCAGAAATGACTGATACGCAAAAAATAATAATAATAATAATAATAATAATAATAATAATAATAAAAATAATAATAATAATAATTAATAATAATGATAATAATAATAATAATAAAATTAAAACTGACAAGCATAATATAATATTAAATACATTTTTGATGTACACAATCAAATGAAACATTTACTACAGTAATTCTCAATGATTAATTAAGTGTCAATACTTGGTTTGTAAACTTCTCTGTGATTGATCAAGAACCTGTTTCGTAATGAGAAAACTAACAAAGTACTAAACAATAATTTATTAAAAATAAAATTATTCAATATATACCTGTTGATTAAATATCATCACTTAATTTAATATTTCTGTTATATATTTAATACTGATAATAGTGTAAGGTTGTGGTGCCATAACCATTGAGGTCATATACTTACAAACAACACATCTAGCAATGCTTCAGCATGTGCTAGTGATACCTTAAATTGTATTTCTTCTTCTTCTTTCTTATGGTAACATAAATATAATTTGTATGTCTTAATGTTTTACAGATTCTGGCCTTTACCTGTACATAACACTCGTTGATGATGAAACATTGATAATTTATCGGTGTGGTCCTGCTGTCCAAAAACAACTAATGGAACATTTACAAATTTTTAGCTCACAGAAAAATGCATTTCCAGTACATAAAGCAGTTTCACTGTCTAATCAATACTCAACAAATTCTGTTCCTTACGTACGGTGGTATAATAATGAGGGGTGCACAATGTAAATTTAACAAAGTGGCAAATGTAACAACATTAGTATTCTACAACAGTTTCTTACTTTGTGAGTAATTTATAAAGCTGTTCAAATAGCAATGAAAGTAGGAAAATGGAGTTATTTGAAATAAAATAAAATTAATGCCACATGTATTTAAAAGATACAATATGGTCTTTTATTACTATGATATATAAACTTAAAAAATGGTCATTCTTTGACAGTTTTTCAATTCTCTTGTTCTCTTCAAAGTACAATATTTATCAAAAATAGTCACACACTTAGGATACAATATCTCTAAAATGCTAATGTATTTAATTATAAAAAATAAATCAAATTGAACTTTAAAAAATATACACAACATTATTGAAATTTTCCCTTTGAATAATAATTTCTTACGAGGCTGGAGGCAAAGCAACAATGGGGCTAAAAATTTAGAAGCCCCCATCAAAATACAATTTTGTAACATGATCAATTTTCCGTGAAGACGTTTTCAGGAAACCCATGAATTGCAGCTCAGCTACTGCCCTGGTGAAACGTGCTCTAGTCTTGTTAAGGAAACATCGTAAATATGTACATATGCATGCACACATATAAATACATGCAGTCACATTTCACAGAGAAAATCTGGGCTATTCACTGCAAGAAATCTAAAAAATTTCACTTCCAGAAGCAAATTATTGACACGAAGTTCAAACTAAATCTCCTATATTGTTAAAAATTCACCCAAGCATTTAGTTAATATACCTGTACATTTTGAGCATAAAGGTATTTGGACATGTAATTAATATTGTTACATTAAAAAATAATTTTGATTTTATTAATAGTAGTATATAGTAAATGTTTGACAAAGAGAAAGGCCCTATTATCTGGGTTCTTTGTTACCACCTGGTGTTTTAAATCTGGATATCAAAAAAAGAGGCATGTGTTTTACTTATTAGGCTGAAAATTGATTATTTGTGTAGTTATGCCTATATTAAATTTTGGAATTTCCACATTCCTCGCAAAATATGATCCATTATTGCTCCAAATGAACTTAAATTAAAAATTTCTGGTTTATTTCATTTAATACTTTGAAATGCACATTTTATTCCTCTGTAAATACATTTTTGAAAAAATAAATATTTCATTTAAAAAATTGTAATTATTTAAAAAAAAAAAAAAAAGAATATTTCAATAAGAACTCAATCAGATAAAAATTTGAAAAAAATATAGGCATATTTCTTGTTCAATTTTTATAAAACCCAACAAGAAAAGAAGTGGACACTGCACACATACAGTTCTAAAAAATCAATTTTAAGTAGGAGGGCAAACTCTCCCTCCCCATGCACTAAAGAATTGTTTGGACAGTCTTTGATCCAAGTGCTGAAGAACTGGTAAGGGACTGGAACTATAAAAAGAATGACTGTCTGCCTGATTAGGATTTCAAGAAATATTAGTATCTCACATGTACACTCTGCCCCCAGAAGGGGTGGGTGACAGCGAAATGAATTCAACTCTGCTTTTCTTTGTGTCAACGAAACAAATTTTACTGCTGGGGGCCTTAGCATCCTAGGGATAGGGCATCTTCCTGACTTTGATAATATAACAGACCACTTATCAAGGGACATGAGTAAAATTTTTTGAACATCAGTCACAATTAAATACATTTGTGTGGAAACTGCTTATCTCAAAGATGAGTTGCAGAGAAATGTTTACATGAAAAATGCAGAAACATCAAGGGCTTCATTTTGTTGATTTATTGTTCATAGCTCAAATATTACTTTTTTCACTCTAGAGAGGTGGCACAGAGTCAGGTGATATTTTTAATAAAATATCTTGTTCACTTTCAGGTGATTAGGATCAATGACAATGACCTTTCTTAATTCAATTTATAAAGAAAATCTTAACCCAATTTTATCTCTTCCTTCAGAAAATATTTAATAAAGGATACTGAATTTGAGGTTTGACCTCTTGTTGCTTATCTTCGTCTTCTTCTTCTTCTTCTTGAGGGTCAACTATTGCAGAGAATGCTTGCAACCAGTCATACAGATTGATCAACCGTCCACATTCTTGATAAAGTTTGTATGCAATGCACAAGTCTGGCATAGACGCTAAAATGCTGTCCTTCTCAGTCTGTTTGCAACATTGACACTGAAAGAGGAGAAATATCAATTCACTGAAGTTAAACAAAAACTTTACCATGTAAGCACATTTTCTTATCATTATTCAATATTGACAGAAACAAATTCTACAAGAACTTTTAAAATAATATATTAATAATTTGCTAAGGTATCAATTAAAAGACTCTAAATATGGATACTGTATTTACCCAAATATAAGATGACCCTGAATACAAGACAATCTCCTAATTTTGAAGGAGTTGCAAATTGTCTTTGACTAGAAAATTGCCTTGTTGATGAGAATGTTAAGACTTATTGCTGAACTATCATTTTCTTGTTCCTCACAATCCTCATAATCATGGTTTGTGTCCCTACCCTCATTATTTTCACGTGTACCAATGTTTCTTTCTTTTTGATCCTTCCATGCTGCGACATTCTCTGAGCTTTTAGGCTCCCTCTGAACGTGTTCCACATTGAATTTATGTTCTTAGTCATTTCTGAAGCGCCGTATAAGATAACATTCCCTTCTGTATCACCTGAATGGCACTGATTGATGGCCTCTATTCTTCTATCAGTTCAAAACGCAGATTCGCACTCGCCGGGCATCGAACCGAGATCCTGAGCGGCCTCATCGAACCCGCATTCTGTATCAGCGCAGGTTTTCTTGGTCCCTCGTTTAGCTGGATGCGAGAGGAGAGGGGATTTGGTTATTTAGACGATATCACATGTGTAGCTTGTTGCTCGATGAAAAATAATTTCCATTACACAGAAGTGAACATTTCTGGTTATCAGATTTTCTAAAAATCTCGGCAATCATTTTCACGTTATGTTTCATTTGATACAATTACATTCGTTACAGATTCTCTCTTTACCGATCCACTCACAAACATCTGTCTCAATTGCCCGGCAAATCCACGGAGGATGCCGAGAACATGACTGCGAATATAATTACGTATTGTACGCGTGATATTTTTACTGTCTTTGCATTTTGTTGTTACGCCAACATTTACTAGTTTCATGACATGGAATGTTAATGTAAAAACTCAAACCCTAAGCGACAAGGCTTAATCTGCGAATATAAGACGATCCCACATTTTTCGACTGAGATAATTAGGAAAAACAACTCGTCTTATATTCGGGTAAATACAGAATTTCAAGATCTGGAGAAAATAACTGTAATGGTCCAACTTGCAGATAGATCCAAAGAATTTTTTTTTGTTTAGCATCGAAGAAGTGTGATTTTCAAGACAAAAAAATTAAGATATCAGTATTTTTATCAAGCTACCAAGCTAGAACAGCTTCTCTCAAATGTTAAAAGCAGTTATTCCAATTGCAGTAGAAAACATCAAATATATTATAATATACTAAAATTTAATATATTCTATTACCTTCAAGACCAATATTTAATTGTATCTCACAAGCACTGCTGGATTAATAACTTTGTTGCTAAAGCATGATTAATTTGTGGGGCCTTTTATAATACTGAAATATTGATTTACTGGAGATAATTACGAAAATGAACTGCAATCTTTGCAATTCAAACTAGTGGGGCAACACCATCGCATACTTTCTTATATTAATTATAACTTTGCAATTTTCAAAAATTCAGAAAACTCAATGAAAATGAGATCCAACACTCTTTTAAGTGTTCCTTCTTTTATCCATGGCAAAAATTTGAAGAAAAAATTGGAGCGGTTTTTGAGAAAAAATTGTTCAAAAAAATTAAAAATTGACTATATTTCATGCAAAATTACATGAAAACTATTCATATTTTTGAAAAATTGAACATGACCTTCGTATAACAACCATCTTTAAAGAACAGATTTCATTAAGGAAAAAGTATTTCTATCTTCAATACAGTTGTTAGCGAGATGACCACAAAAAATTGCACTTTGGCAATTTTTGAAAACTCAGAGATTTTAACAAACATGCAACCTGGACCATTCTCTTAAGAGGCCTTTATACTATCCGAGGGCAAAGCTTAATCAAAATATTTGGAGCCATTTTGGAGAAAATTTTAAAAAATGGTGAGGCTTCATGTAAAGTGTCCTCAAATATTAAAATATGAGTTTGAAACTCCCAAAGCCTCAAGTTCGTTCACATTGATCAGGGAATATCAATTTTGGAGAAATTCAGATGAACAGTTTGGGCGCTAGCATTGACCACACACGGACAGACACGTTTTGTCAATCGATGTTTCGGTATCAAGGACCCACAAAAAACTGATTCTGGCTACACCACTTGTTAGAATAAGTAATTTACTATACTTAGGAACAGGATTTACTTTTTCACTTTTCGTTACCTGGGCCGAGCAAGTAAGAGTTTTCTGCCGAAAATTTGCTGCACAGCAAAACCTCCAGTACGAGTACAGATTTTGAAAATGAGACACATTAGGAGCGAGTCGTCAAATTTGTACAAATGCAATAAAGCAACATTATAATTTATTTTATATTTTTTTATAACCGCATGTCTCAAGTATTTGCAGGGTACATTTGACATCTGTGCGAGAAAATAGTGGTCAGCTGTTCCGTTTACCACAAACTCCCCGCGATAGGCTGAATGTGTAATGAAGCAATCATTCGTGCCGTAAAATGCTAATACGTCATCATTCTGTATGAACGATTTCTTGCAACAAAAAAGGTCATTTATAATGATGGAATACAAAAAACTACTATTTTGTACCCTTTTCCCGACGGCATAGAGGATTTCCTCTTTTTTCATAGTAATATTTCCGAGACGAAATTGGTATCTTCAGTGTTTCCATAATAGCTCTCCGCGATTGCCCTTCAGACTTGTCAACTTATTTATGTCCAACTTCTCAGCTAACGACAAAACTTTTCGCTTCAATGCCAACACTCGCAGATCCGTAAAGGCAAAAATAAAATAAAAACGGAGCGTGTAAAAGCACCGAAGTACAATAAAATTCTGTATACACTGGCAGAAAAATCGGAAACACTAAGGCACTATAGGGACTTCCTTGATGCCAAAAGACACGAAGCTTGCAGAATGAGCTTTCCTTAAAGACCCCTCCCCGTGGAACTAGTGTTGCGAAACTACTCATCTATTTTCCGCGTGTACCCCAACCCTTACCACGCTGACAAAATTCCTAAGTCACCTGGGGGAAAATTCAATGTTTTGTCTCTTGCAAGCGAGAAGAAATGCATGGCGGGGAATACAATCTTGTCCACAATGAGCCGGAATCTTATATAATGGGATCTCTTAAATGTGGGAAATAAATGTATTGTTTATATACAACTGACCTCGGGGCTGTGAATTTTGTCCCCTATAAGTGGGATTCTCTTGTGATGGCGTCTTTTACAACGTTTTTTTTTTTAATTTGTTGCATCTACAACTTGATGCAACACATCTCCAAGCCCCTTAAGGGGCGTTGAGCGCTTTGCACTGGGGAGTAGTAATCCTCCATTAATGTGCTTTATTTCTGGAGTAATTCTCCGTTACTGTGTAATTATTACACTGAATAATTACTATATATTTGTCAAGTCTCATCACGTGTCAGTCAGTCAGTGCCTTTAATCCCTTCGGCCAGGAGCTCGACGCCGTTAGATCCCGGGGTTCCTGGCCAGTCACCCAACCAGGAACCCGCGAGTCTCAAATTCGCTTAACCTTCGTGACTTCACAGAGCGTAGTAAACGAATTCGGCTAGCGCCACCAGCTAGTGTACGTACCTTTCACTTCTTATGAAGTAAGTGTGAGAACGTAAAAATTAACATTAACATTATTTGTATAAACATATAAAATTTCACTTAAAACATTATTGTGAGCCTTTATCGAGCGAGCACTTGCTAGATGCTTAAGTATTAATCCAGCCCTGCTTAGGATCCCTCTAGGGTAGATCATCAAACGAGAAAATTTACACTTGTGTACAATAATTCTAAGTATGACAGATTATTTAAAACCCCATGAAAATTAATTGTTTAAAAGCCCATGAAAAATATTAAATTCATTTCAAAAGTACTCTTTGTGAAGCACTCACCTCAAGGTAAAATTGCGGATCGTTTAGTGCAGTGTGAATAGCAGCACGTGGTGCACCAACAATATGTGTTTTCACACTTGCTGTGTTATCAAACATAATAATTTCCATCAATGGGTAAGTGCCAGGAGGCTTTAGCATCTCTGGGAACACTTTGGAAGACAAGTAATCCACAAATTCTTCACGCATCTTTTCAAATGGAGATTGTGGTTGGTCCTTTTTTGACAGTTGGAATAATTTCTAGAGGGAAATGAGGATTAATGTATTAGTTGAAACAACGACATTTCAGATTATTTCCAAGACTGATATTTTCATCTAATAGATTCCAAATACATAGAAATACCATATGTTGTATGAGATAGAATGTTGATCCCACAAATATATGTTGATGTATAGACATTTGTTGAATATTAAAATCAGAACCAGTCAAGTATACAGAAAAAATGTTACATGTACTGTAACTGTAAAATTACTTTTCAATTTATGATGTGGAAGTAAGATTTACTATAGAGATATTTCTATACCTGGCACATAGCAACGTTTATAATTTACAATTTATTTCTAGAAAAGAATTTTAGCAATTTTGAAAATACATATAATAAACAATGCTTGTAACTGTAACTAATTTCCTTTGACAGCATGTCTGGTTTCAATGTTACATTTTTGGACTTAAAATTGAGAGATTGTGGAGAAAGAGTATAAAGTTTTTTTTTATCAAACTCAAAACATTCTTGTCAATTTGAAGTCAAACTAAGAAAATCTCTGTGGGTGAAGTGCTATGTTCGCATTACAAGTTTTTATCATCAAATTTGTTGTTATTTATAACAACAAATTTTAAACACTGTGAAATTAATCACAATCATTACAAAGATAAAATATTAAACAACTCTAAATAAAACATGGTATTTTATCAAAAGATTTTTTCTTTTTCTTTCAAAACTATATGTTGAGAACACTAGCACTCTTTGGTTACTGACTCAGAACTAAGGTATTTGTTGACATTAAAAAGTCATCCTGTCAGCTTTATTCAACTTGGAAAGAATTTTGGACCACTGCCATACATTGCAGTCAGATTTACTCACCCCCAATCAAGAGCCATTAATATACCACAAACAATATTCATCAGTAAAATTCAAAATGATAATTTTATTTCTAAAATTATAAAATAACTTCAATATAATTTAAATTTATTTTCACAAGTGAAGCAATGGTTTCATTTTTCTGAGGCTAAACCTGAAATCCCCAGATTTATTTTTTAATCTCCTGTTTTACTAGATTGGTTTAACACTCACTTCTTTGAATGCATGTCTGCTCATTTTACCCTCTGGAATCAGCATCTTGGTTGGAGAATTTTTTGAACCAACAGCTTCCATTCCTGCCTCCTGTATCTTCTTCTGATAATCACGAAATATTTCTACCAATGAGCTAACTTGTGGCTCCTCTTTATTTACATCCAGAATAGAAATAATTTTATTCAGTTTCATTATAAGTTCATCTCTAGAAAGGAATTTAAGAATTTGAAAACATTCTTTGTATTCTGCAGTTCTTGTGATTGGAGATGAAGCAGCCATACCATACAGTTCACGAACCTGAAAAAGTTCCCTAATGTAAAGTATATTCCCAAGAAAAAGGTTGATGCTATTTACATTTGAACACAATCATTCACCAATAATTAAAATTCTTTTTGTATTTTTCTTCTTATATTTAACAAAATAAAAATAAAAATATATAAATAATAATAATAATAATAATAATTTTATTGCTTATAGACTTACAGAAAGTATCAAGCAATCTCTGTCTAGAAATTATTTAAAATTACAGTAAGTTAATTACATTTTTTTCTACATTCACTTACAGTAATAATTTAACAAATTTATATTATCTTGATAAATTATATGTTAAAAATGAATATAATACATATATACAACATATAATTCTACTTTATATCTTTCCTTACATGAGTTCCTAGAGGTTTTTTAGGGAGATCTGCAACCAAAATATTAAGGCACTTCAAACCAATGTGAAACAGATGGACTTTTTTCATAAGGTGTTTCAAAAGCTTCAGGACAGTTTTCTGCAACATAAATCCACATCCTCCATTAAGGTATCAAGAAACTCTCACACATGGTTCAAAACATTACATTACATGTAGCATATTTCAGATATGTAAAACCCTATGTACTAGAAATGTCTATGACATTCAAAATGATGCTCACATTGTTATGGCTTTTGTGAAATACTCTGAGAGTAACTTACACGTAAATGCTGATCATCATTCATCAATTTTTGTTTATCTTCATCTTCCAAATTATCCATGTAATGCAACATAGAAGGTAAACTTCTCAAGGACGAAAGATCTTTGGAATTTATCTTTTTTTCACTTAACGAGTCTAGTTTACAACATAATTCTTTCCAATTTTGCCCACAAAAATGCTCCATCATACAAAACTGAACACAAACATAAAAGGTGATCTTAATTTTCAGAGAAAATTCAATTAATCGTGTTCAATGACAATAAATAAATACCATGCAAGACTCACCTTAATTGCTTGAACAAATCCTTTAACAGATAAATCATAATACAAAAATGCATCCATTAAGAAACAAAATGTCTTATTACCTAGACGAAAAGGGAATTCTGAGGAGAAAAGAATCTGTAAAGTAAAATAAAGGAGAAAAGATATAAAACACATATCTCTGTGACTACTTAATTAAAGATCATGCAGTATCTGAAGTATATTAACCATCAAACAATTTTTGTATAATTTTGATGAAATTTGGAAAGACACAAAACATTTTTGAAAACACCTTGCTACCTTTTGTTGTTTCTTCTCATTGCTTTTGAATTGTATTCACATTTTAACTAACAAATCCTTAACAGCTAAACTGGATGGAGTTGTAGACGTCCTCAGGACTGATTTTCAATGCAGTTTATAAAAAAATACTCTTGCTTAGACATGCAACCTGTCCTCAACTGAGAAAGATTGCAACCTGAAGTGCCTCCCAGATTTTAATGTCGCAGCTCTATTCTCACCCTCTTATTTTCTTGCCTGTTGTAGAGAATTATTGTCATCAATTTTTAACAAATGTGGTTCAATTCAAATTTTGCAAGAGCTAAAGGATCTAATTGTCAGCAGAACTAAGATTGTTGTGATACATATTTTAGAAATTTGCCAGTGTAATAAATTCAAATATCACAGCTTGGATGAGCTAACACAACTGAGTCAAACTTACAAATATCTTTGAGAAGCAAAATATGTCATACTTATTATATTTATTACTTTGTGGATCAAATTCTAAGTTCTCATCTTCCAAAACTTTATTTTTACTTTCTCGTATACATACGTATATATGAAGTATGGAGTATGATTTATACATAGTATAAATAAAGTTATCTAATGCTGCGGAAAATCAATTTCTAGATTTTAACAAAAATACACGTTTTGGGATCCCCTGATGCCGCAAAAGTGTTTTTTCTCAAAACGCCCGTTTGTATGTGAACATTCCCAGCACCTACACCACACATACATTCGTTTACAAATTGAAGAAACCCCTGTCCATCTGGCTCTAGTTGAAGCTTTGAAATTTTGAAAAACATTCTTTAGAATTTGGGGGTACTTTACATGAAGCCCCCAGTACTTTACATGGAGGTACTTTACGTTTTCAAAATTTTCTCTAAAAACGGCTCCAAATTTTGTCTTGAAATTTCTTGTAAGAATAGAGTAAAATACACTTATAAAGGTGGCGTAGGTCTGATTTTCACTGTTAACTCTGAATTTTTGAAAATTGTAAAAGTTTGAATTTTTTTCTGCATCTTCCTACAACTATATAAAATTGAAGATAAAGATTTTTCCTTCAAATGAAATTTGTTGTCCATAAATAGTTCATTCATTAAAGCCATGTACATTTTTTTAAATAATTAGTAGTTTACATGCAATATTACGTAAAATAGTTGCGATTTTAAAAAATAACGAAAACAAGATTTTCTCAAAAACGGCTCCAAATTTTTTGTTCAAATTTTTGGTACAGGTAGTATCAAATGCACCCTATTTAATGACATAAACACCATATAGCTCTATTTTTTGATTTTTCAAATATTACAAAAATTTAATTGTTTTTACATGTCTCTCATGTCAGTAATATTTACATAAGAGGTGATTTCTTCAGATTATTGTATTTATGAGTACATGTGCAATTTATGAGTACAATGTCATACAAAGTTTCTCCAAAACTTACGTTTTCTGTTACGAGGAGCTTAAAATACCACATTTTCAGAAACGCTTAAATGCTATTTTCTCAAAAATCGCTCCAAATATTTTCATCACACTTTTCCAATGGATAGTGGTAGTAGCACTGTTTAATATGATGTAAAGTTCATTTTGCTGCATTCCTTTGCTTTTTAAAAAATTACACAAGAGTAATTTTTTTTTATTAACTCTCACGTCGTTAATATGGACATTTCCATTGATTTGTATACATTATTGTATCTGTGAGTAGAAGTGCTTCCAATGACTTCAAAAGAATTTTTTTGAAAACTCAAACAATTTCTGTGAAAAAGAGTATCAAATTTCGCATTTACAGTAATGCTTAATCACCATTTTCTTAAAAACAGCTTCAAATTTTTCAATGAAAATTTCTATTTAGAACAAGGTATTACACTTCTTTAATATTCTTAAAATAATATTTTGGTTCTACTATTAGGGAATCAAAAAGTTGAAAAAATGTCAAAAAAACGTAATTAGAAAACAAAACAGAAAACTTTACTACGAGAAATTCTGTCCATCCTGTACACCTCTAGTTTTATAATGCTACGCTAATGTTTCATCCAACATTGTTATCCTCATTGTTGAACTCATCACTGGTATAGCATTATAAGAAAATTACATATAATGCAAAAAGGTTTGAAAATTCAGAATTTGTAATTTGATCTAAAAGGTCATTATTCTACTAAATATATCAATTATCATTTAATCCATCGGCAAAACCATCATAAAATGTGTTATAATTTTCTTGGAATTGGAAATCAAAAGTGCTTGATAAATTAAACAATAAGAATTGGAGAAGCTCAAAGGAAAATTCACAAAATTGAGCACAGATAATTAGTGAAACATCCAAGAACGTGGTACAGCTCCAAGGCAAACTATTGTAACATCACCACAAAGCGGTCAGACTTCCGAACTTCCTTAGATGGTGTTGGAGGTTGTATGCCATGTGGGAACGAACAAAAGCAGTTACATAAAGGCTTTGAGTAGCTGCGAGCCAACTGAAAAGGGAGCTATTACCCCCCCATGACGCAGGACGGGCAGGGCAGTGGAGACTGACCTCCCGGAGCCCGGCCATGTGTCCCAAAAGCCACCCACACCTTTCAGTGAGGTAGAAGATTGTTTCTCAAGACAAAAACTAAAATCATTATTTTTCATAGTGCCGAAATGTATTTTAGAGATTTTGAGGGTCTGCATATTTAAGACTATCTTTCCGTGAAGTGGAGGCATGTACTCGACATAAACCTCCAAATAAGTAATACAATAATAGGGGGTCAGATTACAAATGAAGACAAATAACCTGAATCTCTGCTTGGGATTTGAGAACCATGTGTTAAAGACATAAGATACCGTTTTCATGTTATGCATAATGGAAAAAGTGTTGAAGATTGCATTTACACATAGCATAGCAAAATAAAAGCATAAGATGCACTGTTTTTGAGTTATGCATACAGAAATTAAGGGTTGAAGATTGCATTAAAACATAGCACAACATAATCAAAACTATTCTACATGTTTCATCTTTTGTATTGATGACATCTTATAAATTGTATGAAATTTGTGTTATTTCCCCTTAGAGAATTAAGAAGGGATGCCCTTTTCCCCTCGCTGTTTTCACTTACCTGTTCCAGAACTGAATTCAGTAGTTGAACAGAGGGGGGTGACTGGAAAGGTTTAATGCTCAGGCAAGCAGACATTCTGTATGGCAAACTATGATGGACTGCAGCTACAGATGTAGCTATTCCCATAATTAATACAATAGGAAGACTTGGAATACTGCTCCTAGAAGATAAAATATAGGTTTAGAATTTGTCTCTAAACAGGGTGGAGTGAAAAACATTATCAATTACACAGTACAACCAAAAACAAAAAAAAAAAAAAAAAAAACTAGTGGTGCTGCTACAAAACAGTACAGACTTTGCCCATAATATTTGTTCAGGTTACATAAAATTATAATACAATTTATATATTATGAACATTTCACTCATCTCTTGCAAAGCTCTCTTTACCATATCTCTTGAAACACAGCACACAAGAATGTTAATGTCCTGACTTCTTTTAAGGCCCATTTCATAAGAAAATTTGACCTTAGTTGCACATGATATTGCCAACATTTCCACTTGTAAACTGAATTTATATGCCTGATAAATTTTCAACAGAATTTACTGTTATATTAACAATATTCTAAGTCTTTCCTGCTTTAAATACTTACCAATGCATAAAATTTTAAAAAATTGCAGGTTAGATGCAAGTGTTGTTCACTGATAGATATTTTTGAAAACTGAGTTTTTTAATAACACTATACAACTATGTACATGAGAAAGTAATATAAAATGATTGGAAGTGAGTCATAAGTGAGGGGTCAGTAAACAATTCCATTACTAAGTTGTGTAAACATTAATTACAGATAACAATAATGGTATTAATATATATGTTAGGTTGGTAAAAGAGAAGCATGTATTCTGTTTGCTATTTTATAATACTTGAATATACCTAATTTCAATAAAGTTATTTGTACACATACCTGAGAATAAGGATAAAATCTTGTAAAACTTTACTAGGAAATTTTTCAAATTCCGGTATAACAACAATAAGTTTTTTCCTTTGACTGTTATCTCTGTACTGAGGGAAACTTGCCGACAAAAAGGAATTTTCTATAGTAGTTATTTTCTTCTTATTTTGTTCCATCTCTGAATCTTTGCTTCTTTTAACTGGAGTTTGATTAGACAATTTTTGAGGAGTACACTGAATTTCTTTCTTAACTTCTAGTAATGGACTTCCCTTCACTGGAGATCTTTGTGGTGACAATTTTACTTTCAATTCATGCAACTGTCTCAAAATAATCTTTGGAATTTTATTTTTTGCTGCCAAAGCATCTAAATCTACTTCGCAAATCCAATGCTCAGCAGAAGGGCTTTTTTTATCGCGCAACTCTTCTATCAATTTTGCAACTTTTCTTGGAGTTGTTATTTCAGTTCCCCACTTCGCAACTCTATCACTATTGGTAGAATTAATGATATGATAACTATCATCAATTCTCTTTAAAATTACTTTAGGACTTTGAGGACATTTTTGGGATTCCTTGTCATTAGTATGCCTTTGAATTTTTGTTGACTTAGAAAAATTTTTTTTTCTAGGAGTCATTTTGCTTCTTTTGGAAGATATAGAGCAGTCAGAATCTTCACTTGATTCTTCAACTAATCTCACAATTCGTTTCGGAGATCTAGGCGACCTTCGAAGTTCATGGTTTTGTAATTCTCTCACTCTCCGGTCTTTAGGAGTACCCATAACTGACAAATTATCTTCATTGCACTCAGTGAAACCATTAGATACAGCATGAGAATTCTTGATCTGCTGTTTCCCTGGGGCTGAAAATTTTTCATTAGAACATATTTTAGGGCTCTTCATAACTTCAGTATCCTGAAGAGTTAATTTTCGGGGAGTTCTTCGAAGTCTTGGAGAATCTTCTGCTTTTTTAACATTTAACTCTTGCTTCACTGGAGTTCTTTGAAGCAACACTACTTCTTGATTTGAGTGAAACTCAGTGAAACCATTAGATATAGCATGAGAATTCTTGATCTGCTGTGTCCCTGGGGCTGAAAAATTTTCATTAGAACATATTTTAGGGCTCTTTGTAACTTCAGAATCCTGAAGAGTTAATTTTCGGGGAGTTCTTCGAAGTCTTGGAGAATCTTCTGCTTTTTTAACACTTAACTCTTGCTTCAATGGAGTCCTTTGAAGCAACACTGCTTCTTGATTTAATTTCACCATATTAGTGCATGTGTTTGAAAGTTCAGAATCAATTCTTTCATTAAAAATCTCTAAACATTTTTGAACAAGAAGTTCTTTCTCTCCTCCAGTCTCTGCCTCCTTTCTGTAACAACAATAATTTAGCAAGTACTAATCATTTTTTGTAACTTTAAACATTAACACTCACATTGTATGTAATCAACAAAGTGTCAATTTCACAAAAATATTTTTACAAAAAAAGGACACATAAAAAGAGGTCTAAAATAAGGCATTTTGGTAGAAAACAATACCAAATTAAGATGTTTTTAGTTTCATACCAATTATTTTGAAGGGTACTTTTGTTTCACCAGTTAAGACCCCTGTCTTACTATAGTGGATTAGGAACTTTTGTTTTACTATAACAATTTCTTACCTTACTTACACTACCTGGGTCCTACAATATGTTCCATTACTTCTGTAGCAAATTACTTTATTGACATTTCTGCAATAGTAATTCTCTACTTAAAGAAGAAAAAGCCAGGTACAGGGACATAACGCTATGATACATATAACATCAGAGGTACAATAAAACCTGGGAGTTATAGAGTCGAATTTGGAGCATCTTGTTTAATACACAATTAAATTCAGTATATTTTCACTAAACATAGGAAGAGACCATAACAGATAGTTTTATACTTTTAGAGAAATTCATCTTTCAAAAAGAAATGGAGCAGGGAGGAGTGTGTGAGAGTGAGCATGTGTGGCGTTTTTGTTGTTGTTGGTAGGGGTCGATTGGTTGGTTGGTTGGTTGGTTGGTTGGTGGGTGGGTGGGTGGACAGATGGGTGTGGTGAAACAACAGTGACAGCATGCGTAAAATGTAGATAAAACTGGTGGCAGGGGCATGCAAATACTATACTATTGCATAAGCATGTCATGGTCCAACTTTAATTTTACTGGCAAAATTCAATTCACTCATTCAAAACACTATTGTTCTAAGAAAAGTATTGTTTTAAATTTTTGAACAACTCAAGGAAAGTGGCCTTGCTAATTACTAGAACAATCTTATTGGTGGACTACATTTTGGGGATGTTAACGGTGCAACATTACTTTTAACATTATTTACAGTGAGACAGACACTTGACAATCTTGATACTTCTTTTCTCTTAACATTGGTCTATCCCATTTGCAGTGTACTTATTCTGTTCTGATCATCTAGTAAACTGTTTATTTCTGTCCCATGATTTCATGTTCTTCCTTTGTAATACATTTGATACGCTAGGTTACATGTACATTTCCTTGTTATCTACTAGTTTGTTTTTGCAAGGTATTGTTTTAACTTATTCATATTTTATTTGGTAAAAGGTAAAGGTACCCCAGTGTAATTGCACAGAGGCCATTTTGGCCCAAGGATGAGGTGAATGTAGAGCTCCACTTATTCATCATGTTCAGCAAAGGAGGAAATTGTGTGGCGAGCACAATGCTCCAGCTATCATTACCCCCAAGAAAGATCCTGGTACCCACTTGGAAAGGAAGCTGAGTCAACTTCAGAGCAACCCTGAATGAAAATCACCAGATAAAAATCCCAGTCTACATCAGGATCCTGAGTCCTGCAGGTCAGGAAGCCATTTTATTAGATAAGTACTATATTTTCGGACTAGATGTTGAAGAACTACAGTATTTAGAGAAGGACAACTAATTTTCACTCTGTTATTCTCATGAATTTAATGACTAATGCCACAACATTTTAGCGGCATTTTACTCTCAGCAACTTATAAAAATTTTCATCAAACCAACCTGTTACCATCACTAAATTCCTTTCGAGGAGATCTCCTCCTTTTCTCATTTTGTATAATTTCATTAGTCGGATGTTTTCTGATAGGAGACAGTTTGTTAAAACCTCCTTCCTTCAATTCAATGTTTTTTGTCTTTTCACTATTTTCATCATTACTGACAATATTCTGTATATGTTCCTGATACCATGATTCAAGAACTAACATATTACATTGTGACTTTTTAACTTTAATTGGTTTCTCATCATCTGATTCATCAGACAAACTGTCATCCTGAAAAGAGAAATAAAAGAGGAATAGTTACAGTAACGTAACAGACATTTGAATTTCATCTAAAAAATAGCAGGAACCACTAGTATATCCCATTGTACTCCAAGTAAATGTCACTTCACCATAACACTTCACCATATAATCTCATTTTAAATTGTAAATCCTCAATAAAGAAGAGAAGTGGCAAAACAAAATATGAACATGTTTTTGTAGTACTTCAGCATAAATTATTACACACAAAATCTTCAAAACATACAGATTAATTCTCTATTACTTAATTTAATGAAAGAGTTTCCGTTTTCACAAATACTTTTCAGTGAAATTTGAAGATATTTTGTTCCAAAACCCATTTTCAATGAATGATTTGTAACGTTTTAAAATTTACCCCTAATTACTTTTATTGATTTTATTTTTTTCAATTTTCCTTGCAAAATGTATTTTAGTTGTCCACAGAAGAATACATACTTCATCATCTGTTGGTGCATTCATGAATTGTGATGTCATTTGTTCCACAGTATGACGAATTGTCTTGCACTTATGAGCATGGAGTGTTGCAATATAAGGGCTTACATGTTTATGAAGTAAGTCACAAAGGGTAGAAAATAAAGCACTGTGATCTGGCATATTTATTCCTGAAACAATTACAAAATTTTCTTTCTCAATAGTGGAAACTGACATTTCCAAAGTGGTACGGCTCTGTAAAGACTCAAATGTAACATAATAAAAATCTACCAACATACTAAAAAATCATCAGATTTATTTCCAGGCTGTGTGTGTCATAAACAGAGTTGTAGAAAAATAAGTATAACAACAACTTCAGCCCATTTGCACACTAAAAAGAAGTACACTAAAAAAAAAAAAAAACATTAACTTTAGAATGAAATAACTTTCATTGACACCAGATTTCTAAATCAATTTTAACATATTTTCAGAAGAAAGTTATTGTTGTTTTGTGAAGGTCACAAAAATATTGACATTATCTTATTATATAATAACATTATATAATACGTATTCGCATATTCAGTTCTGAGGCTCTCTCTCTCTGTTACAGGATTGCCCGACTTTACTTTTCTTATTCTAACAACACACTTGAGAAAAAATATTGCATTTATATACACTTCTGCACAATTTCATAGATGTGTATTTACACAATTTTTTTTCCACCAACAGAAGCCACAAATCTCCCCTGCTCCTTTTTTGAAATACTGTATCGATTCATAATTACGTGTACGTTGATGACAAGTTGGATTAGACTAATTATTTTCTACAACTGGCTAATAATACATGATGTGGAACTAATCATTTTAGTACAAACATACATTGGCAAATGTGAGCTTTATGGTTCATAAGCTAATGATTTTGTCCAACAAGAACACATATCCACACTCAGATCTCTACTCAATAAAGAACAAAACTACAATCAACATACTCTTATAAACAAATATCCCCACAAAAAATATTATTTACATAATTGATTATATCACATTCTCTTTATAAAATATAAAGCATCACATTGTCAAAGTATTATACAAGCACGTTTTCTAGAGCCCCGGAATATCTACCCTGGAATACAACCAACCTGTCACCAATATACCCCCCCCCCCACACACACACACTCCTTTGGTGTTTAGCGAAATGAGGGCAAATGCGAATGTGAATAGCAGCCATGTTCACTCACAAAATGGACAGACTGAATTGAAGTATGTTGCCCATTCACCATTATTAGTAATTTAAGTCACTTCAACTATTGATACAACCAAGTCACTGATGGGTTTACTCTTCTCAAACAGTTAATTAATGTTTGTAATTATATATCATGTTTAAAATGAGATCTTGGCATAAAAAACTAAAAAATCCCTAATTTGTTAGCCATCAACTGAATAAATAGCTTAAAATTCTTAGACACTTAACTACAACCCTGTATAAAGAATAAACCTCTTCAAATGAAACAAGTACAGTCTATTCTAGGCAAGATCGAGACCCTTTGCAATTTTAAGTGAAATGAAGAAACATATGCTTTGAGTTTCATTGACTTTTTAGTACTATGACCATGATAATAACAAACTCTTTTGTTGTTCTCAGAAATAATGTTGGTGATTTTCAACTTCTAACTTTATGTATTCTAGTAAAATAAATTATCTGAATGTTTTTAAAGTACTTAATATTTACATTTTCATGTGGAAAAATAATCAGCAGATTAAAAGATGAGATGAAATTTACCCACATGCTTTAAACCAATGAAAATGAATATGTAACTAATCAATTGGAATGGGCAATGCCTTCCACGTGACTTTTATATTCAATTAATATTCTCAAATACTTCTTACCTGTTAATAGTGCAGCAGTTGGCACTGTTGAAATTTCACGTTCCACATTTTCATCTTTATAAGAGTTATCCACAAATGACACCAAATCCTTTAATACACTTGAAAATATCTCATGGTGAAGAGACTGAATACAACAAAACAACAAATATTATTGGAAATTGCGATAGAAAATACTCTTTATAAAAATGTCACAACAATTCACTATTGACATTTCGGCAGCCAGTAAAATGTATTTTAGTAGTCAGATTCAGTTTTACCATTTGCATGGGTAAAAATATTAGAACAGAAAAAACATGTTAACGCAAATGATAAAACTGAATTTGACTATTAAATTATATATAACTAACTGCTGAAATGTCAGTAATTAATTGACATCACATTTTTATAAAGAGCCATATAAACAATTCTCACATCCTTCATATTCAATACCTCAAATTTTTCTTCCACCCAATTCCAAGATTCTTTATAAGCTAAATACCAAGGATCATCGCACAATAGTTCTTCTTTCACGGCTTTCTTCCCGGTTTTTCTTTTTGAAACTTTGTTTTTATTAAATACAAAACATCCCTAAAAATCAAAGTGTAATATAATTCGTGTAAAAGTAACCACGCAATTAATTGGGTATCATAAATATGAAATCTTTACCTTTGAAACTGATACTGTGGCTGCCATGGCACATTTGATGTAGTAATAATCCACTAGTTATTGAGCCATCATCGAGGAAATGCGAAAAATTAAACAAAACAGAAAGAACAATCTACCCAAAAAAATTGTATCACGGCTCTTGTAAAGTTTACAAAAATTACCGGCAACTCTTGCGAAAGTGCTTCGCCTGCATTAAAGAACCTGATGGAAGGGTTGCTTTATTTAAAGGACAAAGTGGAATATCAAACACGTGATAATACACAATTTAAACCACTAAGGATCTATTGAAACACAACGGGTCAAATAGCTATTTTTATACTATTGCCTAATGAAAGTGTGCAGTGTATCTGAAAGTTTTTAGCTGACATGTAATACTTTTCACGAAATCTCCCGCCCACTGAATCGCTCTATTCTCTCTGACGCTCTCTGAAATTGCCCAGTATTGCCGACGGTCTGATATGACCAACCTTACTGAAGTACCTGCAGCACATGTGTGCGGAGTGGTACCAACCTAACAAACTTTGAGTCTGCCACCTGTGGCGCTTGAAGTGATTCAAGTTGTACAATATCACGTGACTGCTGTTACTACGTTTGACGACATATCTTTCCAGTTGTTTCTTGGCAGAAAGTAACATATCTGCGTGTGTGTGTTCTTAGATTCACCCACAGTGCTCATCCGTGTGGTTCGTGTTGCGGGCGGCGGTGGAGTGAGTTTGATTGTGGTGTGTTCTGGAGGTTTGTTGTTTTCATTTATTGATATTTTTAGGATGTCGCAAAGTTGTTGCTTTGCAGCATTATAAAATTCTGGAAAAATATTTGTGGTGTACTTTGACACAACATTTAAATTGCTTTAATATTGCGGCTTTGTCTTGATGCATGTGTTGTGCGTTCTTGTTTGGTGACTCAATGCTTTGACGTTTAAGGTTAGAATATGTTGAATGACGTTTTCTATGTACAATAATTGAAGTTGAGTATTTTACAATTTTAGTATAATTTACTTCTTGTACTTTAAATTGTTGGCACGTTTTAAACGGTATGTCATTAGACTTGTTTATTATGGTAGAACGTGTTTAATAGGCATGAACCTTTAATGACGTAGGAAAATGATGTTTTTTTTGTGGCGATTCCTAATTAATTGTTGCTTAATTTTTTTACAGGCATTTTGCGCTCCGAAGCAGGGATATCACGTTGGATTGCCTGTGGCAATTATACATCGTAGTGATTAGATTCTACCGAAAACGTTTGAAAAAAGGGAAACAATTTATTCACAACCTTACAAGGATGCCTACTCAGCTGTCAGCTGAAAGCGAGATACCCGAAATACGGGTTAAAACTGCATACAATGGGTGAGTATTACTCTGTCGATTTTTTGTGATGAAATTGTTTAAAAAGGTTTTTGAACACTTTCTTAATAGCATATTTATATGTCATAATACTGGTGGCCATCAGGGTATTTTAAACATTTCAGTAGCCCCAGCATACTTTTTTAAAAATTATATATGTATAATTATAGCTTGTTTTACCACCTGTTGATTACTAATCTTTTAATGGTTAATTTTGTTTACTTTTTTGTAGTGATGCATGGAGTTATGTTGTGTTTTGGGGTGTAATTTTATTTTCTTCTTTTAAGGGCTTCTAACTAGAATGATTGCATGAAATTTAGGTGTTTTGTTATTCTTGTTTGTTTTTGAGCCTGGGATATAGTATTTATCATGATTTCCTTTCCTTTTGTAGGGAGGTGATGATAACTTATATTGATCCCCACATTACGGTGGAACAACTCTGCCAGGAAATGAAAGACATGTGTCGCTTTACTCAAGATCAAGTTTTTACAATGAAATGGGTAGATGAAGAAGGTGGGTTACTTTTCACTGTTTCAAATGTTCAATGTGTCAAGTGTGGTAAAGTGTGTAATAGTGACCGAAAAAGGAAATCTATGTTAAATATAATCTGATGTTTCATATATTAATGGAATGATTTGAACTTTAATATTTGTGATTCTGGAATATTATTAATAATTTTTTAGTACATAAAGTTTTTGAATTGTGTAATTGGAAATTAAGTATGGCAATGATGGTAGAGGAACTGAAATCTGATTAATGTAGTGTTCAATTTTGTATGAAATGATGTGGAGTGTTGTAATCGCAAATGGGGGAAATCGTTATGAGCAAGAACAGCAGGTAGATATTACAGACATTTTCCTGTTTTAGAGGAGTCAATATTTTGTTCCATTGTGATGGTAAGCTGTTGTGAAGCAACAAGTAACAAATCAGACAAAAAATGAATGTTAGATTTATGAATTGGATTGCTATTAGTTAATAGAATGGAATAATGTTCAGGTATTGATTGTTCAGAGAAGCTCCTCATAATGATTGGTTCAAATTAATTTATGATGTCTACATTGTGTTGTTTTTGTAGGGGATCCGTGTACCATCTCATCGCAAATGGAATTAGATGAAGCTATTCGTCTCTACGAAGTGAATAAAGACTCAGAACTCACCATTCACGGTAGGTGTGATGGAACTATTTTTATTTGTGTGAAATAAAATGTTTTATTGAGAGTAGTTAAATTTCCTTACCATTTCAGTTTTAATAAAAATTTATTATTGGGTGTTTCATTATTGTAAAGAGTGTTTTCTTATTAAATTCACTGTAGGTACTCCCAAGTAGGTATAATTACAAGAGACTTTAATTGTAATTTTGTTTGTGTGTTCATTATTTCGAAAGCCAGAGTCCATTTTTATGTTAATGTTCTATTACGTGCATTGAATTATATTGACTGTGCATATCTCAATAACCTTTTTAATGTTCAGAATACCAAATTTTATGTAGCACATTCTTAAAATAATGCTTTTAACAAGTTCTTCCTTATTTTGATTTCAAGCACATTTTCTATAAATATAGTAATTAAAATTGATATGTGCCATGGAGGGAAAATGTGAAATGCAGTTGAAAGTATCACATTTTTTCCTTCCTGTTCATTTTCATCTCCAATATGTGTATTAGAAGTATATCTCTTATTCTAAAAAATTTTGCTATTCTGTTTCTCAGAACCAATGTAAATGAAATTTTATAAACATTAGTATTAATATATTTGTTTTTAATTGAAATGCTTATTTTTATCAAATTTGAATAGTAGGCAATGATTTAGAACTATAGTTTGCAGGTATCAAATATTTGGGCATGTGCAGGAATTTGAATGTAAATGAAACTGGTAATAAGAATATGTGTTTTGCATGAACATGAACATACCGTACCTCGTATATTACAGATCATTATTTTCTTCAGAAAATTCCTAAAATGGTATATTAATCTATTATAATATTATTTATGATGATTTATAGCAACTACAATGTACATTTCTTCTGGTAGTGAACATTTTGAAATTAGATTTCACTTTTACCTTTGCAAGCATATTTGATTCCTTACATATTTAGAAGAACAATTTTGAAATAAAGTTAAAAAAATGAATAAACAAATTTAAGAGGAATTTTGGTCCCTTTGCATCAATGTGTGAATTATATTTTTTGAGGACCATGATTCATTGAAATAATCCGATAGGTTCCCACCTTTTTAACAACGGTATTGTTAGAAGAGCAGTAGGAATTGAGCTCAGTTTGAGTGTCCCATTTTAGTGAATTTTGTAGAAATGTATATTATTCTAATTTTTCTCTGCAATACTTTGTGCCCAGGATGTTAGTCCACTTGTCATGTCAAATGGACTTCATTTCGTGACATGACTTCATTTCATTGTCATCTCAAAAAATGCAGTATAAACTTAAGTAGTTCATTGGGAGTTGATTATAGTTTCTCCCTCTCAAGGTACACAAGTAAATGGATTTGTTTGAGAAGAGACAAGAGAGATAGGTGCGGTGTGGACTTCTAGAAAAATTAAAACAACAACACAATATACAAATGCAATAGAAATAGTACCCATCAGTCTAAAGTAAAATGTTAACCTTCGAATGATTTTCAACTCTACAGTACGTGTCAAGTCATAAGTGTGTGTGTGTATGTATGTGTGTGTGTGTAAGACAAGGAAGAGGAAGGAAAGTTCGCGCGCGTTCCGTGACCCGTTTGTTAGGGTACTGCTCCGGCCTTCGCCTCGTATTGATCGGAGAAATCTCGGAAAACCACCGATCGGAGCAGTCGACTGCTATAATCCTCCTCCAGACAGCGGCTGAATTCGGCCTAGCAATGAAGCTAGTGTCGGAAATCCTGCCCCCGTGGGGATTGGAGCAATAAGCCCTTTCTTTGGGCTTATTGCCTTCCTTTCCATGCCAGGCTTTGACGTGGCTTAATATCATGTTAATAACTTTCGCCAAAGTTGAACGTTATCGCCATCGCGACTTCGTGAGTCAGATGAGCGGGAACGCTGAACCCTGGCTGTAAGAAAGTAAACAAATCCTCGCAAGCTGATTGCTTTAGAGCTGGTCACATGACGCACCACAGCACGTACCGAGAGAACTGTCAGAGTCACACGCTGTCGTTTCTTTAGGTAGTATATGGGTAGGTCGAATTCACCAGCTGTCTAGAGGAGAATACTAGCTGTCGGCAGTTCTATTGGGTGGTTTTCCGTG
The DNA here is from genome assembly GCA_011170035.1 of Teleogryllus occipitalis. Lineage (NCBI taxonomy): Eukaryota > Metazoa > Arthropoda > Insecta > Orthoptera > Gryllidae > Teleogryllus > Teleogryllus occipitalis. Next base: position 77,517 of record BLKR01001291.1, read on the forward strand.
GTTTCTCCGATCAATACCAGTACAGACATTCCTCATGAACGGGAAACGAGTGCTTCGTTAAGGCCGAGTTTGCACGCTTCGTTTTGATGAACGATCCCGGGGTTTTCGGAAACGCGCGCCCGCGCAGTGTTCTGGTGTTCACGAAACTCGATCAGGTTTTTTCGTCGTTTCCCTGATCCTTTGAGCAAATGCTAAGATGGCCCCTTATTTTGCTTCTGGACATAAATTTAATTTCATTATCCGTGCACGTCTTCTACAATTCAGTGGGAAATAAAGTTATTCAAATTATCGTTCTCCATGATGTCATTGCATGATGTATTATTCCTTGACGAAGGACATAATGAGGGATAAGAGCCCAAATTAATTGCTTTAAAATTAATTAAAAATATGTTTTATTATATTGGAGCGAATATTTTTGTTAACAATCTTTGCAAAAAACGCTCATTTTCTTTCTGTATTCAAAATCCAAGTAGTATATGGCTTTGGGTAGGATCACAGAATTTTTAAAAACGTGCGCAGAATCCATTCCCCCCCCATAGCACGTCACAAACAGTCTTAAACTGTTTTTGGCGTAAAATAAATAAAATAAACTGGTATTACGCGCAATCACCTGAAACCTCGGAATCGTTGTCAAAAGGGCAGTGAGTAAATCGAGTCTGAAGCCCGTTTTAGACGATATTTTTTTTCACAAATTTTCTGTTAAGAAAATGGATGGAAAAGGGATGTTCGTTTCTACGCCGTTTTGTTTCGAACATATTTTCTCAGGGAGGGCGCCCGCGAAAAGCGCTGGAAATCGAAAAGCTTGATTGTCGTGTCATCTGTGGTTACAAATTAAGTTTGCTTGTTTGAGGACTGAGCACAAAAGGAGGCGACGTTAGATCTCAGTGCAGTAATCCCTCAACATCCGCGAGAGTTGGGTTACCCAAGTGGCTGACGAGTTCGTCTCCCAAATGGCGCTGATAAAGGAAATGAAATGTGCTCGTGAAAGAAAGAAACTAGTGCTAAAGCAGCACGTACTTTCTTGACCGTACTTTCAAGCAAAACTACACGAACAATACCTAAATTTTCGAAAAATTATAAATGACCTTTCAAAATCTATTTTTAAGGAATAGATTTAATTAAGGGAAAAAAATCTCTCTTTAATATTTTAGTTGTAGGAAGACCCAGAAAAAAATGTGAACATTTGCGATTTTTGAAAAATCAGGGTTTTTAACGAACCAGAGACGTGCACCATTCTCTTAAACATCCTTTACACTATCCAACAACAAAATTTAATCAAAACGATGGAGCCATGTTTTTTAAATGTCCCAGGGGCTTTATGTGAAGTACCCTCAAAATTAAAATATCGGTTTCAAATTCAAGGGGCCGCGACATCAGCCAGATCGATTGGGGAATATAAATTTTGTAGAAAATCGTCTGAACGGTTTAGCTGCTATCTGAATCACCAAACTGCATGTTAAATAGGCCCGCTCTTACCGCCAATTCGGTTCAGTGGTGTTTACAGAAGTACATATATTCACAGCATTTCGAACGCAAAGAATAAAAATTTCTCATGAAGACGAAAAGGGAAAAATAACTCGAGTACTAAAACCCTAACCAAGGAGGGGCTCGTCGAATCCGCACAAGAAAAACGCTGATTAAAAAATAAGCACAAATCACCGGGCGCCTTTATGGAAAACGAAGAAATAAATTTTCTCAACAATTACATTAATTCTCAACAACACAGGGCAGATGAATCAAGTTATTTGAAAGCATTATCAAGGTCGCGGAATCATCGAGCCTCCCTTGGTTTTTCTAGGGTTAAGGAAGGCCATGTGGCGTTCTTGAGGAAGGTCTATAAAGTACGCATCTCTATATGTGAATGGTTATTTTAGGCAACCAAAAACTGCTCAAGAATTCCTTTATTTCGTAAGTGTCGACCGTGAATTCGGCCCTTAAAACAAAATTTTGTTTCCGAAGTCGGTTTGCGCGGTCTTCATAACACTGCCACTTGTGCCATTAAAATACACCTGCCTTGTTTAAGATGTTGCAAACATTTGCATTATGTTGGTTCTTTGTTTGATTGCATTATTATCTTAAGCCTAAGTATACACCTTGAAATGGAAGTTACAGAGCGGCGGCTTACATGACTAAGATTTCTTACAAAGGTTAAGGCGATACAAAGTTAGACACAAGCGGATTGTTTGACGCAACTGTTCGAATAGTGTTGTGTTCCCGAGCGTGTAAGAGCTCTGCTACCCTGGCTGAAATTGCCAGTGTGCAATATTTTAATTATGTAATTCTTGAAGAGCACCAAGTAATTTTTTAAGCACGCTTGAGCTGCTATGTTTGACTTAACCGGCTGTTAAAGTGTGTTAAAAAAAACATTTTTCTGAAGATAGCAATGGAGTTCGTTTCATTCAATAACTGTATTACATAGCAGTCTAGTGCTTGGTCATATTTGGCGAATGAGTGTGTTTGGAAGGGCAGTGTTCACATACGAATGTAAAATATTCAGCTGCAGTTGCGAACTTCACAAGTTTGTGCCTTGAGATTCTCTTGTTGGCGATTTTTTAATATTACGCTGCCCGTAGGTTAATGTATGCGTCGCGCGGGCATGTACGTGCGGGAGTTTGTTTGCTATTTGGAATGCCTTCAATGCTCTACTGACTGTAACAGTGGTGTTGGTTTTTCGGCAGGCTATAGAATCTTTGGAACAGTTCTAAAGCAAAAGCCACGAAGTGATTTCTTCAACTAAGAAATCAAGTCGAAGTCACAAAGGTTTTAGGGAGAAGGTCGAGTTACCGCAAAGAAACTTTGAAGAATTATGAAATTTCATATTTTTCTACTTCAAAGGATTTTGTACTCAAACTTTAGTGGTATTTTTATCTCCATTTCCACCAATAGAAAATTATATTCTGAATGAAAAGAATATTGCAAATATTCAAATTTTTAGTTTGTACAGGACTCCTCCAAAAATATTGTTCTTTATTACTTTACTAATTAAACAACCTGTCATTGTTTTGGTTTTCTTATCTGGGAAGTGAGAAGCACTGAAATGAACGAGAATTATTACATTATTAATTTATTGGATATCATAAACTTTGGATTTTTAATGATAAAAAAATCGTAAATAAGAAGCATATGTAGTGAAATCATTTTATTTGGTTCGTATTTGTAGATATTGTATTTTTTGAGATCAGGTAGCAGTATCTAAAACCATAAGTCCGGTGGTTGGTACAGCACTTCCCGGCTCCGTGAATTCAATAAATTAGCCGCAGCTTGCGCTGCATGTGGCCTAGTATTGTTCTTCCAAATCATGGGTGCGTTCTGCAAAAAGTGTCGCCGCTTCTTTCTCAAAGCTGATCGCAGGTTTTATCCAAAAAATGAAAACAGAAACCGCTGTTTAACGGTTTGCTGGCTCTGAAAGTTAAGTGTCGGTAACATCACATTATCAGGAATTTCCGCATTACTTAAATGAAATGTGCATTAAAGTAATTATCATGAACGCACATTAAATTGAATGTACATATGTTCATAAGAGTTCAGTAGTGCTGGAAGAAATAAGTGAATGATCGAATGAATGAATGTATCTGGAAGGAATAAATGATTTTGATGGACTGGTGATTATGAATAAAAGAGATGAATGATGAGAGGCAGGAGAAACAGGAGAATCTCTATATTGAATCTACACTCATTTTAAAGTAGCCTTAAATTCAACGTACAAATATATTAAGCTATTTTTATTGTACAATGTGACATTAAGTTTCATGTACAATACATTAATCTAAATTTAATGACATTTCTGATAGTATCATAATCAAACACAAGAATAACTTTACGTCGGTGGGATTGTGATAAACATTTCGATTTTCATGGTGATATGTAATGTCGCCTTTCCTTAAATTTGCGTTTCGTTTGGAACTCGTTTTGGCCCATGTCGCCTTCACAATGCGTAAGGAAGCCTCCTTCTGGACCAAAGCGGTCATAGGTAAGATCAGCGTCGTCTCCTAGCCATTTCTACGTTTCTATCATATGCGCAACTCTTGGTGTTGACATTTTACTTTCTCGTGTACGTACGTATATACTGATATGCATATGTACGTATTTTGACCATATCACAATTCTCTCTGGCAAGATTATTCCCATTTATAGATTTCCATTTTCTAGCCCTATGGCGTGAAAATATCTGCTCAATTGTTATGGCCCTCCATTGAGCTGCACGTGTTCACTGATGATTAATTGAGTTCCACCTTAAAACTGCACGAGTGTGGCTTAAGATTCTCTCACTGAGCACTTCAATTGTTAGCATTAGAACAATTGCTAGTGCCTGCAGGTGAATTGCTGAAGGCGATACGGCTGCGCGGGTAGGGGAAGCCCGGGGGCGAAGGGGAATTGAAAGCGGGGGTGGGGTGAGGGTGACGGTGACAAATGACGGCCAGCGGATCAAACAACGATCAGGCTTCCAGCTGCCTCGGAGGACGCATCGATCAAGGGACCCCTGTCCTTTGACAGTGCGTTGCGGACCCCTGTTGTTGTTGAACAGGTCGCCGTTCATACAGTGCTCCAGGACTTTTATTATTTTTTTTTTATATTCTCGCGTACTATATAGGTAGATAGATGAAGTTATGTAATGCTGCAGCGAAAACGGCGAATTTTCGAAAGAAGAAATTGTATTTCCTTAATACCGAAAAAGTGGATAAATCATATTCCTGTGTTGTAAATTACTTCCTCTAACACGGTGATAACTCAGAATCCACGTTTTTTGAGGGCTTGATGCCGAAAAATTTGGTTTACGGCAAAACGTGTGCGTGACAGTCAGCCGGTCTGTGAACAACGCTAGCCAAAATTGAAATATCATGAGAGATCTGGCTGATGGCCCCTTGCATTGGACATGGATTTTTTAAAATTATGGGGGTATTTTACGCGATGCCTCGGATATTTTTAAAAGTTTCTCAGAAATGCTTCAAAATATGTCATTAGATTTTTCTCGTATAGAGAGCTAAGTACGTTTATAAAAGTGGCACAAGTTCGATTTACATTCAATTTTCGAAAATGGCAAAAATCTAAAAAAAGTTCATCTTCCAACAACTACAGTATTCGAGATAGAGATTTTTTCTAAATTAAATCTTTCTCCAAAATTAGATCATTAACAAAGGTAATGTATAATTTGTTGTGGGAATTCTGTGTTGTGGGTTCATATAATTTGTTGAAAATATGAGTAGTTTCGGGTAATTTTTCGTGAAACAAAGGCAGGTTTAAAACGAGATTTTCTCAAAATGGCTCAATTTTTTTTCTCTAGTAGAGCAAAATACGTTTATAAAAAGGTAATATACATGAGTTAGATGAGTGGCATGAAAGGCAGATTTAAAAAAGATCAAAAAGACAATTTCAACAATCGTCAGTATTACGGATAAATACTTTTTACAGCAAATTAGGTAGGTCAAAGAGTCTAACGTTATATTTATACCAATAGAATTAAGCTAGAATTAAATCGGTTTTAGCTGATGTATTTAGGGTATAGCTTTTCCTCTAATTAAGCCGCAAGACAGCAATAAGTATTGTGAGTTCCACACAGATTCCTTTCGTATTCACAATTCTAAGGAGTAAAGGGGTTTGCTGTTCTTTCAAATTTCCGTCGTTCCTTTCGTTATTGATCGTCCAGGGTACGAAGTAAAGTTTTGCGTTTCGGGATCTGTCAAAATCGCATTTCAACGCGCAACATCCTCCACTTTTTCACAAACAGGCTCTGAAGCCAGGTAACCTGAGTGGTGGGAATGCCAGAACAGTTTCCTGAGTGAAATCTGAGTTGGAATCGCTCACCGTTTCGTCATCTCTCGCTCGGCTCGCTTGGAAAACGCGGCAGCGGTCAAACGTAAAACTAATTTAATCCCGCGGGCCGCCCCTCGCCCATAAACAGAGGGCGCTAAAAACGGTTATTCTAGCATTAAAAACCTCGTAAAATTCGCAGTCTGCGGCGTCGTTTTTTGTGTAAAAATAACGCTCTCCCCGTAACGCGTTAGCTTTCGTAAATAAAAACAGATTCCCTTGTTCATAATGGCGGAAATTTAAAGTTTATGGCAGAAGTGGAAAACTTACTTACGAAGGTCGCGTTAATAAAAGCGAAGTATGTTGCATATACGGTTATGTCGAAACACACCGCTACGTTAATGTTGGTTTCTGAAACTTCATTTATTGCTTACAAGGGAGCTTGAAATTGAACCCGTTATGATATCTATTTTAATGTAAAGCAACGAACTATTATTTGAGAACATGTTTTGTATTTAACCATTGATCCCCTTTTGAAATGTGTATAAACTAAAATTCACGCGGCTGAAATTGATACATTAAACATGCAGTGTCTTAGCTGTAAATGGGAAACACATGTTTACAAATGTTCCAACTCTGTTCTAGTTATAGAAGTCGTGATTTGATTTATTTGCAAAATAACTTAAACGTATATCCCTACTTTAGTCTGGCCCCACTAGTATTTTGCCGCAATCATCTTCATCGCGGTTTCATTCCAGGTCTCTTCGCACTATCCTGAAGCGCTCGGGGATTGATATGAGCTGTCGAGGACGGCAGTCGTACACCATCACCATTTTTTGCTGAGAAACTATCCCTCCTCCTCAGTTGGCCTTGCACCCTCACCTCCTTTCATGCTCCTCTCTGTCCCTCAGGCCTGATCCAGCCTCCTTCATCTTCCTGCCTCCCTCGTCTTCCTACCTCGCTCCGCCAGTTTCCTTGCCGTCCTCTTGTCGTCCCATCCTCGCAGTTGCTCCGTCCCGCTCCGCCCCGCCTTTGGTCGAATAGTGCCCGTCACCTGTGCCTTGCACCTTCGCATCACATATTCAGACCTTGCCTCGTCACACCTGTAACGTCTAGCCACGCCTTGCTTTGTAGTCCCATTCTGTCACGTCTCCCCGTTCTGTCACGTCTCCCCGTTCTGTCACGTCTCCCCGTTCTGTCACGCGTCTGCCCGTTCTGTCGCGTCTGCCCGTTCTGTCGCGTCTGCCCGTTCTGTCGCGTCTGCCCGTTCTGTCGCGTCTGCCCGTTCTGTCGCGTCTGCCCGTTCTGTCGCGTCTGCCCGTTCTGTCGCGTCTGCCCGTTCTGTCGCGTCTGCCCGTTCTGTCGCGTCTCCCCTTCCGGCCCCTTTCTGTCACGTCACCCCAACCGATCTGTTATGTCGCAACACCCCGTCCCTGCCCATTCTGTCGCGACTCCACGTCCCCCGCCGTGGCCCCTTTCCGTCACGTCTCTCCGTCCTGCCCCGTTCTTTCTCGGCTCCCCGTTCCGCCCCGTTCTCTCACGACTCCCTGACCCGCCGCCACGCTACCTCCACGTCGCTCCCAGAGGATGGAAATGGCCCGTAAACGCACGAGCGTTAAATTGCAGCGCCCGCTGCGGGCAGCGCCGCCGCCGCCGCCGCCGCCGCCGCCGCCGCCGCCGCCGCCGGTCATCGCTTTCCGATAAACCGCTCGCTCCAAAAATAGCTTGTGTTCGCCTGCGCCCGCCCACCCACCCGCTCGCTAATTGTCTGTGGGGGAGAAGAGGGGCTCAAAAGTGTGCCCTGGGCTTGGCTGAGGCCCTGGGTTTAGGGGGTTGTCGTAATTCCAGGACTAAAAATTCGGAGGAGCCTGTCTGAGATCGTCTTCCCCGTCATACATTATTTTATTATCTGAAGTACTTACTTTGTTTTGTAACTGTGAAGAGTAGCCTGCGGTATAATGGACGTTTCGCTCACCTTTCATATCTTGATACCAGGGTTCAGGTCCTGGTTACGCCATGTGAAAAGTGTGATGGACAAAATGGTCTCGCAGTAGGTTTCGCTGAGGTTCTAGTGTTTCCCCTGCTTTTCATTTCATTGAGTACTCTCGCATCATGTGTTTCCATAATTTAGCTTTTCGTCCTTCATTACTTATGCGTTCATCTCGGGATTAAAGAGTCTATCTAAATGAAGCGGGAGTGTGCGGCCTTGGTCGAGCAACCGCCTGTGGTTGTCTCTTAACACATGAAGACATGCGGTTAATGAATTCTAACATTGGTTAAAGCTTTTCATCGTGCCACCATGCTGTGGATTCAGGTTAATTCATTCTCACTGAAAAGTTCGCGCTTTGCCTGTGCCATAATTGCTCCTCCAATACTTCTATCTACACTACATTTCCTTGAAACAAAACTCAATTCTTGACATCACCTCAGTACTTATTACTTGTTTATTCACTTATTTCTTTTTTTCTAAAATTATTTACTTGAGTTACTTTTCTGAGGAAACCAATGTGTGATTAAAGACCTAAAACGCTTCGATTTCTTTTCTTGAAAAAATTGTCAAAAGGTTTTAGGTTTGTTGATTCAAAAAAGAATGTCTCTAAGTTTCACGGTCTTTTCCTGTTACAGTCAATGCGTACCCTTTCCAACCGCTTAAAACTCCCTCTCGCTAACAGTCTAGCCGCAGATGTTAACTCTGGGCAAAGTGGTTCCCATCTGTGTGACGTCATGTTGATATCACATTGGAAGTATGTACTTACGTAACGCATTCTTCTCGGGGACGCAGTGGGCGTGGCTACGATCGCAATTACATTTGAAAGTTTGTTCTGTTAGGACATGCCGAAGATATTTCGCCGATCTCGATGGCGATCAGAGGTTGGTTTTATTGTGGTCTAGCTTGATTGATGAAAACACACCGAGGAGGTCGCGGGCGTCTTGTGTAAGGAACAGATGCATATCTTCGTTTCGGCGAACTGCCTACATTCAGCCGTTTGGCTTATTGTAAGTAGGGTGAAGTAATAACCTGTGTCCTCGAGTCATCCAAACCGGTTGAGATGGTTGTTGACTCTCCATCTGGTCCTGGTTCGTGTCTGGACTGGGGTGGATTTTCGACATTATATTTGACCTATAGCTAGGTCGACTGGGAAGAATTCTAGCGGCCGGCTCCTCTGATCGGTAGTTTTCACATTTCTCCGACCAATGTCAGGTGAATGTTGGAGCTGTACCCTAACAAACGACCCTCGGACCGCGCGCGGTCTTTCCTTCTACCTTGTCTCGTCCTCTGTCCTTACACACACACTTACATGTATATTTCTCTCCTTACACACACACACACACTTACACACACACACACACACACACATAGGAGTTACTCTAAGAAGCGGCCACTTTGGCAGGTCGGGAAACAAATGTATATACCGGGAGCGGGAGCTCAGTGCATCAACCGATGTCACTGCAACGCCTCTGACCGGAAGGTCCTAGGTTCGAGTCGCTGTGTGGAGGAGAATTCTAGCGGCCGGCTGCTCTGTTCGGTAGTTTTTCATGATTTCTCCGGTCAACAGGCGAATGCCGGAGCAGTACCCGGGCCACGGACCACGCGCGATATTTCCTTCCTCTTCCTTGTCCTATTGTCTCCCCCTCCACATACACTTATACTAACATGCACTACGCATATTTCGGGAGACCGGTCGGGAGCTTAGAGCTTGTCCCGACTGGGGCGGTACCCCGCTGGTGGGAAAGTCCTGGTTAGGTGGAAATCCCGCTAGCTGATGATAGGTCGGCGCCGGATCTCGCCATCCAGCGGGGGAAGATCACCGCCGTCTCCCGAAGGAAAACATGTATTACACTTACTGGATTAATAACCGAATATGTTGACGCGCCCGGAATCATCAACCAACCAACAAACAAATGAATGTCATGCAGGGCGATATTGTAAGAGAAAGTGATGAAGACCTTATAAAAGAACTAATTTTAAACAGACGCACTGTCAAAACGAATGCCTGGACGTAATATTGCCAGAAGTGGTCAAGCAGTACGTGTCAAAGTGGCACATTCTTAAAGTAATCTGCCTATATCAGAGACCAATCGAGAGCTTAGTGCTTGCCCCGATTGGAGCGATGTCCCGCTAAGAGAGATAATTAGAGGGGGAAAGTTCGCAGTTTTACGTGTAGCTCGGTGCGGGATCTGGCGTTCCAGCGAGCGAGGAAATCGCCATATCGTGGCGTTTAGTGCATTATGGGTCTAAAGAGCAAAGTAGTTGACGCGTCCGCAAGTATGAAATGCTTAACTCTTCCTAGAACCAAACCAATCGGAGGCGGAACCTCACAACGCTTACCTGCATATTTGTTGCCGCGTCTGCATATTTTTTTTGTCGCGCCAGACCTCCATGAACGTCGCCGAAGCCGTAAGGAAAGACTTACTGCCACGAGTGTCCACGGCATGCCCGCAGATTTGTTTTAAAACGAGTGACCTCGATGTATCGACCTTCACCGCAACTTCCTCCGCTGCATCTTCTGTTTGGCCTCATCTTTAAGCTACATGCAACGCAAGACCCCTTACAACGATGTGCATGGTCATATTGACCATCCACAGTGTGCATTGCCATATTGAAGGTTGTTTAGGGAAGGTGTGTTTAAAGGCGAGACAACATCGATGTATCGACTGTTACCACAACGTTACCAGCACGTCATACGCAGTTTTTAACTGTTTTTTTGACGTAAAATAAAAAAAAAAAAAAAAAAAAACTGCTACCGCTGCATCTTAAGGCTGCTCCACACATTCGGCATTCGCCGAACAGGGAGCTACTGCTCGCCCAATCCTGAACAGCTGATGTGTTCGCTCCCTTTGATGTGTCCTACAGACCGATACGCGGTGGGTAGGGCAAGCACCGAATGTTCGTCACTCGGCAAATAGCAAACAACTCATCCACCCTACTCCGAATTCGGCGAGCAGTTGCTCGCAGCTCGCCGAATAACGAATGTGTGGAACCGCATCTAGGCTTGTCCGCACCCTTAATCTACGTGCAACGCACGCTAACGTGTCGTGAAACCACGTGATAATGAGTGTTGAATTTAATTCAATCCCTGAGTCATCGGTAGGTTCATTCACAGGGTATTATGTGATGTGGGAATGTGGTGGATGATGCATTATGACGCAAGACTCCGCACGACGCATCAGAATAAAATATAACGTTGCAGATTTTTGTCAGATGTATGAAGAAACCGGACCTAATGTTTTCGTTTACTTTTTGCTTAGTTTGTATTTTGGCTTACTTAGTTCACTTTTTGGAGTCTGGAAGAGGAAATAATTAAATATGTTTGATCAGATCATTGATGCAAGACCCTACTCGAATATTGGAATCAAAATCTGCAAAAATACCATAAATATAAGTATCGCGACTTTTTTCTAGGCTTATTTTTTCATATTAACGGTGGGAATTCGTTAAGTCAAACGTTTCCTCTTGTTAAGATGAATATTTTGTCGGTTAAATTGTTTGTAAACGCCTTACTGTGTTTGATATTGCTCTTCACCTTCTGACCTGACCACGACAGACCAGAGTAATGTGTTTGAAGCAGTATAAGAGAATACTTGAATTAAGTCTCTGATCACTTTTAAAACTCAGAGACTACGCTAGGACTGGCAAAATTGGCTCAGGGCATCCGTTCATCTCACTGCAGTGCTTCTATCTGGGAGGTCGTAGGGTCCGCGTGCCGACGGTGTCAAGACATTCGCCACAAGGTCGAACTAGGTCGAATTCAGTCGCTGTCTGGAGGAGAATTCTAGCGGCCGGCTGCTCTGATCGGTAGTTTTCCGTGGTTTCTCCGATCAACACCAGGCGAATGCCGGAGCAGTACACTACCAAACGGGCCACGGACCGTGCGCGTTCTTTCGTTTCCCTCCCATCTCTCACATTCACATAGAATATAATTCTCACACGAATAATATAACATTCGTACTTGTACTTCACTACACTACCACACATCTCTGGAGATCAGACGGAAGCAACGAGACAGAAAGGAGTGGAGTGGCGATGTGCCCGCCATATTTGAAGCTTTTTCAATGTACAGCTGACATGTCTTCTGAGGGCAACGTCTGAACATGCGTGTAATTGTCAATTTGATCGAAGTGCATTTAAAAGAGATGTAATATTCAAAACATGTTAATTTAATCTACATTAATATAATAAAGACATGTTTAATATTGCTTTGTAGTAATACAAATTCAATTTGTTTTTTCTTGTTAGTAATTCTTGATGTTACAAAATTTTAACTTTCCAACCGTACAGTTGCGACTATAAACATTATTTTTTTAAAACTTTAAAGTAAATTGATATCTATTTTAAAATGTGCTTACAATAACTTGAAACCAATCAACTGTGGAATCAACTTTATATCGTATATATAAAAATATATATTTAATAAACTTGTCATAAGTTTTTATACTTTGTAATATTCTACACAGCCTTTAAGCAATGCCTATAAAGTGTTGATAAAATATTGACTAAATTAAAATGAATTGAAATTCACTTATTTTATCGTATTATTAATGATTTAAAATATGCATTAATTACGCGAAAACGAAAGTAAATCACCCACTTTACTTGGGTATTCATTGTATCAATTTTAGTAGGAATGGATCTAGCTTCCAAACAACGCTGCGCCCAAGAGTCCATGTCGCCCGCATTGCTGGAAGACACGCAATAGGACGCAGGTCTCCTTTCGCCTGGACCGGGAGCAGGTCGGCTTGAGCGTCCTCCCGAGAAGCTACGGCGGCGGGGGCGGGGCCTCGCGCGTCAAGCGGGAAAACGACGGGATGAATGTTTTATTGCCTCCGACCGCCGCGGGGAGCGCGCGGGTCGCGTCGCGGGCCGACCCTGCCGCGCGTTTCGCTGCAGGTGGAGGAGTCGCTGGTGTTGCCTGAAGTTGCTGCTGGCTTGACCCTCAGCCACCGTCTACACGCCATTGAAACGAGGGGATTGTGTGTAAGGGGGTGGTACTTCTTCCTCTTTCGAAATTCGGAATAACTGTTTCATCAGCTAAATTATTATACTAGCGAAATACGCGGCGTTGGCCGTGCTTTCTTCATATTCAGTTCTCGCCAATGAGGGAAAATATAAATTTTATATAAACCACGGTGTTTAATATTATTAGTTTTAACGTAATTGCTTAAAAGTTTAATAAAATACTATAATTTTCTTTCATTTTATTTTACAACACATTGCTGCTAGACGTTTTTTTAAAATTCGTATGCAACGCTACTGACCTCTAGCAAATAAATTAGGTACCAGTTTTGCTGCTGCACTACTGAGCTCTGGCGGAATATATTAGCGACCACGTGCTCTAAGCGAGTGACAAAAAATGGTCGCAGTGCATCTACAAGCATATTATTTAAATTATTTATTTTCCGCATTTGGGTTGTGTTAGTCTTTACCTAACTTTGCAAGTACACTGCGAAAATCCGGAAGAAGTGCCTGAAAAAAATGTATATATATTCATTCCCTCCTTTTCCCTATCGATATCGATTACACGTTGTTGAATTCACTTTTAATAGTGTAGATTTATCTTCACTTTTTGAAATGTCCGGTCTGCGTATTTTTTTAGGTAATAGAAAATTCTGTATTGTAATCATCATATTTATGATTGATTACTCAGTGTTCACCGATGTTGCGGGAAATGCAACCGGGAGAGCATCATCGATTGACCTCCAAACTTCATTTTCCTGACTCGTTAAGTTGTGTGACTGTGTCCCTAGTACTTGGCTTTCACTTACAGGAAATCATTCACGTACTAATGAGTGTGCTGTAAATTCTTAGAATTAGATTTCCAGAATGCTACTCATATTTGTTTTCATGCCTGAGGTGACCAGATCGTGTCCTGGGAAATCAAGGAAATCTGTTTGAGAATAGAAGTGTGATTAACAAATATGTCCTAGTTATGACCATCAATTCCTGAGCTTTTACGCCCGTACCTGAGATGGAGGACGAGTAATGTGATTTGATGTGCCATTGATGGAATGAAGGAGGGAGGAAACGGGGGGGACTCCGAGAAAACCTGTCCGCGAACTCCACCACAAACTCCATGTGGGCCGACGGGAATTTTGAACTCTTGGTATCCAGGGCGGTGAGCGATCTCACCGCTACACTCTAGGTCGACCCAAAGTGCCCTGGTAGAGTTTCCCTTTGACATCCTCGTGCTGACCGGCTGCGGGCGGCCCTTTCTTTTCTACTTCTGTCCCTCCCTCCGTCCGATCGCCGCCGACCTCGCCCTCGCCCTCGCCGCTCCCTCTGCCACCCCCTCGCCGACCCCGCCGACCTCGCCGACCTCGCCGACCTCGTCGCCCTTGCCGCGCTCGCCGCCCTCGCCGCCGCCCAGTCGCTTTGGGCCTCGTCCGCGGCTGTCAGTCACACGCCGCTCGTTGCCCCGCCCCCTTCTGGCTCCGGTTCGGCCGCCTTGCAATATTCAACCGAGTGACCCCGTCCGCGGCTGGAGGAGCCTTTTTCGCTCCCTTCCCCCGCCATTTCCAGACCCTCCTTCCTTCCTTCCTTCCTTCCTTCCTTCATTCCTCTCTTCTCTCAGCTCTGCCCGCTTGGTCCGTCATACGATCTCAAACCTGTCCATCCCTGCCTGGGACTGATTCGCTCCACCCCGCCCCGCCCTGCATCCTCATGCTCCAGCCCTGTTCCTTTCCTGTTCCCTTCATCCTTCACACTCTCCTCTCCACCCCGCCGCGTTCCACACAATGTCGCTGTTGACACGCTCTTTTTTCGTTTGGTCCTGCCCTGCCCCTGCCCTGCCCTGCCCTGCCCTGCCCTGCCCTGCCCTGCCCTGCCCTGCCCTGCCCTGCCCTGCCCTGCCCTGCCCTGCCCTGCCCTGCCCTGCCCTGCCCTGCCCTGCCCTGCCCTGCCCTGCCCTGCCCTGCCCTGCCCTGCCCTATCGCGCCACGCTCCGCCTCCCCTGCCTCACACTCCCTCGCCCCACCCACCAATTTCTTATTGGCCTCTTACTCCGTTCCTCATCGCTCCTCTTCGTTCCTTCCACTTCGTTCTGCCCTAACCTGTCTCACTCGCTTCCAATCTGCTCTACTCTGCCCCATCCCGGCCCATCGCGTTCTTCTCCACTCTTCACCGCTACTCCCCATCCTTTAGCGCTTCGCATTTCGCCCTGCATGTGCCCCGCCCCCTCCCGCCTCTCTCTGCCTGGCCTTCGCCCCTCCCATCCCTGTGTTACTATTTCAACAGCCGAACTCGCGGGCCGACCATCTGCCCGAATTAAATTCGGCCAATTTTGTAATGCGACGAGGGCGCGGACGGTGTGTTGAAGTATCGATTGGCCAGTTAGCCGATAGGAAATTTCCACGTGCTGTTACAATTGTTAATATTATAGTACTTGTGCGTCAGGGTTTCGACGAATGCTGGAGTTGCTTTTACTATCTAAAATGGGTAAAGTGATTGACAATCGCTTATTCGAGAAAATGTAGAAATACAAATTCCTATGGGAAAATGTTACGTGATAAGTTGTATGTGGGTGATCTGTAGCAGTGAATCGATATTTTAACTACCCTGTCAGCAATTTCCACATTACTTTAATATACAGTATTCGTCGCTGCATAATACCCACTTCAATTTCCAATCAGAAACTACCAATTTCCTTCAGAAACTCGTCAATAAACATGATGCGTCGTATACAACGGATGGGAATTTGTTTGACTATTTAGTATATAGCATTTCAAAAATAAAATTTTTGTACACTGAAAAACAGGAATTTGTATTTCTACAAAATTGATTATCACAGAAGCTAAACATATTGCAAGAAGAAAAACTGTTGAAAATTTCGTTGTGTGAACGAGATGGTGTAGAAAATTTATGGAAAGGCAGGGTCTTTCCATGCACACTAGAAAAATATCAAAAAGACTCCCGGCGGGTATAAAGAAAATATCATTGCTTTTCACAGGTCACAATTCCCATTCCTTTCGTAAAAATAAAAATCAAGTATTAAATTTAACATTAAAGAATGAAATCCTTTTAGAAAATAGGGGTGCGTCTTATATATCAGTAAATATGGTCAATTACATTTAAGTAATTGTCATGAACGCACATTAAATTTAATGTACAAATGCTCATTAAGATGCAGGAATCAAAGCTTTATGGCCATATCTGGGATGAATGAATGAATCAATCAATGAGTTAATGAATGAATCTCAATGGACTCTTCATGAAACATGCTATGAATGACGAGAGGCAGGGGAAACGAGAGAACCTCTTCATTAAATCTTCACTGATTTTAACTTGTGCATTAAATTTAATGTACCAATATATTAAGCTCTTTTTAATGTACAAGGTTAAATTAAGTTTAATGCACAATACGTTAATCTACATTAGATTTAATGACATTTCTGACACTGTATTTTGTTGGGTTCTTTTGGAATTTCACCTTACCATGTTCTTCCATGGTTACAAACCTAAATGGCGTAGACGAATCTTAATGATTTGATGCAAAGTTGTGGGTGTAATCATGGACCCACATAATCACTTATACTTCGAAATTAAAGCGCAGTCCAAATTTACTCCTTGGAGGAACCCCAAGTGATTACGTATTCTGACATCATTCAGCTGCCATTATACTCGTATATACGCGTGAAATAAATTACAAAACCTGCTTTGTGAATTGGAGACTATGATTATATCCATGATTCATTTTTCGTCGATCTGTTTCTTGAATTCGGGGAAGAGATGTGTAATGTTGCGCACAATATAACATGTATTTGCTTTTGGAGGAAGAATGTAACGTTAGTCTTTACATGTTTGCCTGAAATGTGAACATAAGAATTCGTATACTGTGGCGTCATGCGGGTGTAATCAGTACACAGACGAGAGTGGGTTTTAATACAATACCATCTCAAGAACTGATGGCACTAGCTGTGAATCAATTTTTTTATCTGTTGTTTTGTGACAGATTTTTTACAGTAATAGTGATTCCATTGAACTGCTCCCTCGTTATTTCGCGTTTTGCGACATACGTTTTGAAAGCGAATGATGTATGGGTGCTTCATTCGTTTTATTATTCATACTAAGTCGAGTTCACGCTCTTCGAAATACATGTCGGAACGAGCTTTTCCTGATGTGCGCTACTGTTTATGCAAATCATGAATAACTTAACCTTCAAAGATCTTTGCGAGGCTAAAACCAATTTGCATAAGTAAATACTGTTAATATATTATGGTAGCGCTTCTTCAGTGCCTTGAATATTGTGAGAGTGGTGTCCTTGTAATTTTAAGGCGACGGTGCCTTCTTTGTCAGCGGCTACAATAGGAACATAAGCCAAAAGTTACAATTTAAATATTGTGGTTACAAATACATAGTAGTGATTGTCTAAAATATAATTATAAATAATATAATATATACATTTTTTAATATTCTTTTTGTATTTTGAGAGAATGGAACCATAATAATTCCAACAAAATATTAATTTATTGCTTTTAATTTTCGCTTATTTTTGTACACTCATCTTCAGGTGTAAATTGAACATCGATTCATAGAATAGTAACGGATAGTTAAAATTGTTAAATGTGGGAACTGATCAGAGTCTAAAATTCAACGAAACAGTTCCAGTAAGCATTGGATTAGACTTGGAAAAAGTTAAACAGAGCAACAGCACCGTCTCGACCTTTGACAAGTGCACGTACGCAGATGTTGTCACTTTGAAAAACAATGACTGGCAAAGTGCGAAATGTTCGCACGGGAACTAATAAATCTCCATTATCATTATTCACTACTCATTTATTAATCATCATTCAGGTTCATGCACCCCAAACCACAACTGTGTTTACCTGCATAGAAAACGAGAGGACACAAAGGCTCAATCCGCCTCCCTTGCCTGCAAGGTATCCTCACCAATCTTAGGGTTGAGGTTAGCGATGCGTCATCCACAGCGAAACATCGATTTTTTTGAAGCATCGATGATCAAAATTAAAACCTCGAAATTAATAAGACTTCACTCCAAAAGCATGCTTTTCAACCTCCATGGTTATAAAACTTGCTTTTAACTTCCAACATCGCAGAAGGAGAATTTAATTTGAAATTGCCCTGTTTATTAATTTATAATTACGATTTAACTGAGAGAAGGTAGAAATAATAATGAGAACAATTAACAAAACTTAGTATGAATCGTGACCTCTCAGTCTTCTCATTTGATCTGAGCTTCCTCAGATCGCCGAAGAAGGGTGCTGGAAGGAGGAGACTCTACTCCTTCCGCGTATATGCTGACCACCTATCCGCGTACGAAAAACGAGGGAAAGCATATGAAATACCAGGGAATCGGAGGTCATCTCTCGGGCAAGAAATGAATCTAACGATGTTCACTTCGTTCAAACACATGGATTTGCTTTAGTTATTTCATTTGTAACTTATGCAAAATTGTGATTATGGCACATTTCACATTACTAACAAAATCATCGATACTAGAAACATCGATGTTTAACAAGCCATCAGCTTTAATAAACAATGTTTGAATATTGATGTTTCTATAAAAACGTTGATGTTTGGAAAACATCGACATCGTTGCCGCATCCCAAGTTGTGATCATCATAACCATCATCATAACCTAGCATAGAGGGGTTATTGATCAGCTTAGAAAAGAATCGCGTAGAAAACTAATGGTGAAACAACAAAACATGCTTTGTCCCATTATTAATAATGGTTACGTAATATAGTACTATTTGAACCCGTAAACGTGTTTCAAACCTGCAAAATTCTTTGCTCATGTTGTGATTCAAATTTATATACGTAAGTTTCGCAAGGAATGAACTTAACCACTACACCAAGTGGCAGAGTAGGCATACCAATGTTCCCTACACTTCAAAACAAATGTTGAACATTTACATCCATTACAGATTAGAAGTTCAGAGGTTTTTCGAAAATTCAGGAGCCATTTTTTTTGAGGCGGGTATGTTGGAGCTTCGTGTAATGTACCTGCCAAAATTGAAGTATCCAATTAAAAGGAGTCGTGACACCAGCCAAGATCATTCGGGCAATATTAAATACGACCAAAATCCTGTGTACGGTTTAGACGTTGTTCAGGCAAACGGACGTTTTGCCATGTTCCTTTTTTGTATCAAGGACCCTGCTAAGTGTGGCTTCTGACTATACAAATTAAATATCAGAAAAAGTAAAAAAAGGTGAAACCTGTCTGAAAGACTGGTCGTCCAGGGGGAGAGGCATGGGGCAAAACTCTAAGCCTCCCCCAAAAGGCCTAGAGTTTTCGTTTTTTACCTTCTTTTATTTGGCAAAATTGATTTAAATGTATGTTAGAATTATGTAATTATTCAAAAAATATTGTATAGTATCATAGTATTTACACTACAAAAATAATACACAATATAGTAACAAATATTTATTATTTAACAAAAATCTGTGATGGCCCCATTTAAAATGTCCGGGCGGATCCCCCCCTGAAGACCGCCCGCATTGAAAGACCTCAACGACCTTTTTGTCGGGAAATGGAAATTGAAACCTATATATTATTGTATGTAAATTGTACCCTTGTTAACAGACCACTTCTCTCCCCGACCATTGAAAATTCAAAAACACAGTACACCATATTTTCAGTAGTTGTAAATGAATATTAGTGTTGGCGTTATAAACAGCATTCCCGCGTCATGCCCTGTAACAGCTTCAATCCTCGAGGATATTGGGGGACGGAAGGCATTCCAGGAATCTTGTAACCATTTAATGTCAAAAACAGTTAAAAAGTGTGTGACAAACTGAGGGAAGAATTGCGATGTGCCAATGCCTCTGATTTGGTACTACTGCTGCTCACTCCGTTCTGGTTTCATTTCTTGTATTGTGACGGCGGATATGAAAGTGACCTAGCATTTAATTCTTTGAATTAATAGAGCCTTCCCTTCTGACCTTCCTGGAATACCATCTGGAACGGTAGAATATCTATTATGAATGTCAATTATGGCCCAACGCACGGACATACGAGCTGCAGTGTGTCAATTGACAAAATTCACCAGACGGAAACTTTCAGAATACTGACGGAAGGACAAACCGAGGAAATAATGAGTTAATCTGACCCCATCTTTGCTTATGGAACACAGTGAAAATAATGAATACTTTTGGTAATGTTTAATTTGTTGTCGAATTTCCCTGATTTGGGTTCTTTGATTTGGACATTTCAAATAGTGGAAATCGTAAATGCAGCACCTTTTGGAGATTATTTGTATGAAGTATGAGACATCTAGAAAGGAAATAAATTAATTCTTTTTAAGTAAGGGAAAGCCAACTGTAGGCGGGGCGGCCGCCTGTCATTCTCTGTCAGTTCGTTCCCCGGTGGGCCGACTTGTGCAGTGAGACGCCAACAAGAGGGCTCAGGTCCCTGGGTATACGCGACTTCGCAGTCGCACGAACGGCCGGCCGAACGAAGTGCGATGTTTTCCGCGCCTCGGGGGTGCGAGCAATTTGCATAAGTAAATACGCTAAATATATCTCGGGCCAGGCGGCGCCGGCGGCGGTGGAGGCGCTCCCGGGCGCCGCGTCGCGGGACGCTTTCGCCGCGCCACCGTCGCCACCGCCGCCACCGCCGCCACCGTCGCCACCGCCGTCGCTGCCGACGCCATCGCCACCTCCACCGCCACCGCCACTGCCACTGCCATCGCCGCGCCGCCGCAGCGGTTTCCCCTGCCATCGCCGCCGCCACCTCCACCGCCACCATTTCTACTACTACTACTACTACCGCCGCCGCCGCCACCACCACGACCTCCACCGCCATCACAGCCACCACCACTAGCGCCACCCCCGCCACCGCCACCACCATCGCCGCCACCACCATCGCCGCCACCACTGCCGCCACCACCACCACCGCCACACCGCTTCTTCCACCACCATCGCTTCTTCCACCACCACCGCCACCACTGTTGCTACCGCCACCACCACCACCATATCCACCGACGCCGCCGCCACTATTGCTAACTCGAACGCTGCCTCCGCCATCGCTCACTCCGCCATCACCGTCGCTGGCTCGTTCGTTGCCATCTCCGCTGCCGCCTCCGTCACTGCTTCCGCCACCGTCACCACCATCACCACCACTACCATCATCATCAACACTTCCGTCACCGTCACCACCGCCGCCGCCATCGCCACCACAATCGCTAACTCCGCTGCTGCCGCCGCCGTTGCCGTTGTCGTCGTCGTCTCCTCTTTCTCCTCCGCCGCCGCCGCCGTCGTCCTCGTCGCGTCGGGGCTGATGCCCGTAATCTTGCTAATGGCGCTTCTCGCTTCGCGGAACCCTATTAGCGCCGCCCCGGCCTGGCTCGGCTCTGGCCGGCGCGGCCCGGCCCGGCCGAGGCGCTTTTGCCTGAAAGCGACGCGGTTTTTTATTGAATGTCACGGACCGCGCTGGAAGTTCTCCCGGCAGCCCCGCTCGTTGTTGGCTAGGCGTTGTTTGACTCATCTCTGGATCTAATGGTGTGAGTCACTCCCTGCTTGTCGTTTAGGATGTGTCTGTCCAGTTCCGCTGGGTTCTGTGTTATTGTTTTATCTGAGAAATTGCTGCGACTGTTCATGTGAGTCGCCCCTTCTCTGTTGTTTAGGCCATGAGGTAATTTTCTGTCCGTATCCGTCTGTGACTGGAGAATAGTTGTCATTTCTTGAAAACATTTACTGCCATATTTGGAGTTCCTCTGATTTTTAAGATGTCAAATTATTTTCTGTCCATTTCTATGGAATTTTCGTTACTGGTTCTTTCGCCATGAGTCCCTCTGTTCATGTGAATTTTTGCTGGTTTTTTTTCTGTCCGAAGCCTTTACTTGCTGTACGATCGTCTTTGCTGTACACGTGTTCTTTAAAATATGTTTTAACTTTTCACTTTTAAATTGTTTGGGAGTATGCTCCACGCTTTTTTGGCATGTAGTTTGCCAATGTTTATTCTCATTTGACATCCGACCAAAAAAAAGGGGATTGTCATCACACTTTACACATATTCGGAGATCCAAGATGATACTTGTGAAGTACGAGTGAGCTGCTCGTTATTAGTTAGGTGAGTGCGTCTGATGTCATCGTTGGGTTGTTTAATTAAGGTGGGACAGCGACAAAGTCGGTATATTCTTTCGGTGGGAACTAGGTAAGTGAATATGGGACAATAGAACATTGAATATGAAAGTGAGGTGAGTGAAGTCGCATGCTAATTGAAAACGCAGACTCAGAAAAAGTAAATGTGATGCAACGGCAGGACACTAGGTACAAACACAGATGGGTGAGGACCACGTGAGTACTGCCTTGATCTCAGTAATAAAAATTATCTATTTGTATAATACGTATTATCTCCAATTTCATAATGTGTGTAATGACTGACGACTTTATCACATTGTCGGAAAATTGCATAACGCAACTCAAGCGAGAAAGATCATCAAAATATAGAAAGGCCTGTTAATTCAAGAAACGTAATGTGAGAGCATTGTACGATATGTTCGTGTTCATAGGTTAAGCATTAAAGCACGCAACTACTTATTTTGATACGCTTGGATTATCTGATAATACCTAACAGGACCACACAACACGTTTTTTTTTCTTGTTCATTGCTTTACTCTGAATCTGCAGGACCATTGCTTGCACGTCATAGAGCCTTGGCTCCGGGTCTGGAGACAAAATTGTATGTTATGTGTGGAGACAGGATTCCCATGCAAATGCTCGTTTTGTTTAACATTCATAGAGCCTCAAACTTTCGAAGTGTATGTTTCATGGCAAACTCATTTCAAAAATACCTACTTTTTCCGTGCTTGTTTTGGTAAATTTTTGAATAATTCATGCATAATGCATGTTTGGACATTTTTTCATTTAGCACTGCATATTTAGACTTCTATCTAGCATATAAGTAGTTTTTATTAATTTTTTTGTATAACTAGTTAATATGATGCATCAATATTGATGCATATTTTTTCTAAATAGTATATTATTCTTGGCTCCAGAAAGCATGGTGTTTTTGTTTCTTATTGTTATACTACATATTTTAATCCTCCTGTAACTAGGCTAGAATCATTAATGAATTACGTAAATAGTATAAAGTTTATTGTAAGCCAATAATACAAATGTAGAGAGTGAACTGAACTTTGTAAAATCCGTAAATGTATATAATAAAAAAAAATAAAATAAAAAAAGACAACACACGTGCTAGATTTGCGACTCGTGTACACGTGCTGTAAGCAATTATCTCGAAATGAATTTAAACTTCGAACGATTAGTGAAGACACGATGGATAAAACTATAATTGTGAGATTATAATTTTAGTTTATTATTAAGTTGGCCAATCATACGATATGGAAAGACAATTCTAAACTATGTACAATTATACATTCTTTCATGAAGAAATAAATTTAAAAAAAACAATGGATAAGGAATGTACGGAAAGCGGTAACTCAATATCTCTTGATTACTGACAAAGCTAGGGAAAAATAATCGAGTGCACACTCATAGTCCGCTTGCATGCAACGAAGGATTAACAGGTTTTAAGTATAAAGTGTAAGACGGCTCCTTCCCACGGCTTCCACGTACATCTCATACATAGGATTCGAAAAAGCAATTATTTAAGCATGGTTGGAAATGTAATTTATTGCAATTGCTGTAATAAAGAAGTAAATGTAAAAACAGATCAATGAAAACATATTTCTAGCTACTGGTGGTGTTTTGCTAGTCAATCTGTTTAGTACTCAAGTCTGTTATTACTTTACACATACACACATAAAAATAGTTTGAGATGTTGAAACCCGGAAATGGGTAAGACAATTTGAATGAAATAGATGCAAAACGAAAAACAGTGTGCAGTGGTGTTTTATTGCAGTGGAAATAATTATTCTCGGGAACACTCAAATAGTTTTTAAAAGGATGAAGTTAACATTGGACAATTTTAAAAATTGTTAATTGTTCATTAGTAACGGCATTTAAGCCAACAAAAATATAGTAAAAAAATGATTGTTTTTTCGTTACAGTTATATGTATAAATATAGTATGCTTGTTAGCATGCCCAGTCAAAGGCTGTCAATGAACTGTAACTTTTCAATTTTACGGTGATAAAATAGTAAAAAAATGGTTGTTTTTTCGTTACAGTTATATGTATAAATATAGTATGCTTGTTAGCATGCCCAGTCAAAGGCTGTCAATGAACTGTAACTTTTCAATTTTACGGTGATAAAATTGATGTGAATCTGACTCTCGGAGGTAACTTGCTTTTCCCTGAAATTTCACATTGGTTGATGGTCAATCCTTGAAAATATATTTCAAGTTTTTGGATGTGTAACATTCTGATGCACCATGTTTATGTCCAGCGAAAATGGGATAACTAGAACCACACGACTGATCTTCCGCGTAGAAATCAGTCTTCGTGGAAGTTTCGAGTCAGATTGAAGTCATTAATTGCTTCCTGTGAAACACTGTCATTTTGAATTGTGGAAGCGGTTCAATGGAATGAAAGTTTTGTTTTTATAACTACTGCCTTTCACGTCACACGATATTCGACCTATGTAAGTTTTGAGTGCGGATTTGGTGTAAAACATAAATCGAGAGATGCGGTCATCAAATCATTTCCTTGCCAATTTGTCACACAATACAACTTTTAATAGTTCTCGTATGATCTTTTAATAATAGAAAAAACTATGAGCACTCCTTCCTCATCTTTTGCCACAGCTTTCTGATGAATAATGAATAGCAATCGGTTGTTTGAGATGTATTAGCCATTGAGTACAAAGAGGTTTTGTTTAGGCGAATCCCGTGGTGACACGTAATAGCGGGCAATTGTGTCGGGTCTAATGGTAATGAGACCGTCTGCCTTTACGTAACGTGACTTTTTACGACCAGCCCGCCCGGAGCTGTGGGCGGGGGGGGGGGGGAAGAAGGGCATCCCCTTCTCCTCCCAGGCAACGTGACCTTCGAAGCCCTTCCGGCGGAGGCGGTGCGCTTACAAGCCGCTACAAGTACATAACATTGTTTGACGTTTCACGCGCGGAGGGAAATGAGGGGTAGAAGCGAAAGTCGAGTGCGTCGAAAATGTTCTTAAATCCTCAAAAGAATATTGTTCATATACTGGGTATAATATAATATGGGTGAGTGAGCTTCATAAGTGGCGTACTTTAAATTCTTCAGTGTTTCCTGGTTCTAGTTTACTTTCTTTTGTGGCGAATCTCAATAAATGGTTGTAGTGCCATCTGTCCCAAACAACTGAGTTCTGCATTTTTTTATGTAGCCAAATGTGAAATGAGTTTCTCTGGATTCCTATATAAACTGGAACCTGAAAGCACTATCTTATGCCACAATAAATCTCTGATCACCATTAATCAAATTTGTTCGTTTAATTTATTGGTTTGGGCCTAGATGATGCGGGGGTTTGGAACAGCATCCAAATTCATGGTACCGATAACTGCATTTTCCAGTTGCGCATAAGTTATGGCTGTTTCCATCTTGCGATTGTGGCATAGTCGACCTTCCCATACCTACCACCTCGTCTATTAAACCAACCATAACCATTCATCTATCATTCTTTCATCATTCTTAGTTGCTCCATCCTTCGTTCAGTGAATGCGAAGGGATCACTTCATCATTTGGCCGGAAAGGGGAGGGATTATGTATCTAAGACTCGTCCTTCACCAACGCTCTGGCCCATATGTAAATTGGGGACCAAATAATCCCTTTATCTTTCCCTTTATCTCGCGAATCTTACTTTCTAATTCTACAAGTGAATTGGCGACCAAACCAGCCCTGGTAAGGAGGAGGACTGATGGAGCAGGTAAGCGCGTTAAAGGTGCCATCGCCGTCGCCGCGTTGTTTTCCTGCTTTTCCTTTTTGCCTTATCGAATATCTTCCAGACTCGCTCCTCTATCAAAATGAAAAACAAAGAACTTGAATGTGTTTAGATTTAATGTTCAGCGATATGGAATATTGGCTGAGAAAAAGGAAGAATATAAAAATGGCAAGATAAGCACAATTCATTCAATCAACGAATGATTCAACTTAATGAAAACCACCTTAAACAGAACCATTCCGAAAGAAATATGACTGCCTTATTTCTGGAAAGTTGGGAAGGGAGTTGTGTTTTAAAAATAACGGTTATAAAAATGTTCTTCGATAATAG
This sequence comes from Teleogryllus occipitalis, assembly GCA_011170035.1. Lineage (NCBI taxonomy): Eukaryota > Metazoa > Arthropoda > Insecta > Orthoptera > Gryllidae > Teleogryllus > Teleogryllus occipitalis. The sequence continues at coordinate 103,373 of BLKR01001291.1, forward strand.
CCTTCGATAGTAACCTTCCACTTTTACCCGGAAGGGGATGAGTTACTGGGTCCCTAATTTACGTATGCCATTTTCCGGGTCGGTCCCCAATGTACTATGAGTTAAACGCTTATTTTTTCTTCTGGTCCCCAATTTACGTACACCGACGCTCGGGAAGTCAATATGGAAATCATTGTCGTCGTTGACGTCCTTGTCGTTCATTAGTTTTTAGCTGACGTAATTGTCAGCTGACGTAATTGTCCATTTCTTGAGGCGTTAAAATACGCGTTTCAAACTGATTCATCTTAAAGACATTGATTTTAAAAACGTTCACATTTTAAAATCCCACAAAAATTATGCCAGTTTTTGGCCAGTGAATTCTCTATCTCACTATCCAGCGTCTGAAAGTGTGCAAACTGACGATGAGAGAGATGTCAACATGTCATGAGCGCTCTAGGAAAGCGAAACCTTTTCAAAACTTGTTTAGCAGGTGAACGATTTTTTAAGTCGTTTATTGTTTATTCCACGCCCAAAGAGTGTGTTCTACTCCAAATACCAACTATTGTTTGAAATGTTTACTATGAAACAGAGAATTTTACTGTTTTCTAAGCATATTTCATTTCATAAAAAATTACCAATTTTCATGTTTGTCACTTTTTTGTGTGCTGCCGTATCAAGTTGAAAAATCTGTGAATTTAACGGATGCCTATCTGATATTCAAGATAGACTATTGTTTATGTACAGACGTAGAAGCCAATAGTAGTGTGAATACTTTCAATGAAACATTTCGTATACACGGAGATAACGTTGCAGCGTGCGTGCGTTCTGCAAACAATACGTGCGCGAGCGTCACACGTTTATTCATCTTATCGGCTTGATTACTTCATTTGGTAATAAGAGCGACGATGGCTATGAATAATGGTTGGGTGTTTTCACTTACACTCCTAAAACCGGAATTCATACCAGATATCTCTTCTACCACTCTTGACGAAGGAGGTTTAATATAGGGCCTTGTTCTTTGTGAATTATCGTTTATATCTATCAGTTAAACAGCAAGTCTTTCTCTTTCACGTAACAGATGTTGCTTTCTTGTTTTTGTTTTTGTAATACGTAAATTCTATAAAATGTAGAAATTAGACTAATTTTTTGTACCGGCAAGGTAATGTTATAATTAATTTTCTTTCGTTTTCGCGTAACAGAAACACTGCTGATTATGAAACTTCCGATGGCGAGCATATAAAAATGTGCGGGATATATCACATGTACTAAATGAAAAAATGCGAAGGCAATTTAAAAAGTTTATTTATTGGAAATTATTTGTAAGTAAATCCGCAGTAAATAAATAATATACAAACGTGAATGTAATTATATAAAAACGTATGTTTAAAAACACAAATCTCAGACACGGAACTTAATATTCAAACGTCTCAAGGAATAAGTACTTAATGTTCTCCACATTTGTTTGCCGGCCAGGGAGGTACGTCCAGAGTGGATTCTTGTTCGGCGGAATAAAAGGGCGTGAACGACCGATTGTTTCTGCCGAACGGTAGTGGTAACAGTGCATTCGTCTGGACAAGGTATTCGTCTTCAAATCATTACGTAAAGATGGCATGTAATGGAATCGAAAATATGTAAACTTCTTGTGAGCTCTATTTTTTCATACAACAAAATTTTATATGACATTAGATTTCGCATTCCTGTTTCTGCGAAAATCGAAGAACTTATTTTCAATGTTATGTGTCTAAAAGAAATACATTTTTTTCAGGAAGAGAAATTATTCGAATTCCGCCTTATAGTTCAAGATAGCATTGAATGGTTTAATATATCCTTTAACTCAAGTGTTTAGAACAATATTTGGCAACCTGATGGATATGCCTTTTAAAAATATATTGGTGTATAAAAGTAGAAAGGAAATGAAGCTAGATAAAAAAGTTTTTCAATTTCGTAAAGTTGAAACTGTCTTCTACAGAATTTTCGCTCATTAACTTACAAAAGAAAGTTTTTGAGTGTTATGGCTCAGACGGGCCAAACTAATTAAGATAATTAGACGCCGTCGGACGTGATTCAAGTGAATACTTATTCGTCTGGAAACGGCAGTATTTTCCCGAACGCAATTCGTCTGTACAATTCGGACACACTTTGTCTGTGTCGTGAGTCAAAAGGCGTGTGGCATCTCCCAGGGTCGTCTTTTGGGCTGTCATAATGGGAGTCCTTGCTCGGTGTTGCAATTCTCTCGTCGGTGCGACTCAAGTGAATATTTGAAATATTCGGCCGTAAACGGCAGAATTCTCCCGAACACTGGGCCCACTGTGGCCGTGAGTCGCAAGGCGTGTTGCGTCGCGGGGGGCCGCCGACCTTTGGGCTGTGGTGTCGAGGGGCCTTGCCCCGCGTCGCCATTTCCTCGGCCGGTGCAATTTGCAACGCGTAGTTCCGGTCGTGGCGTGGAACGCATGCGTGCTCGCACTTCCGGGACGCGACGGGTTGGGGGTGCCCAGCTGGGGTGTTCGGTTACGAGGGCTTTCCTTACTTGAGAGGCCGGGCTCGCGATCTCTGCCCCCGGGGCCGCGTCGACGTTTCTTTGCCGCGGGTTGGCTTGCTCATCCTACACGTCGTAATCGTGTAACCTATTAGTGTCCGAATGTAACTTAATGGTTAGGACTTCCGGTCCACCGTTCTGCGCATGTGAGGTGTCATTCGACGCGTCTCGGACTGCTGGTGGAAAACTGGATGGGAATCATTTTCATATATACAATGAGGGGTGAAGGGGCAATCACAAATACGACCGAGTCTACGCAGGACTCGAACCTGCAGCCTCCTTGGCGCAGATGACGGCTGCCGCAACCGTCTGCGCCCGGTTTATTATTATTATTATTATTATTATTATTATTATTATTATTATTATTATTATTTATTAATCGTATAGAAAGTGCTATTGTTCATATGTCTTTTATAATTAAAAACCTCAAATTAAAAAAATAAGACAATATGCTTATAATTATGATGTCGATGCCACGCTAAGGTAGTTTAATCGTATACTAAACGCGTGCACAGGTTTCTTGTACTACATCTGGCGTAGATTTTTATTGTTTTGTATTGTGACGTATTAATCATGATCGTAGATAATAGTTTGTTTCAACTCTCCAATTCCTGGTTTTCTTTATAACACTATTTTATGTACTATAGGAAGGTCTCCACTCAGATAGCAAATATTGCCCGAAAAAGGAAGATTCTGAGAAATGTGGATTGGAAGAGGAAAATCGGTAACATGTGCTGTAAAACTCAAGGAATTCGTAGTTAAAACGAAGGAGAAAATTTAGGAATAAACGGATTGTGATTTTAGAGGGAATGGGAGTGGGATAGGTGGAGTCGCAGCTACATTCCTGACCGGGTGCCTATGACCGGGAGGTTCTAGGGTTGAGTCCCGACGGCGGCAGGAATTTAGACACTAGCTTTTCAGCTAGGTCGAATTCAGTCGCTGTCTGGAGGAGAATTCTAGCGGCCGGCTGTTCTGATTGGTAGTTTTCCGTGGTTTCTCCGACCAACACCAGGCGAATGCCGGGGCAGTACTCGCGCGATCTTTCATTCCTCTTCCTTGTTCTATCGTCACCCCTTCCTTACACACGTACTTGCATACACTTCACTACCACACATGCCCGGAAACGTGTCGGATGCTCAGAGCTTGTCCCGGCTGGGGCGAGACCCCGCTGGGGGAGATACCTGGTTGGTGAAATCTCCATTAGTCGACCAGTAGGTCGGTGCCAGATCTCACAATCCAGCGGGGAAAGATCGCTGCCGCATCCCGTGAGAAAACATGCACTACACCTGTGGGACTATTGACATTAGCATTTGACGCCCCGGGAAAACCGAAATATTCAATAAATCGGGGCCCTCAGTGCAATGTTCAAATGGTGCCTCTCATTGACTTCATTGTGGGTCGGCGTGACGGTTTGAGGAGTTCTTGACCTGTGCCGTCCTTGTTTTTTTTTTTTTTTTTTTTTTTTTGTCTATGCAGGGGAGAAAGCTTAAGATTGGTAAATAAGACAGAAAACATGAATGGTATAACAGGATCATTGCGTTACATTGAATCGGGGGTTAGAGTTAATGACGATGGCGAAGGGTGAAGTTCTGTTAGCCTCTTTATCAGAAAATGTAGGATGCTAAGGGATGACGCAAAACTATGTACGATTTTCTACTTGAATTATAAATGTTTTCCAAGTGTTACTGTGAAAATGTATACTATGTACTGTGTGTAAATGTATTAAACTTGTAATAAAGTGAAAATTGCTGCCATTACTAGAACATACCAGAATCTTTAAATTATTGTCAAGTGAGTATGAGTATTTTCATGTAAATTATTAAAGAATATTTATTCAATATTAATGATTTTGAATTAAGTTATTTATGATACGAGTGGTAAAAGTGACAATTTGTTTTCCGAATAGTTGCGACACGAGGCCGATATGCCGGGTGACTTCATGTTACGACCAAAATAAACTTTGCCGGATGTGGCACACTCTGTTTTAGGCAGCCTTACTGAGTACAAGAAATCACAAGAAAATACTCAGTATGTATAATAAGATTATTTTGAAAAGAGTGTATTCCATGTTTATGGAAAGGAATTTCACGTGGTATCCCAGGGACCTCCAATACCTTCTGACACTAACAGTGCTTTGAAGGGGAACCATTATTGTTGAGAGTCTCCTCCGTTAATGCTATTGTATGTAGGCTTATCGTCGAAGGAGGTAAATAATGCCACATTAGCCAAATGCTTCGAGTGGCTGCAGTAGGCTGTGTTGCCGGCATTTGGGTTTGCAGGAGTGTCGGCGTTTTTGCCCCGTCCGAATGGAAGGTTTGTGACATTGTGAGGATAGGTGCCGCGTCACCACAGCCTCCCTCGCCTCGCACCCCTCCTCCCGGCCCCTTGCCCCCACTCGCTCCACTTCCCCCATCCGTACCCCTCCCCTCGCACCCACCCCTCCCCTCCCCAACACCCGCACCCATCCCACCCCACCCCACCCCATCCCTCCCCTCCCCCCACCCGCACACATCTTACTCTTCCACCCGCCGCCCTCCCCTCCACCTACACCCATCACTCCCCTCCACCCGCACTCTTCCCCTCACCCACTCCGCCCCCTTCCCGCGCCGTCGTAACCACCAAGCAGATGACAGGCGACACGCGCCGTCGCTCGACCGCAGCGTGGACCTCGCACGCGATGGACCCCCCCCCCCTCATTCCCCTTTTCCTTTCCCCCACTTTCTCATTCACCGGCTGAGTGTAGCTTAGAGCCAGCATTCCCGCCGACTGCAGCAACCGGGAGACCTAGGATTGAGTCCCGTCGGTAGCGTATTTCCCACACTAGCTACACTACTAGGTCGAATTCAGTCGGTCTGGATGAGACTTCAACGGCCGAACGTGTGTGCTATTAATTCATTGTTTTTCAAAAGTTCTTGCATTGGGGAGATTCAGAATTGTTATTTAATCGCGGAATCGATCATACTGATCGATCATAATAGCTTGTGGCAACGAGTATTTGCGAGGCCACAACATACTGAAAATTTCAGAATGGCGCATTGACCTGCATTGTCATGTTCACCGAATTTCTTCTCGTGGCCCGTATTTAGCCGCGACCTTCTTGCTGGTTCCTCTGCGGGCGGAGACACTTTTAGGCGCGGAGTGGGGCGCGTGTGGGCCTCTTAATTTTTATGGCCTATGCATTTTTGAGTGCCTCCTCGCTCCCGCAGGCCAGTCTCCAGGCGGTCGCATTTGGGGCCTGCGGTTTCAAGAGGCTCTTCATCCTCACAGTTCCTCTATATTCGCTCTCCCTCTCCCCCCCTCTCTCTAACGTGTTTCCTATCCGTCTCACCCTTTCTCTCTCCTCTCCACATTATTCAACCCTTACTCAGTTCTATCAACCACTCCTTCCGCCCCTCTTTCATCATTCACTCTTCCCTCACACCACAATCTCTCCTGCGTACCCCATCCATCCCCCTCTACCCATTCTCCTCTCTCGTCTTGCCCCCTTCCCATTCTCTGCGTACCTTCTTCTGTCCTTCTCCCGTTACTAATCTCTAGTTTACTCTATTTCCCTACTACCATCTTCTTTCCTTTTCCATGTTTGCTGTCAATCTCTTCCCTCCTTTCTCCCCGTTTTCCTGCTCTCTTCTGAGCCCTGGTAATACCGCTTGCAACTCTGGAAACAGACACTCAAAATCCTGATCTTGTGAAATTTGTGATGGACCATGCGGGTTCGCGGCATTTTCTCGAGTTACTGTCCTTTCCCTTACTACCCTCATTCCACTATTGCTCCATCATTCATCATATGACCCATCATCCATTCATAAAAAGCTTCTGAGATGTTGCCTAAAAGGCCAAAGGAATTGTGTGTGAGAGGAATTATTTATTTTTTGGGGATCAGGGAGTATACTAATCGTAATTTACACCATTGAAAAAAAAAAAAAATTGGTACAAAATGGATTTTATACTATCTCGCGTCTTAAATGTCGCAAGCGATATTGAGGTTGCCTGCGGTGTGTTAAAGTACGTCGTTTTGAAGTTCTCGATTTCTTGGGACATAGAATAAAACAAAATAAAATACATCGGAAATACTATTGCTGTTTCTTATAAATGTTTGCGGTTATAGCGTGTACTTCAGTTTACGGATTTCAACTAGCTTACCACCGGTCTTTTATAAATGTTTTGCCTTGTGATCTCATGAACAGCCTTGGATTGTCAGTGACTATTTATCCGAAGAGCTTTTTAGCGATTTTCCGCAAGCGATGCGTGGAACTACATACAAAAGAGAAAGTGGGCGGGCCAATTTGCTACGGAATTCTCTACGGTAGGTACTTCTTGTTTCTGTTCATTTGCATTGGTGAGGAGTCGCACTTTGGTGTACCCCAAGAATGTAGCATTGCCTTCTGGTGCTGGTTGGTTAAAAGTTTTGGTAAATAAAATTTTTGATGGATTCACTGATATTTTCGATTATTTTCTCTCGTTAAATCTTGTTCGTTTTATCGAATCGTTGTCGTCATCGTATTTACAATGAATCACTACAATTTACGGTACAAACAGCAAGTTATTTTGTGGGAAAGGCTTGCGATGATTCAAATTGAGTTACCAAATATAGATATTCAAAATATTTGCGAGCTCATTTTTACTGTGATGAACTACATGAAAATACTTAAATGAGGGTCGGAGTGAAGGATATTCTATAAATGAAAGAAAATGGCGGAAAATGGATATACAACAGGACAAAAAATCCGAAGAGTGAAGAAGAATTAATTAAGTGGTGATAAAGGAATGTTGACGGGTTTGAGAATATGAGCAAATATGGGAGCGGTTATTGAAAAAGGGGAATTGAAAAGGAATGAGAGGATTTTTTCCATAAATAGAAGTCGATATTAAAGAGGAATTACAATGCTATACAGCAGGGATTCGCAAACACTGATACGTGTTTTCTCAGGGGTACCCAGCCAAGTTTTAGGGATAAGTTAACAGCTGCCTCTGGAAGATTTAAAGAAGGAATTAACCATTTAAATGCACAGTCTGAGTGTAAACAGGGTTTTGAATTTATAATGAAGTTTGTTTTAATCGACCATTGTAGAAATCACGACCGTTAATAAGTAGTAGGAAAATGGATCACGGGATCGGTCAATTGACCGATCCCGTGATCCATTTTCCTACTACTTTGTTTTAATCGTGCAACCGGATAGATGACCGGATCTGATTAGGAGGAATGTAAACAAATATGCGGGCAACTGAGAATTACTTTAGCTAGTTTTATTAAAATAGATGTGAACTTTTATAATCAAGTTTGCTTTCCTCCATTCATTGTATTTCGTATGCTAAGATAATATATTCTTGATTAAAATACTGAATTTTGACGTACGATCGGTTGAGCCCGGTTATCCAATCGGGAGCATCAGTTTCAAAAATTGAACCCCAACGCTCTGAATTAGATAACCGCGTCCAGCTGATCAAGTCAGAAGCCACTGTTTCTAAATCGAAGTATAATTAAAAAGTTTTATAATTTCTGGTATAGAAGTATCCAATTAATCAACACTCCTTGGCTCCGCGCCTGAATCCTAGTACACACCTAGCGACAAAGTTGCAGACGCGTATTGCAACAAGCGTCAGGGATGTCCCGTGACATTTTTTCCGAGTTTGGAACTGTCACGCTATAAAAGTCGCATGTCGCAGGTCTTCAATTCCAAATGGGATTCATGATACAAGTGTTGCGCAACATGATATAGTCGGGACGTGTTGCGAGACTAAGTCCCGTGACACGCTGATTCCAATCAGCAGATAGCCACTATGTGGTGACGTTGTGTTTTGTGTTCTATTGTGTCGCGATGGAAACTATTCTAAAAGTTATTGAGGATTTACACATCTTCCCTTGTCTTTGGGATGTTTATTTGTTTTATTTATTTACTTACTTATTTTGCGTCAAAAACAGTTAAAAACTGTGTGTAACGTGCTATGGGGAGATACGAATTCTGTGCACGTTTTCAAAATTCTGTGATCCCTACCCTAAGACATATACTACTTGAATTTTAAGTACAGAAAGAAAATGAGCGTTTTTTCCAAGGTTTGTCAACAAAAATATTCGCTCCAATTTAATAAAATTATTTTCAAGGGTAAATCAGCAATAAATTTGTGTTCTTATCCCTCATCATGTCCTTCGTCAAGAAATAATACTTCCTGCAACATCACGGAGAACAATAATTTGAATAACTATATTTCCCACTGAATTCTAGAAGAAGTGCACAGATAATAGTTACAGGGATGTTAAATCTACACAGTATAAAACAGAGACAAAAGGAAGGACGCAATGGTCTGTCTTGCTAAAAATACACCTTTCTCCATTCACAAGAAGGTGAAAACGATCCGCAACATTAAATCACGATTTAGGCAAGATCGTGTGGAATCAGAAAAGGTGGCTCTTCCTCCCGAAGGTCAAACTAGTGTGGATACCAGCCTTAAATGTTTTTACTGCGAGACATGAAATCGAGAGGAAGTGATCTGGCACTAGACGCGGACACTCCACAGAGTTGTGCTGGAGAAACATTATGGTTGACCAATATAAGGCTATTAGTAAGCCCTGATGATGGAATAAATATTCCGAAACGTTGGCAAACTAGTGTTTTCCATTAATTGACCGATCCCGTGATCCATTTTCCTTCTACTTATTAACGGTCGTGATTTCTACAATGATTCTTATTATTTTAATGTAAGTGAAACGGGACCCGTGTCTTAAGTTCACTATAACCGAGGGTTCACTATAACCGGAGTCGACTGTATAATGCTTGTGCATAGAGTAAATCCTCCTCAAACCATCATCGGGTGTAGAGAGAGCGTGTCAGCTCATCGCGCGCTCTTTGTCGGCTGCGTCGTCGGCAGCAGTGTGGGGAGCGGGGGGTGGGGCAATGGCGTCAGCAATTGGCGCGGGCGGAAGCCGTGGGCGGAGGCAGACGGTCGGTGGCGTGGGGGCGGCGGAGCCGGCGCCGCACGGGTCGCGGGTTCGCCGCCCTGCCGTGGCCCAGGCCCCGTGACCTCCGCCCTCGCCCTCGCCCGCGCCAGCTGCCGGGCAGCGCTGTAGCAGGCGCCGGCGCGTGTTGTGCTGCTGGCAGGCGCTTTTGTTTTCGGGAGAGCGCTCGGCGGCGAGACCGTGCTTAGGATGGTGAGGGCGCCATTGTACTGAATAGAAGGGCGCGGTCGCCGACCTTTCTGACCTTACGGGGCACTGTTGTCGTAATTTAAAACCGGTTGATTGTTAATATGATTTTTTAAAACAAATGGATTTGTAAAATAATAATCTCATTTCCATTTTATTTAAATAGAATAATTGCTGTAACCCGTCGTTGACGGAATATCCATGAATGATAAATGTCTCTTAGCGAAATGAATAAATTCTATCGAATGTGAGATATAAGCTCTTTTTTAAAATTTTTATTTTATTTTTGCAATCCCACCCTGGCTTGCTGCGACCCGGTCCGTCCCTCATAGTCCCACTCTACATTACGTAACCCCGCCAACTCCATCCCAACAAGCTCCTCAATCTCCGCCAGCTTCACTATCCCTCTGCCGTTCTGTCTCGTGACCTCAATTAAAAAAAAGACTTTCAGCCGTGTTCGTTTTATACTGATCGTAACAGAGCACTTGACAGTGGTGGATGTGAAAAATAGAGAAATCAATGGGAATGTAGTTCATTTTGTCAGCGTATTAATGTGAACTTTCTTTAATTTTCAGGTAAGTGGAAAATGTTTTCTCGTCTTTGCTGGCTTTCGTCGTGGGTGAGTGTTCAAAAATGTTTCCAAGTTACAATCGCCTAATTGCCGCGTGGAATTGTGTAGTTAATGTCATGCTATTGCTCTTTATTGCTAATGAGACTTTCGGTGAAAAATAAGAAAACGTGATTAAAGCTCGAAGGTTGAAAATGAGTGTGTAATTTTTCCGATGTAAAACACATCCACATCTGTGCAGCATGGTCCTGGTAACATACTTGGGGAGAAGTGCTGTTCTACATTTGCTGCTTCAACAAGATTCAATTTTCTCCCGGGAGCTATAAACAAGGTTAAATGAGCTTTGGAATTAGTTTGTTGGCATATTTCTAATATTTAAGGTAATACATGTGATCTCACCTGTGAGCAGGCTTAAAGCTACACTCAGCGCTTTTGATTCCCGTTTATCTGTCTCTCCTACGGTTTATTTACTTCTGGGACGATTTATTTACTTAATCAGCATGTCGATCATTCTATCATTTTACCAAAGAATCGATCTAATGGTATAAAATGAAATTATGTGATTAAATATAACCCAGATCTAGCTAAAAATGCTTGGTCATAGAATCTTTAAAAACGCCCACTTTCGTCGAGGACTAAACTTTATTTTGCTCTCCAGTTTTGTTAACCAATGTGAATATAGTACAGCGTGAAAAGAGAAATTGAATGTTGCTGGAATTGGTGCTCTCTAGTGTGCGCCCGAGGATAGTGGGAAACCTTGCTCCACTAATTTTGCATGAAATGTTAACAGAACCATATGGCGAGATGCGTTTCCTTATTCGCTGCATGAAAGCCAACTTGCATCTTAGCCTTGGTTGCATGCATTTTGCATTACTACTCGTTACATGTTTTGAAATGTAATGTTTTAATATATTTCGTAGTACACATCTAGGATATTCCTTCATAGGGTAGTAACGTGTAATGCCCAGTGTGGGTTACGATGCAAACTGATCGTAAGGGCCCACCAGGGGGGCGGGTAGAAATCAATTTCACGAGATTTCCAGGTGAATGCAAGAACATTTTACTAGAAAAAGCTTCTGTTTAAAAAAAAGTGTAGCGAAACGGAAAGCAAACTCTTCCTGTGCAGATGTGTAGCAATCGGCATCACCCTCTCAACTAGGGTTGCCAACCGTCCAACATTATGAAACGCGAACTCTTTTCGAGAGGGTGGGTAATGAAATACTGGTCTGGCATGAGGAACCATGCAAAACCACTGCATTACTCTCTAGTTCAGCAGTTGTCTTCTCTGAACTTACGGACCAGTAAATTCATAAAATTAAAACACGTGGTTGTGACCACTAATAGCACATGTAATAAAATAATATAATAAAATAATAATATAACATCTAATAAAAACAAGGAAAATGTAAAATAAAGATCGGAGTACTTCCAGTTTATTAATATAAAATGCTAAATAATATAAACTGCTGAACAGAATTGTAAATTATTATTTAATCGTAAAAATTATTAAAGCATATGTAAATGCATGTTATTATTAAAAGTAGTAATTATTGTTTTAATTGTTACAAAGTCATCGAAACTTTTTACATTTTACTGATATATTCGTTCTTGTTTGTTTAAAATCTTTACGAATGTGTGTCTATTTCATTTACAAATCAAAAAGCAAAAAGACCAGAATTTTCCGCGGATCGCCAGTGGTCCGTGAATCATCCCTTGGTGATCGCTTCGCTAGTCTTCGCGGTAGTTTCTTCGTGCCGCCCGGGCCGGGAGTCGATCCCGCGACCTCGCTTCGCGGGGTGTGGGCGAGCGAGGCCAGTGCGGCCGCCTCGTGCGACCCACGTGCCGCATCCAGCCCCGTCCCGCCCCTCCTCTCCATTGCCGCCTCCCCCCACGGGCAAAAAACCAGCTTCCGCTTCCTTTCCCTCCCTCCTCCTCCTCCGCCAAGGGCTGCCGGCGTAGGCCTCGCTGCGAGGAACGTCCCTGCACGAAGCGTGACGGCGACAATCTGGGCGACCTGCGTCTCTCTCCGCGAGGAGGTGTCGGGGGTCTTGGGCGTATCATTCTATTCAATTCCACGATGCTTTATTTTATGCGGCGAGCCTCCGGTCGTCAGGACTACTCTTCCGCCGGACCATGCAAATGTCGCTACACTCCTGCCATCTAGCAGAGATAAAAAGTATCACTCGGGGGATGAACCAGGCGATTGAAATTTAGCTCAGAGGCTTCTTTCTGGGCTTGAGGATTATTTACATATTAACCATCTTTGGATCAGCACGAACAGACCTTAATACTGATTTGCGCAGAGTAAACAATAGAACCTTGAATACGGATTTTACGACCGAAAACTGGAGATTAATTGTTGATGTAATTCCAATACTTTTTTCTCGTATACTTTAGTATACGGAGGACAAGTAAAACTAATACCTACTATAAAAGCTGAACCCGTGCCATTACATCGCTCAGATGGAAGAGAAGAAGAAAAGTTACGACAGAAAATACTGCATAACCATAAATAATTGTTTTATGAATTCGGTGGTGGTAGCAGAAATCTTGTAATTCATAATAGATATGGGGATAATCAAACCACAGTAATAAAAGTAAATATATATTATTTATTTTTAATATTGTGGTTTGATTATCCCCATATCTATAATATTTTTATATTTGCCAAGATCATTATAGATGTATACATGAATATTGTTTTGGTCTATAACAGCAAATCCTGCTATTATATTATTATCCTGCTATCCTATCCTTAATGTATGTGACAAAATATATGAAATACAATTTCCAAATAATAATAGGAACTCCCACATTTCATTAACGTTTTCCGTAAATATCACAAGAACGATATAAAAGAAAGTACATTGAATACTTACAAATGATAGTCAAATAATCGTTCCAACGATCACACAACACGATCTTCACCAAGCAACCAAGACCAACTGCTCTTCCGTTTCCCGCGAACTTGTTTCCCGTTTCAATTTCAAACAACGTACATTTCATAGCTTTCTATTAATACCGAATAACTGTGATCTATATCGAGTGACCACCACTATTTTTTTCTTTCTTTTCTTTTTTTCGGTACTTCGCTTGTTTAAAACCGTTCACTGAGAGCCGAAGAGGAAGGATATCAAAGTCGTTCTTTTTACAGCTGTAATATCCTTACGATAGACGAGGCCCAGGACCTATGCAGGGTGAATGGGCGCCCGTTGCAGCTCTCGGCCGGTGGGCGTGTGCGCTCGGTTGCACGCCGTGCAGCGCGGCGCGTGGGGGCGCCGCCCACGGGGCTGCAGCGGGGGCTAGGGCGGGGGCGCCCTCCCCCCCCTTCTCGAAGGCGAGTGAGCGAGGCCAGGGATGGCGTTGACCTTCCGGGCGGGAAGCGATGTGGGCGGCCGCCAGTGGGATGATCGCTGGCGTTCGCAGATGGACCACGTGAATGCGCTTTCACGAGAAGGAAAATACATGTTTTGTTGTGAAGCGTATGTCGGGGAACTTTCTCCTTCTGCAGTCGTGTCTGTTGAATCTATTGTTAGTGTTACCAGTAGTTACAGTACGGCGTAAACGCCTTTTGTTGAATGCGTACAATTATTACATGTATTATTCGTACAAATATTACATTATAAAGAACTAATTATTATAAAAATTATAAATTGTAATGAAAACCAAACAATAACGCCAGCGAATGAAATATCAATTATATGAAATATCTTAATACATATAATGGAAGAAAAATCATAGAAGGATTTGGGAGGAGGCTCAATAAATGAAGCTGAAGATCATTTATATTAAATCCACGTAGTTCAAGGTTGGCTGATTCAAAAGAAAGAAGAATCTATATCTATAAAAATCAATGTAGCGTGTGTTTGTTCTCCTGAAATGTATAACCGATAGTCCAGTTTTTGTGAAATTTACTATACTAATACACCTTAACTGTCGCATACCAATTCCAATACGGTGCACGGAGCACATCAATGGGAGGGGTCAATGTCGGACCCTACAATTAATTGACAAGCAATTGAGAGAAAATGTATAATTTGAAGGACTAATGCTACTTGTGTTTAACAATACATTACAATTATTTCCAGCAAGTTTGTATGAAAATATTTGAGTTTCCGAGCAATGACTATAGCATAAATATTTTGCACATTTTCTGTACTTACGATCCTTTCGCAGTGTGTGTGTGTGTGTGTGTGTGTGTGTGTGTGTGTGTGTGTGTGTGTGTTTGTGTATGTATGTGTCTGTATGTTTGTATGTATGCATGTACATGTATCTATGTAAGTTGGGGTGTGTGTGTAGATTTCACGACCTTTTTTTCAAAAATAGTTCAAATTCGCTGTTTCTCCGATTTCACAACTCTTATCTATGTCAATCAAATACGATAACATTGAGTTCATAGGGAGGCCTGAATGTAAGAGAGAGCTGAGTTTCCAGAAAGTGATAACGCATGGCGATAGTTTTGATTTTTTTGCAAACATCCAAGAAGCGTCGTAGGTCGATACTATCACTTAGGATAAAGAAAGGTTCTTACCCCTAAAGTCCTAAAAGATGAAACTATGAAATACGGACGTGTGTGGCTCAGGACAGCAACGGGTGCCACCACTGCAGTGCCTTTGACCGAGAGGTCCTACGGTTAGTCCCGACAGTGGCAGGATTTTTGGCACTAACTAGAGAATTCGGCTGCTGTTTTGAGGCGAATGCCGGAGCAGTACTCTGACAAACGGGCCACGAACCGCGCGCGACCTTTCCTTCCTCTTCCTTGTCCTATCCTCAGCCTTTACTAACATGCACTATGCACATATCGGCAAGACCTGTCGGGAGCTTAGAGCTTGTTCCGACTGGGGCGGATATCCACTGGTGGGAGATGCGTGGTTGGGGAAATCCCCGCAAGCAGACGGATAGGTCGGCGCCGGATCTCGCCAGCCAGCTAGGGAGATCACCGCCACCTCTCGCGATGACGGTAGGCACTACATTTATGGAACTAATGACCTTAGCTGCTGTTGCGCCTGGAATCGCTAAGCAATCAATAAATCATGAAACAGTAACTCCGCACCTAAACATAGAGGAAAAAGCTGCGCTGGACCCCGTAGTTGACTCTCTCCTTTTTCTATGCGACTGTTAACTTTTAATAGTTCGTCTCGAAATTACATTCCGAGATGGATTCCTGGGGATTTGTTGAAAAAACGTGGATACATCAGACAGGCGCAAATGCTACACGCAACACGATCCTTAATGTTTTGTCGATCGTCGAACCATGGAAAACGGTACGTTCTACAGCCCCCCCCCCCGTCGTCTTCAAAATGAGATCTTTTGGAAACTTGTGTTACATTTTGGGGGGTTTGGCTCTTTTAGGAACCCTCACTTCCTGGGAATGGTGGCGAGTTGATTTCTACGTAAAAAATCTGTGCACTAATATTTTTCCCCCTCATGCGAATGTGGGTGGAGTGGCGATCGAGAATCCACAAGCGTTGGTTCTCGAGGGGACTTACTTTTATTTTATTTGATACTATTTAGTAACTACTAATTTTTGTGCCTAATAGATGATAACGGCAAATAAATTCCCAGGATACGTCGGATTTCGTCAGCGATACGAAATAAGCAAGGAGTGGCATATTATGTATTACATGTATAGTACATTATTTGCGCGTGGTTGTTTTTTTGTGGGAGTAGTAGGGGGATTTTTCTACAAAACATCGACAATAGCCAAATTCGATATTCTCTTTCGTTCGTAATGAAACAATGATTTCTATTTACGCATCTTTGAATTTCCCCTAATCGTGGGTTTCTATCCGTAGAAGCAACTTGGTCTAAGCGTTTCCAAAAACATTCCAGAGATCTTTAATAGCATATTCTGGAATCTGCTTCGGAAACTGTAATGACTTATAAAATGTAGTTCCTACGTCATGCGTAATATTCATCGTATTATCGAAGGAGTCTTTACATAAAGTAAAGATATAATACGAATATCCTAGAAGGATCAGATGTATTTTGAGTTCTCGTTTTGCTGAGTGACATTGGAATATTCATTTTGTATTTACAGATCCCAATATTAGTTTTCTCGTATGTACAAGTATATCATAATTTTGGTCAAAACTTATAGTATTCTGAGTTAACACAGTCTCGCTTTTCTGAAATAGTAGAACATTGCATTGTCCCTTCACGTCAAAAACGGTCGTTTAAGTCCGCTTGTGCGAATTTTCCAGTTATGTACATTGACGTGCGGAGCGTTCATTCTGAATGCCTGTTAACTCCATTTGCGTGCGTGTTTCCTTCTTCGAAGCATCCCGCTCCCAGCGAGCGCTCTCGTTCCCATCCCAAGGTTTTTCCCTCCCGCCTCCGCTTCGCCGACCTTGCTGGTAATCGCGGCGAGGGGCCTTTTTAAAGCGGCGGCGTCTGCGGAGTCATGCGACGGGCAGGCGGCGTACTGCGGGCCGGGGCTTTTTAAATGAGTTGAGCGGCCCGAGCTTAGTCCCCTCCCCCGCCCGTGAGTCACAAGGCGACAGCAAGGCGTGCAGCCGTTTTCAAATTCTCGCCCCGGCTGATGACCCGCTCGTAAGCCTCCGCGCTCGTGTTTTGTATGCTGGATCCCGATTGCATCCCGCAGTCAATTTTTCCCAAGCGTTTCAACCATCTCCCCAAAAAGTGTGTACCGACTGCATCCTGCGGTCGACTTTGCTAACTCTCTACCTCCCCGAAAGGCATAGCCCAACTGCATCCCGTTCCGTTTTCCTCCTTAGGGTATAAAAGGATGACTATAAGAAGGGACCGTTTTCATCTGATGCATTGGATGAATGAAACGGCAGTCGGGCAATGGCTTCTCGGGTAACGAAAAATGAAAGGGGATGAGCTGGAAAGGGAATACTGATCGCGGGATGCTGTTTTGGGATTCCCAGACGGGCTGTGTACTGCGGGGCGCGGCTTTTAAATGAGTTGGGCGGCCTGAGTTTAGCCCCCCCCCCCGTGAGTCATAAAGCGTGGGCAAGGCACGAGGCCATTTTCAAATTCTCAGCCCCGACTGATGATGACCTGCTGACCCGCTCGAAAGCCGCCTCCGCGCCCGTCTTTCGTACGGAGTATTCCGATTGCATCCCGCGGTCAACTTTTTTAAAGCCTTTTACCAACCTCCTCGAAGGGCGTGTACCGACTGCAACCCGCAGTCAACTTTCCTAACTCCCTACCTATCCAAAAAGGCATAGCCCGACTGCATCCCGTTCCTTCCAGCTCGTGACCTCGAAGGTTCACTATGCTTAAATCGGATTATATAAGAAGATAACATTTTGACAACTATTGCTTGGTCGTTGCTGGCAACTTAACTGCAAGTTATGTCGATGCACTCATTTTGTCAGTTAATAGGGATAATTTTCATCTTCTAGAGTTTATTTTAGGTGTTTAAAATAAGAGATTTTAGGGAGTAAAAAAACCGGAGGTCTACTTATCACTGTGTGACGTTCCCTTCAAACTTTTCCTCTTCCTTACACAATCACGAGGAAGTGTCGCAGCGAAATGAGTGCGTTTCCGGTTAGCACCACAGTCATGGATTTTCGCCTTGCACAAGGTCTTACACACTTACACTTTTCCCTGGTGGTAATTGCCCAGCCAATTTGACTGCTTGTGTCAAGTGTTTTGCGACTCTTTGTTGCTTCGGCACGAAACCTGTGCAGTCTGTTTGTGCAAAACTGCATCGTGTGTTGTGTAATAACATCAATGGCACTCAGACTTTAAGTAATGAGATGTACATATTTAGTACAGGTACGACCAACCGAGAATTTAACTAGTGGTGCTTCGACAAAAAGAACTTTCTCGTATTATTTGTAATGGTTACTTAGTTTGTGATAATGCAATTTGTATCCTTCTAATTCTTGAAAAGCTCTGTTCACCAAATGTACCGATGAAAACGAAATCGCTACGTCGCACGCGACTACCAGTGTCTATTCGAAGGTTCAAGGGTCTGTATCCCTTCTCGAGCAAGGGGTGTTTGCTTTGTATTGTGGAATAAAGAGGCTTTTAAAACCACCATGCCATCACCACCGCCTTTCACATCCAACCCTCTTCCTTCGGTTTCTAGCCGGCTTGGGTGTCGAAGGGGTTTGGGACATTTGCTCTCAAGTAACCGTTACATTCGGGTTATGGGTTCGATTCCCGCGGATGGCATGGTTGATGGGTGTTGTGACATTGTATGCATTCCTACCACGCCAAATACATCGCTCTCGAACATCGCATCCTGCTCTTAATTCCTTTGTCGTATCCGGTGAGTTGTGTGTGCGAGGGACTAGATGAGGTACGCACGAGGACTCAGCCTCATCCAGGTGTAGCCTGGTTTTCTTTCTTTTCTACGGGATTAAGTTGGATTAGCTCATGAGGTGTGCTTGTCCAATGGCCTATATTAGTTCCCGAGATACATTATCGTGATAGATGAGGTGACAGATAGGTACCATCATCTAGAGTTGTTAACCTCGGTCGGAGAATGGGGTGAGGGTGGGGGAGAATTGTAAGTATCGAAAGGTGCAAAGACGTAGCCTTCGCTCGAAGAATTTATGCATGACTGACGTCACGCAAGGAGACGCCTACATTGAATGCGGCCTGAATAACATCGACTTCCTAATTTTTCGATAAGCAGACCTGAAAAAAAAAAAGAAAAAAGGGAAATAGCATTTCGTGTTTTTTTAGCACACAAGAATGTCAATGTAGCCAATTACTAACGCAACCAAAACACATTTCTATGTGATTGCAACCCTTAGCTCGGATTAGGCTAATCGATGTTTCGTGAACAGGGACTTTATGTAGTAGTAGGTAGTGATGGCACATTTTAGCAAAAAATCGATTCATCAGTACTTCGATGTATAAATAAAAATTAAGGTTTTCGATGTCGATGAAAACATTGACAAAAACATCGATGATTTAAATATGATGAAACCTATCGAAGTAAAATATCCTTGTTCTAAGGTGACTGTCGTCTTAATTTTCTAATTAATCTTCTTTATAGTCAAGGCATTAATCTTCTTTATAGTTATTGCAGTTTCACGATATTACCACGTAAAAACTAAGCACAAAAGGTAATAAAAATGGAGAAAGTTAGTGAATAGCCAACTGTTTCGTGCAGTCTGGGGATCGACCACAATGACGGTTGTCAGTGGCTGTTAATTGCGAGGAGTCCACACACACAAAAAAAAAAAATTTATAGTCGCTAATAACCTCGCAGTTGATGCGACTATAAATAAATTTAAAAAAAAAAAAAAGTTCTGGAAATTTTATTTATATCATGAGAAATTTTGGGGGAAATATCGATGTTTTTGAACATCGAAAACAAAACATCGATGTTACAATAACGAAGTTTGTGTTCGAAAATATCGATGTTTTAAAAACATCGATTTTTTTTGCCATTCCTTGACAGTATGCGGAGATAATTCACCCGTGCATGCGCATTGTCTCCTTTCGCGTGTGTCTCGTACTTCGCGTATTTGCGCATTAACGGCCGTCGCGTGCACAGATATCTCGCGTGTACTCTTAAAGCAGGGCTACGACGCCTGGTAGATTCTTTGGGAGACGATGCATCAACCGAGCTGTTGCGTAACGCCGCCTGCCAGCAGCAGGTGGGTCGCAGAACTCTGATGCAGCCGCGGCACCGGCTCCGCCCGAGGCCATTCATCGCGCGCCTTGGAATCCCGAAGCCCGGGCGTGCCTCTATCCCGCCTAGCAGCCTAGGTCAGAGCAGGCTAGACCAAGGGGCGGGGTCCACCTTTTAAGGACTCGAAAGCGACACTGGAAACCTTAGGCATGATTGTTAGTCGCCTTTTTTTTAATATTTAAGGTCGCATCAACATCCAGGTCATTAGCGACCACTATTGGAGTTAACGTTATGGTAACTATGAAGATGAAACGAAATAGTGATGATAAGGGGTGAAAGGACGAAAACAAATACAACCATGCCCGAGGCTGGATTCGAATCCGCGACCCTTCGGTTCTAGATCACTATGACACTACTGCCTTAGCGATCTTGGCCACCGGGTCGGTTAGTCGCTCTTTTTCATCGTACAGTCGACTCATGTTATAGCGAATTCGGATATAGTGAAATCTCGGTTATAGTGAATCTAAGTCACAGGTCCCGTTTCAGTTGCATTACAGATAAGCAAAAGAAGATTCGGTTATATTGTATACTGAACCTCGGCTTTAACGAACGTAGGAAATACGTCCTGAAAATTAATTGCCTCTTGGAGAAAATGTATCGTTTCATTGACTCAAATTCCACCTCTATATAGCTTAAAAAAATACCGTCAGTCAAAGGCCATAATCGAAAAAGTCCCTGAGATGCAGGTAGCGGACCCGGAATGCTTCATTCAGCGATCAGTATAATTGGCTGCTTCCGCCATGCCTCTACCGAAAAGTTCTCGTATGTTATTAGGTTAGTAAAAGGGTCTTCGGGGAGAGGTCAAATAAAGATACTGAAATTTTCAGTTGGTGCTGTTTATGTATTTTCTGTATTTCTATATTAATAAAATCAATCAATGCGGAGTAATTCTATTTAATTTTTACATCATCAGGTGTAATGAACCTCTGATATAGTGAATAAAAAATATTAGTCCCCAGAAGTTCACTATAACCGGAGTAGACTGTACTTTAAACAATATGTCCCGTGAAGGTCACGAGCTGAAAAGGGTTGCAGGACACTGTCATCCAGACGGGAGTTTCAATACCGAAATTTTAACTCGTAAGTAAGTTCGGCATTCGAAGAGTGTGTCCTTTCTCTCCTGCCAGCTCGGGACCATAAAGGGACATATGGTTTAATCGAAGTGTAGGCCATTTTTTGTAATAATCTACAAATAGAAAAGACATACTATTTTAAAATAATACGCATTGTTCAATTGAAACAAAGGTTTAATCATGTTAATTGCTTAGTTCACTAACAGTTGCGTACAAAAGTGAAATTAAAAATAAAGAAAACAAAACTATGCTCAGCAGAGTTGAATTTTGAAGACATTCATCTATTTCGGTTCATTTGAATTAATATGTGCAAATTGTAAAACAACACAAAAAAATAATATCCTATCGTCAAACTGAAGTAATAATGTAATCAAAACAAAACGTAAAATAACATGAAGTTAGTGGGAGTACTGTGCTCGATCATCTACTTCTACCATTGAATGAATGTCCACCTCCAGATCTGTTGTTCGAAATCTCAAATGATGCACTAAGAAAGAATCTACAGGTGGACTTCTCTACTGATTTTTAATAAATTTCATAGATGAAAACACACTTTCACGTGAATATGTGCTCCCACGTAGTGAAGTAATTTTTACACGGAGTGATATTAAGGTTTGATACTCTGGGTTTTGGTACTAACAGTAAGTATGTTTCTCTGGATAGAAGTTTTTTTTTAAATAAAATATCTTTTCGTTATTGTTCTGTAGGAACGTATCCGCTTGTAAATCCTACAGCTAAAGTTGTAGGTTCTTGTATACTCTTGCTTCATCTTGACTGTTAATTGTCTATCAAGTTAGTTTACTCATTTTTACCGTATTCAAATAAATAATTTTGGAATGAGCAGTAAATATTTTTCGCCCTTTCTTGAGAATATTTTTTTTTCAAAAAGCTTTTGCGTATCACCAGTTGGAAACACCTGGACTAGACCGTGACAGATGATGACATATGAGATCAGATAAGGCCAGTACACGAATTACAAGCCATACTGTGAGAGAACGGGACGTTCGTATACGAGGCTAGGTTGGACCGTATTAAACAGTCAGAGTGCAATGAGAAACAGGAAGAAATGCGCGGATATGGTTCCACTTTCAGATATCCATTTGAATGGGTCGGAATCGTATCTTATGAGATGAAGTTAAAACCTATAGTGCAATTTTCGTACGACAAAGTGTTAAATTTTATGTTTGAAGCTCGAAATCTGAGTTGGAATCTTGACGAATTGCTGATGATTAATCGTTTTGTGGAGAGATGGAGATGAATCAAATTAATAAATGTCTGAACACTCCTTCTCTTCTTCTCTTTCTTTTCTCTCCGTGCTTTGTGAAAATTGAAACTGTTGTTCAGTTTTACGAGGGACATTCCGGCTATTAGCTCAAAGAGTCTCATTTGCAGAGATGTAATCTGTTCACGTGTGGGCGCGACCATTTCCTTTGTGCATGAGTTACTCTCACGCAACTGGATCTCTGTGAAACGATACTGTTTGCCCATGGATTGTAGGGTCTTCTGTCGGGGACTGTACGAAATGAATTTCCGTTTGAGGTGTACGTTTGCAGGAAAGTGACTCGAATCCTTCGTTGCTTTTCGTTATAGAACGCAGAATATTATTTGACACATTGTCTTTCTACTTTCTTGCTACAGAATAGAGAGAAAGTTACGTAATGCTGCACGAAAAAACGGCGAATTTTCGGCAGTAAAACTTATTGCAGGACCCAGGTAACGAAAAAGTGGATAAATCCAGGTGCTAAATTTAGAGAAAAAAATCCTCCATCATGTGGTGTGACCAGAATCCACGCTTCGTGCATCTTTTATACCGAAAAATCGAATGACGGCAAAACGTCTGTCTGTCCGTGAACAACGCTAGCGGCTGAACCGTTCAGCCGATTTTCTCCAAAATTGATATTCCCCAATCGATCTGGCTTATGTTGCGGTCCCTTTAATTTGAAACCGATTTATTAATTTTTTTTGGGGGGGATTTATATGAAGTCCCTGGGGACATTTTCCTAATTTAAAAAAAAAGGCTCCATTTTTTTATTAAATTCTGTTGTTGGATAGTGTTAAGGACGTTCAAGAGAATCGTGCAGGTCTCATGTTCGTTACAAACCCTGATGTTTTGAAAATTGCAAAAGTTCAAATTTTTTTCGGAGTCTTCCTAGAACCAAAATATTAAAGATAGAGATTTTCCTCCTTATGAAATCTGTTTCATAAAGATAGATCTTGAAGTAAGGTCAGGTACAATTTTTCAAAAATGTAAGTACTTTTGGCGTAATTTTACGTGAAAGTAGGGACGGGAAAGTACGTGCTGTTTTAGCACCACTAGTTGTTTCTGAATTCTCGTACCCGAATATGTCCACGTCACGATAGATTTATGTGAATGAATAACATAATGGCAAAAATTATTACGGAGCTGATTAATGATTGAGTTACCTTGGAAGGTTTGGCAAGAGAAACGGGAAAATCTCATGTGAACCGTCTGCGAACCCGTTCGGCAAGCTGCAAATTCCAATGGAGTGCCCTGGATTCGTACCCTGGTGTAGTTGTAAAACAGCTTGTTTACTGGTCGCTACTGCACACCTCGACCTTCAAGTTGGAACCGGAGAAGTTGCCCCCCCCCCTCTTCCAGTCCTGTTATCTGTCGATCTTCGGCCATTTGTTTCCAAGCGTATTGTGGGGACGTTACACGTTTTTCATTTCACGTTCACTGTCGGCGAATTTTGAATTTTGTAAGTGTTTTTGTGATGGCTGCAACAGAAAGCATATAAGCGCCTCGGCGCCAAGCGCGGCGCCCTATGAAACAATTGATAGACGACAACAATTTTTGTGTTAACTAATATTATTAACCTATATTAATGATATAAGTCGAAAAAGTCAAAGAAAGGAAGAAGAGGCGTGGAAGACGACTGAAAGAGAAAACATTCTTCTTAATACATTTGAGTAAAAGAAGAAACATTTGGATTAGATGCATTATTCTACATAAGAGTTTGCTGACTACTATTTTGGACGGTTGTGGAGAGACAAGAAATTATAAGGTCAAGCTCAGGTTGGACTGAGAATCTGGAGAAGATCGGATGAATTGAAGAGATAAGGTGAAGACCGGAAACGTTGGGAAACTTCTATCAAGTCTTATTCTGTGTTCCTAGAGGCACATCGCTGCCCGACCGGGCCATGCCCGGGCCAGGCCCGTATGTGCGCGCCGCCCCCATTTACGAACATTGGTAATTCCCCCTGCCACGAGAGCAGGGGGGGTACTAAGGACGGTAAGGAGGGTACATACATCTTGCACCTTCAAGGCTGTCTTTCCCTGTCGGTGATATTGTTAATATACACTTTCCTCATTAATTTGTTTCTACAAAATAATTTTGTACTTTATTAATGTTCTTCGTGATAAATCTATATTTCGGTTTATTTTACTAATAGATAGTGGATTTAGATGACTGACATCGCCTTTACAATTCTTTCCCAGGAGCTTTCCCCTCATCACTTGCGTAGTACTACAGCCCTAGCGCGTGTCCGCGACCAGGTATATTTATTCCCTTTACCTCAGCTGATGTCGAGATCCGAAGCATACGGTTTGTCTGGGCATGTGGGCGACTCTGACTTCTGCACAAACGTGCAAGAACGAATGCCGTCCGTGACTGAAGAGGATCTTTGATAAGAATTGCATATGTAGCAGCCTGGAACGTCTCCATCGGCTTCGGGCCTCCCGGCGTCGCGTCGCGTCGCGTCGCGTCGCGTCGCGTCGCGTCGCGTCGCGTAGCGTCGCATCGCATCGCATCGCATCGCATCGCGTCGCGTCGCACCGCATCGCACCGCATCGGACCGCATCGCACCGAATCTGACCGCATCGCATCGCATCGCATCGCATCGCACCGCATCGCACCGCATCGGACCGCATCGCACCGAATCGGACCGCATCGCACCGAATCGGACCGCATCGCATCGCATCGTGTCGCATCGCATCGCATCGCATCGCATCGCATCGCACCGCGTCGCATCACGTCGCATTGCATCGAATCGCGTCGCGACGCATCACGTCGCATCGCATTGCATCGCATCGCATCGCATTGCATTGCATCGCATTGCATCGCGTCGCATCGCATCACGTCGCATTGCGTCATATCGCATCGCTTAGCGGTGCGTCGCGTATTGTATTGTATCACATTGCATCGAATCATATTGCATCGCATACGATGTTACGATATCAATTCTTCGCTATCATATTGCATCGTATCGCATCGCATCACGTTGCGGCGCCGTCCGACCGCCGCCAACACTGCTCCGCGCCGCGCGCGGCGTCGGGCCTGGCGTCGGCGAAAGCGCGCCTACTCGCGGAAGCCGCGTCGGCGGCTGGTCACGTGGCCGGCGCCGCCGCCGCCGCCGTGGTGGTGGTGGGTCCCGTTGTGGAGGCCGCCTCCGCCACCGCCACCGCCGCTGCCGCCGCCGCCGCTGCTGTCAGTGTGCACGCCGCTCTGGAACTCGCGCGCTCGGCGTCGCCGCCGGACGCTTCGACGCCGCCGTAGCACGCGCGTTGCCACGCCGCGGGTGGTTGTTGTGGTCGCGCGCGCGCGTGGGAGTCTCGCCGCAGGAGGCCGTCAGTGGTGGTGGATGCCGTCAGCGTTCTGGGAGATTGTCGTGGGGAGTTGAAACGAGTGACGGTGGATGCTGTCAGCGTGCTGGGAGATTGTTGTGGGGTGTTGGAAACGGCTGAAGGCCAGCAAACGTGTTGCTATTCTCGCGGTTTGGTCCACACTTTGACAGTGCAAACGCACGACACTGTTCACCAGGCTAGCGCGACATACCTGTTGACAGTGCAACGCTGACTGTTGGCGGGTGTTGGGATTCGTCAGCCCAAGTTAGCGGCGGGAGATCGTGGATTGTTCGAAGGTGTTGATCGCGTTCGGATCTTGCGCTGTGTTTCTCTCCAGTTGTTTTCCGCGGAGAATATACAACGTGAATTGTGTTGTAGGGGGTGTCGGTTTCATCTGCTCAAGCTTGCGCCGTTAGACCGACGTGAGTTGTGCGGAAATACAGCAAACATGTAGATCTCCCTGTGAGGTTATCGCAAGTTGTCCCTCCGGGCAGTGCACTGTGGGCCGTATTTGTTGTTGTTGAAGCGTGTGTTTGCGTGCGAGTTACGTCACGTGTGTCGCCGAACGCCGGCCGTCGACGGTGGAGTGACTCAAGTAGTGGAAGCGTGCTGACGGATTTTCAGTGTCGTCAGGGCAGCTGTTGTCAGCGTGGCTGTTGAAGTTGCCACTTGCGTTTTCAAGGAAATTGCAACTGACACTTCCGGGCCAGCGTGTGAAGTACGGGTAATGTTGAAAGGGAAAAGAGTGCTTGAGAGATTTGTTGTCACAGAGTGTAGAACCATAATCTAACTCCGCCGGTGTGTATGGTGGGAAAAAAAAATACCACTCGTTTTTGGCAAGTGTTCGGACGAAACACCGTGACGAGTGTATCCTTTTTATGTAAATATTAGAAACAAAGAGTACCGTGAGAGTGATCATCTTCGTGGGCTTCAGTGACTGTTGAAGCTTCCACTGCAAGATTATGTGTCGTGTTTAAATTGGTAATGTTCCCGAACCGTTTTTTAACAGTCTAAAGGTATTTCCTGTTCATGTGGATCAGAAGCACCAAGACGCGTACGGATTCGTGCGTACTACTCGTCGTGTTCGATCAGAATCTTGGGTAAGACGTGTGTTTTTATTGAGCTGTTTTTTCGACGCGGGACCGCGCTTGTTGTGTGGCGTATAATTCATGCGAACCGCCTCCGCAGTCTCGCTCGCCTGCCTCCGTCAGCACCGACGGAGCTCTCTTTCCGCCTGACGACGCCGCCTCCGGTTGCTGACGCTCGCTCGTCCGCCCGGCTCGTTCTCCCAGCAGAAGGTCCGGCGCGGCGTTCAGCCCACGGGGAATCGCCGCCTTCGCCCTGCTGCCTGCCTTCCTGGCCGCCTGCCGGCTGGCGACGAGAAGTGTCGCAAGAGTCCGTGAATGAAACGCGAGCACGCGCTCGCTCCACGGCAGCACGTGGCCTGTGAGTCTCCGTCACGTGCGGTCTATTTACATACATCCGTTGTTTCGACTCTTCTTTTTTTTCCCGCGAGGTGGTCGGTTGAGTGTCGTTCACGCGTCTGTCGAGGCGTAGCTTGTGGTTTGCGGAGGGTCGACAGTGTCCAGTGTTGTTGCCACGACGGGGGTACGTGGTTGTGTTTACGCACGAGAAGGTTATAACCACCAGTGAAATAAGAAGTGTGTGTGTGCGCGTGTCGTTTAGGGCGAGTAGCGTCTGGAAGTAGTCGGTTGAATCGGAATCGCCCTCGCCGATCGCTGCCGTGAGCCCGAGCGTGTGCGTGTGTGTGAAGAGGGAGAGCGTGAGCGTGCTGCGGGTGAAGGCATCCATGAGCTGCGCCGCTCCTTAAATGAAGAGCCGCCCTGGGGAGCGTTCCCGTGGGAGTGGGAGCGTGAGCGTGAGTGGGAGTGGCGGTCCGCCGCCTCCGGTAGCCGCCGCCGCCGCCGAGCGTGAGCCGTCCTTGCACCCGAATCCCGAGTGGTGGCGCTCGGTCACCGACTTGATGACGTGCGGCCGGTTCTACTCGCCCGTCGCCTGGATCTCTAACGGTACGCGTGCGCCGGCGTGCGACTTCTCTCTCTCTCTCTGCATCTGTTAACTCCGTCCCTTTCTCTGTTTCAGACTGTCTAACTTTGTCTCTGTCTCCCTCCCCATCCCTCCCCCTGTCTCCCTCTGCCTCTCTCTATACCTCTGTCCCTGCCTCTGTATCCCTGTCTCTCTCCCTTCTCCCTCTCTGTATCAGAATCTGTCTCTCTCTCTCTCTCTCTCTCTCTCTCTCTCTCTCTCTCTGGATTCCACCCCATTTTATATCCAGTTGTCAGGAGTATTGGAGCAGTGTGGTATTGTGTGTGGAGAACCATTATATATATATATATATATATATATATATATATATATATATATATATACACACACGACACACACACACACACACACACACACACACACACACACGCGCGCGCGCGGCTCGCATTTGGGCAAACTGGTGTATGTCAGAAAAAAATTGAGTTTTGAGTTTGGAGTAGTAACTTTTTTATTTCAAAATTATGTAATTCTTTACTACTTACTTTAAAATAACTTAATAGTATTTACTTATGTAAATATTTGTATCTGAATAATAATTATTCAAGTATATTCACACTAAAAACAATTATTTTTGCTCTCCTGTAAAATTATGAAAACAGCACTTATACCCTTTTGCTCAAACTCGATATCTCCCTCCATCCGTCACACTCTGCCTCTGCCCCCTCTCTCTCTCTCTGGTGTAGAGTAAGTAAGTGATGCGCGCGGATTTTCACCCGGTCTCGCCCCGTTGGCCAGACGGGTGAGCAAACGTTTGCTCTGGTTGTCGCCGATGTCGCTGTCGTCGTCGTCGCCGCCGGAAGTAGGTACTGCTCTGTTGGAGAATGGAGAGCTAAACTGCCGGAAAAATTAAAGGATGTGGAGGAAATATGAGGAAACGCAACGTTTTTAACGGTTTCCGTTGTAATCATTCTTGGATTATCGAACAACTGTTTGAAATAAAATTACGTTCGTTTTTGTTTTTGTCTATTTAGATAGATGAAAGATTTAGATTGAAGAAGAATGTTATAAATCTTGTTTTTTACTGTTTGTCCTACTGCTTTTTGAAATTTTATACTTAATTTTCTAACTTGTAAAAAGAAAATTATTAACTATTGTACAATTTTAACATATTCAGCAATAACTAGGAGTCAGCAGCAAACAATACACATATTATTTTCATTTTGACTTTTTAATATCCCTTAATGTTTACAGTAGTTGTACGTTCAAGTATTATTCAAATTGTCTGTAGCATTAGTCACTCTGTGCAGGAATCGGACATTGTTTATGGCTAGTAGCTTTAACCTCTAAGTTACCGAGACAATCAGTCCTGGAAGTGTTTTTATAGTAATGCAGGATTGTCCATAATTTGATATTCAATTGTCAATACTCAATCACCTTCCCGTATTATCAGTTGCGTCAAATGTTTGGTGACAAATCATTGCCAAATTGATCAATTTGAATTAAATAAGTTTGTTACGCAGTAGCTAAGTCATATAGTGAGAGAGACCGAGATAATGACCAATTCAAGGAGGTGAGAGGGCAGTGACAATTGAGATAAATCTAAGTGTGTTCCGTGATTGATCACGTAATGCTATACGTATTAATTGGATGAATATCATTTATGGCCCTTCGTGCTATCTTTATGCACACAGTTCTGCCTGGCCGCTTAGTAGTTCCGGATTTTTCCTATATAGCCAGACTGGATGAACAAACGTTGGCTATCTTGGTCGCCAGAAGTGTCGATTGCTCTTTCGGTAAATGAACATGGAATTTGTTATAGGATTGTTACCTGACGAGAGTGATCGATGAGAGAGGATGGTTTGTGGATGACTCGTGCAGTCGCGCTTTAAATGATGTTTATAAGCGTATGTTTTTGTGTTATATGTGTATGTCCTGCTTACTGTAAATAATGTAAATAATGTTCGTTGTTAAATTAAGTCAGGATGTAAGACAAAGTAGATTTAGATTAGTTTGTAAGTATCTAGTTTATAAGCTAGGCCATACGTTAGCTATGTAAACAGAATTTAAGAATAAATATTAAAAATAGTTGGTGCGTATCGTTTTCACTGATGTCCGTTCGTTCTGACGTATGAACTCTAGTGTGTGAACGTTTGTGGAGCATTTCACGCGATTTTATCTTGTCCGCTCCGTTACTGGAAGTGTTGATTGTTCATTGTGAACAGTATGCTCATTCTTGGAGTTAACCGACATAATATGTAGAGTCTTTTGATGTGAATGCTTTGCAGTAATTGCCGTCTGTATTATTGTAAGAACGGTCTCTTCCTATTAGAAGTTAGTTAACGGGGATTTTTACAATTTAGCTGGCATGATGGACGTGCAAATATTTGTCTTCAACGCCGGAAGCGTCTATGGGTCGATTTCTCAACTGAGTGCCAAATCGAGGACGGTTTGAGAGCGATGTGATGTAATGTGATGTTTATTTTTGCGCGTCAGCGGCCATTGGTGGTGTCCTAAGAACACTCTTTCTCATCGGCGTTAAGTTTCAAGTATTTGCGGATATATCCGGGCGGGTGAACAGACGGACAAGCATACCTATATGTCTTGACCGTCTGTGGCCGGATGGCTCTACCGCGTTTCTCAACCGTGTAGTCATCGCGCTACGCTTGTCCTCGCTCGTCATATCTCACGATGCCCTTTTTTTTCGTTCTCACATCGCCAGACGAGAGGAATTGGAGGGGTTGGTTGTTTCGACGACAGAACTTTATTCAAATCTAGAGCTCGTTTTCCGATGCAAAATATTTTCTATTACACGGGAGCGATCGTTTCAGGTTATCACATTTTGTGAACAACGCTCAATTTATGATATCAACCAATGTTAGTAAAGGAGTGGGGATAGGTATTCCGGGGCTGAAGAAATCGTGATCATATATTAACGCTATTAGGGATGGAAATTGTTGTTCTAATCCATGCATGGAGAACTCTTTTCTAAATATGGGAGTGTTATTCGTGAAGCGCAATGTCACGTAAAATTATGTGAATTATTTCTCCTTCTCATTGTTCATGGCCTTGTGAGATGTCACTTGTGAATGGCATGATGTATAGAGAGATTACTATGAGAAGGGACCGTTTTGACAGCTACTGCTTGGCCACTGCTGGCAATATAAGTGCAAGTTACGTCCACGCACTCATTTTGTCAGTGCGTTCATTTACAGCTTGCTCATTTGTGAATGGCTTCATCACTATATGTTGCTATGCCATCGCCCTGCATGACGGCCATTTGTTTCCCGAACAGTCAAAGTGGTTCCTTGTTCGAGAAACTCCTCTATATTATTAGCGGGTTTACCTCGGCAGCTGCAAGACAAATGGACCACAACGTTTTTCCTTTTCGGTAGGGACTTTATGTTCTGTTGTTCGACGGAGTGACATTAGCGAGACCGGAATTATCATGAAAATTGGTTTTGTTGGCTTAATATCTTGTCAGATCCTTATTTGATACGAACGGCCCAGTTTTTTTCCTTCAAGGAATCCTTTTCTTTCAAGTAAGTGCTTTCTTATGATCTCATGACGTCATGATTCACATTATTTTAATACACAGGCTGATGTCTTTCCTACATATAAGTTTCATTACATTATATTCCTTCGAACATCCTTTAAAGTATTAGTAATATAGTACTATATCAGTTCCCTGCATATGTAGTGTTATTTTAATAATTCTAAATAGTTCCTCGCCAGTACAACCGTAACCTTTCGTTTGGAGGAGAAATCGATAACGTTTTTGTTTTCGAAAATCCAACGACGCATACGCAACCTTTCTGTCGCTGTTTTGTATTTATTTAGCAATCTTTTCTTGGAATGTTACTTTTTGAGGCAAATTATGAACATTTCTCAAATTTGGCAGAAAGTTTGGTTTACATTTTATGACTTTTTTACTTGATTTTAATTTCTTTTTTGAGAATTTTTTAGCCAATTACGCTTTCAGTATTCGTGTATCAGCTCTTCGTTTCTGGCAAGCTGAATTTTTAGGGTTGACACATACCTTCAGAGAAATTTGAGAACACTTTCGTGCTCGTGGCCTGTTTAATGTTATTGGCGGGTCCTGAAACAGGTTTGCCCTGTCTCCGTTGGAATTGAAATCTGATATATAACTGAAATTGCTCAGCATGCATGCGTGATGACATGACCTTGGCATGGAATAGACAGGAATTTCAAAATATGAATGGAAAAAATATTGTTTATAAAATTCTCCACTTTAAAATACGTGATCGATTGAGGGCAAGGGATTCAGGAACATATTTTCTTGCAATACGGATTTTTAAAATTACAACACATAGAAATCACATACATCAGCGATCGGTATCAACAGTTCATCACAAGAAATCCACATGAAATACATGTACTTTCCTTTACAACACTTTGCCAGACGAAATTAATCAATTAAAATCGAGTTTTAAAATTTAAGTTGAAAGTCAAATCATTTCTGCTTGCTGATTCTGTACAATTAGAGACTATACTGACCAACTGAGAAGTAATGTATTTCACCTTCTGGATCAATGCCCCTCATCTCGATCAGGTTTTTGTACATTTTCCCTCATCCATTGAGCGATTGCTGAATGGCTACTGTAGTAATTCGGCAGGACACTATGGTTGGGTTTTTTGATTAGTGATTCCGAATACGTCAACTGAGAAGGTCAGATGTCTCATAAGTGTAGTGCATGCTTTTGATTGGGAGGTGGTTGTGATATTCTCCCGCCTACCTACCACTGGTTAGCGGGGTTATCTCTAATCAGCGAGACACCGTCTCAGCCAGGACAATGTTTAAGCTCTTGACCGGTCTCTCGATATGTGTGGTAGTGTAATGCATGTTGGTGTTTGTGTGTGTGTGTGTTTGTATGTATGTAAGGGGTGAGGATAGGACCAGGAAGAGGAAGAAAAGATCGCGCGCGTCCGTGTCCCGTTTGATCGGGTACTGCTCCGGCATTCGTCTGATATTGATCGAAGAAGTCACGGAAAACTATCGATCAGAGCTAGAATTCTCCTTCAGACAGACAGAACTTCACTTAGTCATCTAGCTAGCGTCGAAAATCCTGCAACGTCGGGACTGGAACCCTAAGACCAAGGGTTGATATCTGGCGGAACGGCGTTCCGGTATCCCGGGAATAATTATTAAATTATATTATAAATATATAACGATTTCTATTAAATTAATAATTAATATAGGGTGCGTTCCGGGACCTAAAATTTTATAAATCAAGCGCTGCCTAAGACCTCCCGGTTAGGGGCACTGCAGTGACATCAATTGATGCCCTGAGGCACCTCTCCCGGTACATGGTTTAGGGTATTGTATTTTTGTGAAAGTGACATATCTGAGTATCTCCCTGCCGAGTGACGTGCCGTCGTCCGCGCGATAAGCGGATCAATGGCAGCGTGTGTCGGAGCGTCCAATGGCGTGGCACCGCCGCCGTCGCCATCGTCGCGTCTGACGAGGCGCTGTAGAAGTCCGTGCCCGATTACTCCGCTTCGCGTTTTTCCGCTTCTCGTTTTTCCCCCCGGACCCGCTGCGCTGCCTTGTGGTAATGGCTCCGGTCGCGTGCTTTGGCCGGAAGTATTGGTCGGTGCAGAATGTTGGGCTTTAGCGTCACTGAAGAGGTCGCTTGGGAATACGGAAAGGTAGACACAGAGAATAACGCAAATGCCGCCCTTTAATAAAGGGATTTTGCGAGACGGGTACCATTATCGTCAATAGGAAATAACGTGTCTTCAAAAAAATGAGTTTTTGCTTGTCGTACAATCGAAAACATACGTTAAAAGTATGAACTAATTGGAACTGAATACATCTAACAGAATCTAAAAGCTTTTATTAAACATCTTTGTATCTCTGAGTCCAATTTTGCTTTTATAAGCATTACAAGACAGTAAAACGTATAATAGGCTCGTACATGAAATCTGATTGTATCATAGGAATATGTAATGCATGTCTTTATCTCCAAAGAAAGCTATAGCTTCCCCGATAGTCTTAGACTATAACCCCGTTATTTTATTATAACATTTATATTGATATTAGAAATGGGAAATGTATGGCAATTATAACGCCCTTTGGGATAAATAATTAATTTTTTGTGGCTATCAAAGTAGCTTCAATATACACAACTTCCAAATCCTAATCAATTGCGTTTGTTTATTCCCTCACTTTTGAATTATCTTGGGAAAAAATTAGCCGTTAAGTTCCTGCCATATTATTTTGGTACCATGAATATTGTCTTTTTCATCACTTCCATGCTTATTTTATGTTAGTGTTAAATTCGTGTTTAGAGGGGGCGGCGAAAACTACGTAAAGTGTGTTACCGACACATTTGTGGTTGGCGACAAAACAGGGAGACTGTCGGGACCCGTCAATCGAAATCCCGTCATTTGATCCCGGCGCATGCGCAGTACAGTTCTCTCCAGAATTGTCGCATTACTTCTTTCAAATGAAAGACTTGCAAAAGCTTTCTAATATCCTCTCACCCGTTAGGCCCGCCAGGCAGTATTCAGGAGTAACAATTGGTGTCATTAAGGAGATTTTTATGAATATTAATTTTGGTTTGAGATTGATTCATGGTTCTCCACACACAATACCACACTGCTCCAACACTCCTGACAACTGGATATAAAATCGGGGGATCAATGGAATCCGAAACAATGGAACAACTGGAACAATGAAATCCGCTGCTCTCTGTATCTAGGGGCTCTACGAAAAGGGTTGTGACGTAGTCTGCTTTTTACTATAAACATTTTTCCAGTTTACAAAGTTCTATTCATACTCTACATTTGTATTGTTGGTTTAAAAATATCCTTAATCTTAATTACCTGCATCCAAAAATTTCATTTTTGGGAGAGGAATCCTGTATGGGAATTCAATTCCATTATGCTTTATTTTCCGTGGCTTGGGTCTCGCCACGGAAACCTGCTGTTCACTCTGACCACGCAAATTTCGCTAGGCTCCTTCCACCATCTAGCGGAAAAAGAAGGTATTGGCGACGTCACAGGCGATTAGTATTTCGCTCAGACTTCTTTTAGTGTTGACAATGTTTTACATGCGTTAAATCTACATCATAGGACAGCTAGTTTTACTTCCCCTCCGAAGGAAGGCGTGCGAAGGACTTTTTTCGCTCTGAGAAATCTATGGTCTCGATTGATTTTGAACCCGCAAACTTGGGTGTTGGAGCCTGCAAGCAACTTACAGTCCTTTCTTTATTATTAACATTTTCCTATTTTATAAAGTTCTGTTGATATTCCACATTTGTATTGTTGACTTAAAATACACTTAATCTTAATTACCTAATTGTAAAAATTACATTTTGGGGTTAGAAATCCTTTATCGGGATTCACATTTTTGAAAAATTGAAGTAAGGTGCAGATAGGAAATATATTTTTAATACGAGGTTTCTGTCTAATTGGAGGGTGCGTATTCTGAAGATTTGAGGTACGTTATATGATAAAACTCTGTGGAGAGATAAATTGTCTGCTATTTCGTGGTGGTACTAATCGCGAGACTGGTGGTTGGAAGTAAACCATGGTGCATTTGTAATTGTACGGAGAAACTGCTTTAGTATGACCTGTTGTTTATTTGGTTTGATCTCGCGGCGTTTACCTAAAAGGGGAAACGCCCTCAACCTACTTAATTTGGCCCTCCCGTCAAGAAAGATTTGGAAACCCCTGATTTACAAAACGAACAAGTAATATTACGACGCTTCTAGTACTTTCAAGTTCCAAGCAAGTGGAAACGTCAATTATGCAATGAATTTTAATTTTGCCAGCGACTGACTTTTTGCTTGTTTAAAAGTTATAGCCGATTATTTACTGTAATAATTATATTGTGTCCGAAAAATTTGGTGGGGAGATATTTGCGATTTAAGTCTTTTTTTTCTTTCTTTAAAAAACAGTTAAGAGAACTCAATTTTATATTATTTTCCTTTCTGTCGTGGGAATATATATTGCATGCTTACGTGCTGTACATGCTAATGTAAAGGTAAAAGTCGTTAAAAATGGGTTAAAGTAAATGTGGTATACACACCAAGTTCTTTGATGGTTTTGTTTACTGGAAATATTAGTTCGCCACTTCCTTGTGAATACCCATCTAATATTATAATTAAATGTTTATTTTTCCCTTTCCTTTTATCACTTCCGTTTTCATGTGTTGTTTTTGACTCGAGCAAACGTTTATTTTGTCATTGATTTGAAAAGTATTGTGAATTCAAGAATTGTATTTGTGGTTTGAGCTTATCTTCTACTGTCTTAAACTGATGGTGAGTTGGCACTATTTCTTTTCCCATCGGCCAAACCAGTGATGCGAAAACTTCTCTTTTTTGGCTGCATTTTCTGTTGGAGTTAGGGAATGTAACGGTTTTGTATTCACTTCGGCATTTTGTATAAAACCCCCAAAAAGGAAAGTCACTCTGGTTAAATAACTAAGATTTCTTTGTCTCCATTTTTATTACTTTCTATGTATTCAAATGACATATTAGGCCAGTCGCATGTTTATATTGTTGAAGTTCGGATGAGAATGATTACTTTTGACGGAGGAAGATTAAAGAATTGTATTACCTTGAAAACAAAACTTTTAGAAAAATAAGTTGAAATGTTTGTTAGATACTCGTTCGAATCTTCTTCCAGACACTTCTTCGAACAGACCATTAAAATAATTTGTACAGAACATTTGCTGGTGAAAGAAATAATAGATCTTCTTAAATACGACTGTTGTGGAAGGTTAATTAATTGCTTCTCTTATCTTAAGTAGAAGTCGTAATTATTTTTAGATGTTACTTGGAAGTCCTGGTTTTTTAACTTTGTCCGAAATGTTTTGTTGAACTCTGCGAATAAATTGAAGGAATAGAAAATATGAATAAAGTGGGTAAGTCGTTTACTATTGGTTGATATAGTCCTAATTCTTGCTTTCTGGCCTCTAATTCTTGCGTTTATTTATGCATTCTTGCATAGAACGCATCAATAAATTTGTGTTTCACACGAATGATACATGCATACCGATTTGTTGCCAGATCTGTATCTGGGAGTGCGAACCCATTTGTACTAGAGTGTGGGAACAAAAATTTTCCTTTTTTCTGGAGTAGGATTTCAAAGATTGGAATATCAATGGCATACAATTTAAAATTTTGTAAGAATGATTTCATTATCGTCCATGTTCCCATTGGGATCTCATTGGGCACCGGACACGCAAGAAAATATGTAGTTACTACGCCCTTGGAGATAGGCGATTGTGGCTCTGTGAGGCGTTCCAAGATTCACTATCGCCCGAGAAGCTTTGTGCTGCGCAGGAGGCGTGTAAACGGCTGGGCTGCTTGCATATGCATGTGCACGTCAGCACACGTGTAGGAGGCTGGCAAGTTCATCGGGATAAGCTAGCGCCTGTACAAAGCCTATTTTTGTTCTTTTCTTTGTGATGTACTGTGTTTTGCAACGTCATGCTAATTTTTGTTTTGATGTTGCGAAATATTACTATTGTTCTAACGTAGGGAGAATGGGTAAGGAGATTTAGTGGATTTGCTTATGTTATTTCTATTTGTAATAAAGCGAAATAAGGAAAGTCAAGGTGTGTACTGGTCTGTAAGGATGATGCACTCAATTGTACTACAGTAAACCCTCATTAACATGAATTCCAAGAAACCGAAATTATCGGAATTCGTGTTGTAAGAATTTGTGTTATCCAAGTATTATAAACGTCCGAATTACCATAATCCCTTGCCGGGACCGAATTTTTGTTCGTGTTAAGCGAGTTCGTGCTAACGAGGGTTTACTGAACTAGAATTGAGTGATTGATTCTACATTACATTTAATAGTGTTTTAGTGTTCATCTTTCTATCTGCCACTGCCTGCCTCTCTCTCTCTCTCTCTCTCTCTCTCTCTCTCTGTTCTCTACCCCTCCTCTTTCCTCTCCTCTCTCTCTCTCTCTCACCCTTTCCTCTCTTCTCTGCTCTCCCTTTCTTCCACTCCCTCCCTCTTCTCTCGCGTACGCGCTCTTATATCCTTGTACATGCATCAGCGCGGACATCTTTGTAAATCATGAGAAATACACCAAGTGGGGTGGGAATTAGCATCCATGGCGCCCGGATTTAAGGATGGGAATAAAGACACGGTATGGGAGCGGTCTTGAACCAATTGGTAAAGCATTACTTCGACAAATTGCTGGAAATGAAGAAACGCGTAGAAACCATCGATTACAGAAGGTGTCCCTTATAATTCTCTATGAGGCAGTGATTGTCTAAGGTCCCACAATTTAGCTGATGTCCAAAATTCGCCGCCGTGGAGACTCGAATGTAGGGCCTCCCTGACTCCGGCAAGTAACATCTCCGAAATGCACCTACCGTCGCACAATCGTGCGACGTAAAAGCGCACATTTTCTGGCAATATGTGACAGTTTTGTGTTTGGGGGCTAATGAAGGCTGACAAGAAGACAACTGCTGGCCGAGTGCGGATGGCGAAAGCGGGGGGACGTGTTAGTGCCCGTAATTCGCACGCGCGTGCCAAACGGGCTCAGCTGTGCGTGCGCGTCCTTGGCGACGCGGGCGAATGCACAGGGCACGGGTTCGCTTATCTCTTCTAAAAACGCCGGTTATCGCGCCTCGCCTCTCACGTTGCGACGGGTGTAAGTAAGATGGTGCAGTGAGGCGTGAGCGCTTTTGTTTCAGTCGCATTTATTCTGATCCTGGACTCTTTTCGAACATAACAAAAATAACAATATTCGTCGCATTTGCTCAGAGCCTAGACTCTTTTCGAACACAACTAATCTAACAACAGTGGCGACAGCGCGTCGTTTCAAGTGCCGATGATGGAGGATCTTCGACACAAGTTATCTTGGTGGATGAATTTCAGACATTGTTTGGAGGAGAAATCTAGGTGAGGTTGCTTCGA
The DNA here is from genome assembly GCA_011170035.1 of Teleogryllus occipitalis. Classification (NCBI taxonomy): domain Eukaryota; kingdom Metazoa; phylum Arthropoda; class Insecta; order Orthoptera; family Gryllidae; genus Teleogryllus; species Teleogryllus occipitalis. The sequence goes on from BLKR01001291.1 coordinate 141,789, forward strand.
TCAGTAGTTTTCAGTGGATTCTCCGATTAATACCAGATGAAAGTCGTAAAGTTACCCTAATAACTGGCCATAGACGGAGCAGGATATTTACATCCTTATCCTTGCTCCCGTATATGCCGTCTCCCATCATATGTACGTATTCTACGTACATATGATGGGAGACGAAAGACGAGCTAAAGCTATATATACGCTAGCCGGCGCCTAGGTCAGCGCCGAATCTCACATTCTAGCCGGAATGGAACTTCCCCAGGAATGTAACTTGCATGCACTTACGGAACTAATAACCAAATTTATTCGCCTCGTCCTGGCACGCCCCGATCTGTTTCATCCCGTCCGATCCATTCAGTGTTGTCCCGTTCCTGCCCCTCCCTCTCTGCTCCATTCAAACCACCCTCTCCAGTCGTCTACCAGCAGACCCGACACACTCCACTTTCCCCCATGGCAAGTCCATTGCCACCCGCTGTCTCCTCTTGTCCCCTCTCGAACCCGCCTCCTCATCCCATTCGTGTAGCATTTTTTCCAACACACGCTGTCTCGCAGCCCTTCTCCGTCCATTACTCCCCTCTCTGTGCCGGCTGCATATTTCACATCGCTGCTGTATTCGCGTCCGCCGCCCGCGCATCCTCTTCAGCCGCGAGTGGTGGGCGACGCCGGTCACCGCCCACTGCCCGTCACCGCTCGCTGCCGCCCTCCCCCCGCCGCCACCGTCACCGCCACCGCTCGCTGCCGCCCACTGCCCGCCGCCCGCCGCCCGCCGTCCGCCGTCCGCCCCCCGCCGTCCGCCGTCCGCCCCCCGCCGTCCGCCGTCCGGCCCCCGCTTTCCGCCGCCCCCCGCCGCCCCCGCCCCCGCCCCCCGCCGCTCCCCGCCCTCGCCCGCCGCCGTCCCCCGCTCCTGCTCGCCGCCACCGCCCCCAGCCACCCGCCCGCAGCCACCGCCCCCCGCCCCCCGCCCGCCATCCACAGCTCCCCGCCCGCCAACCTCTGCCGCCTCCCGTCACGGCCTGCCGCAGCCCGTCGCTGCCGTGGGCTCGCGTGGGTGACGCCGCGCAGGCCGATCGCGTATGGAGAGCCCCGCCCACGTGGGCGACCCGAGCGGATGACTCATCGGGTTAGGGGGACGGCGCGGCGCAGCGGTGAAAGGAGCCCGTTTCTTGCGCTCACGCGGAAGAACGGGCAGCGCAATCATTTATAAGAATACTAATTGTAATGAGACAAACCGGAGAGCTTAGTTGCGGTTATAAGAAAGGTTATCCGTCAGTGCCTTACGACGCGCACAGTTACAGAGGCGCAGAAGGGTCAAGACCTGAATGCTTTTATAGATGTGTGGAGTAACTGAGAAGAATACATGAGGACGTGAAGAAGGGTTCAATTGGCATTAAGATGCCTTTTGATTGGATGGTTTGGCAACTAGAAACGAAGAGGTATGCTTGAAGATGAATTGATCGGTACCAAAACAGTTATGGTTTGGCATCTATTTTAAAGCTTTCAAAATCTCAGTAAATGTTTAGAGGATTACCAAACTTATGAAATATTTATTATACTTCGAATTACTAGGCATACCGGTGGTATACGCGCTGTATCGAGGAAAGCGCTACTGGGGGAAAGTCTACGACCTTGTCATGGTTGATTGTAATCCAGAAGGCAAATCGTATTCAGTGCTCTTTACATTTGTGAACCATTCTTGAACGGAACCTGTTTCATCTTTATATTAAAGCAGAGGCTAGATGGAAGTGTAATATTGGAGGATCGATCCAGAAAGTTCGGATGTACACATATCTTCAGATTGAAATGTATTTGAGAGTTTCTTTTATGCATTGGATTCTGCAAAATTGTGATGTTATTCCATGTTCATCGTCAAAGAATTCATCAGGAACATGTAATAAGAACATTTTGATCATACAGGTATGTTTCTGTGTGTTCCATCATTTTCATTTCCCACTAGAATAATTACATTAAACAAGGAACGATGTTTAAAGGTCGTACGTTGAAAGAACAGACTGGTGTAACTTTCATATGGAACAAGGAAACGTGCAGGCATCCAGCATTGCCCTCGAATGTACATGACATTTCCGATAATGCAATAGGATATGGTGGGATACCGCAAGGAAGTAATGGTAGGGTCAATAGCGAATGAGTTCAAGCCACAGGAACGTTTGTTGTTGTGTTAATGAGATCAAAGCTGTTGTCATGAGTTTGAACGACTCGTGGGTTGGTGAGGTAACGCATGCTCATAATTAATTAATTAATTAATTAATTAATTATTTTATTTGAATTATAATGAATTAAAACTGTGAATATTGAAATAAATTAATTAAAATAATTAATTTGCAGTGAAGTAACATGTTCTATTATAATTCACTACAATTGAAAATTATAAATTGGAAGAAATAAATATGAATTTGCAATAGATCTAACTGCACTTTGGTAAAAAAATGTAGCATGTCTGTTATTGATAAAGGTATTCACATTTCATGTTATTGACATTCTTTAAAATTTTCTTCATATGTTATTTCAATTCCTTGTTTGCAGTAAAGTACTTGTTATATGTAAAATGCATGTATCAAAGTAATAAAATGATCATAAAATTAACGTTTACGTGTTACATAAGAGAATTCACGTATTTTACATAATTTCAAACTAAAAAGAGAATTGACATTTGCTCGTCACGTGCTGTCATTTCACTCGGCGAAAGCGAGCACCAATTGCGCCATTGACATTTGATCAAATGCGTGGGCTCTGTAATTAGTTTTTGTTTCGAGTAATATCCTCTAGCGCTTTTACTGAGTTGCAGGTGAATCGTAATATGCAAACCTGAATCAATATCTTTTTTAATGGGATGAGCGTTTTACGAAGGGTTGGTTGGACTCCAGCTAAATGTGTCTGTAGACGCGCACTCGGGTATGATGCGTTAGAGAGAGAGAGAGTTCATTGATCCGGATCCACAAAAAGAATCACATATGATAGGCACCTCGATGAAATTTTTTGGCTCATTAGTCGTAATAAGTGAACTCAGAATGGCGACAAAATACATTCGTTTAGCTGTCTCTCCGTCTGTTAAACTGAATAGTTTACGACAAATCAGAGTTATTGTGCGGACTGGTTCAGTCAGTGAGTATCGGAGAAATGACTGTGAATTCATGAACGTTAAAGGTAAACGGACCACACCCACAATAACCGATTATCAAAGTGCTCACACCGGTCACTTTATATTAGGCTTTCAATAAATTTCACAATATACCTGCTTTTAATCAATCACTAATTCATGTGAATAATATTTCTGTTAATAGAAATTTTGCATTGCACTTTTGTTAAATTTTATCAACAGAAATAAATCTTGCCAACATTCCTTGATTGACGGAATGACAGATGTATCACAGCCTCAGCCCAAGGTAGCCAACTAAGGTGAAATACTAAATACGAATCATTTGTACATATTACTTCATCGATCGCGCCCCCCACTCAAATGATTTGGTGGAAATGAAAGTAATCGTTCACATGACTGAAATCAGTATTTAAGAGGGGCATTGGGTGGGTTGGCAGGCCTTGTTTTGGCGTATCGAAATATTTGGCTCATGAGGGAGGGTGCTCCCTCTGGAGGTTTGGCTAGAGCCCGAGAGCTCCACTGCCCACACGTCCCGACACGAGTCATAAGCTTTGATCTTCACCCGCCAGGGGAAGTTTCCACCCTGGCGGAGGGGGAATCCCAAAAGCCGTCATGTAGGATGGCGCCTTATCTCACGTTCCTGTGGGGTTAGGAATACTGCCACTTCCCGGCTATAACATGCGCTACAGTCACGTATCTAGCGACTATGACGGTTTTTATTGAAATGTAATTTTTTTCTTTTCATTTTAGTACAATGCCTTTTAGTATAGACATTAATTTTGTTATAGCAAAAGAAAATGGCCTATTTTTTATCTGAATTGTTTTTGTATTTTTTGTCGATTTTGACTAGTAAGTCATTTTTACCCCTTTCCGTCATTTTGTAAAACAATTTTCGCTAATGTCCTCGATTTTAATGTCATTTTAATGGTGCTTGCTTCAAATAATGTTTACGAGATGCAACAAATATTCTCCACAGAAATTCTGAGAAGCCTTTTCTCTCTCCTCATATATTGTAATATCATCCGTTGTGTGTAATCTAATGCTCCTATGATGCATATCAGCGCCATTGTCGGTACGGCCGATTTCGGAAAAACTAAGGACTAAGATTTCCTGCTCCAGTCAAAAGTTTGCAAGCTGAGTTTACTTGAACAAAAGAAAGAAGCCTCTATTTCATCAGTAACATATACAGCGGCTTGACTTGTTCATCTGAACTGGTGTTGGTAAGATTTTTTACGTAATTTTTCTTTGGTTGTAGAGTATATTAAAAACATTTTAAGAGAATTTTGTTGATTATTTTTGGCGATGTTTTAGGTCATCAAAATCCGCCTCCTGGTAATGACCAATGTACTTGGCACGCCCGGAAACAGTAAATACTTACTCACCCCCTCTGTGGTCCTAATCAACCCACATGTTAACATCAGATTAGTGCAAGTGCATTGCCTTGAGTAGAAGGTGTATATGTGCATCCCCAGATGAGTGTATACTCCGATTAAAACAGAGTACCCCTTCAAGCACTCAAGCTGGCTGGAGGAGGGTGGTACCGCCATTGAATCGCCAGCTTCATTACGATAAAAATGTTTGGTAATGAAGCTCCCGTTGGATGACATTGTCCCCGTATCTTTTCAGCTCGTGACCTGGAAAAAACACTGATTTAATCGAAATATGAATGCAAGTTCTTGTATCGCGTTTTTTACTTTCTTGCTACGGCTACGGAGTAGCGAGAAATTTAGGTAATGCTGCGCGAAAAAAGGCGAATTTTCGACAGAGAAACTCTTATGTGACCCTGGTAAGCAGAAAGTGGATAAATCTAGTTGCTAAATTTAGGGAAAAAATCCTCTAACATGTGGTGTAGCCAGAGTCCACGTTTTGTGGGCCCATGATACCGAAAAATCGAATGACGACAAAATGTCTGCTTGACCTTCCGTCCGCCTATGTACAATGCTAGCACATACACCGTTCATCCAATTTTCGCCCAAATTGATATTTCTTAATCGATCTGGCTTACGTCGCGGCCCCTTGAATTTGAAACCGATATTTTAATTTGGGGCGGTACTTTACATGAAGCCTCGGGGACGTTTTCAAAATGGAAAAAAAAAAAAAAAAGCTCCATAGTTTTTGATTAAATTTTGTTGTCGGATGGTTTGAAAGGCGCTTAAGTGAATAGTGCAAGTCTAATTTTCGTTGAAAACTCTTTGTTTTTCGAATATTGCAAACATTCAATTTTTTTTTTCTGCATCTTCCTACAACTACATTTATGAAGATAGAGATTTTTCCCTTCATCAATTCTGTTCCTTAAGATAGATTTTGAAATGAGGCCACGTACACTTTTTTGGAAAAGTTTAGTACTCTTCGCGTGATTTTGCGTGAAAGTACGGGCGAGAAAGTACGTTTGTTTTAGCACCACTAGTTTTTGTCTTCTTGGCCCTCGGATGAGCTCGACCTTTCCCTGCGCTACCCGTGACGTCTTTCGTTACATCCCCTTTTCCACGCGACCGACCGCTCGTCTTTCTTCCAGGCGCACGCAGCGCTGTCGGGACGTTGGCCGTATGCTTTAAAAAAGACGTTTCGCGCTGTCCCGCTCCGCTCTCGTCGCCTAGCGCAAGCAGGAGACGCCACCGGTTCAACTTTTTCAGCCGGTGGATGTGTTTCGTTTCGGAGATGGAATAAGAAGCTTAGCACTTCAAAGTGGAGGCACACTGTCAAGATGCAACGTAATACTGGCGTTTCAAAATGTTTAATGGTGCTTAATTTCACTTAAAATTCCGTCGATTAATGAATTGTTTCCGGGCACATCGTTATGGTCGTTAGTCCCGTTGGTTATCACGGAAGGTGGCGGTGTTCGTCTTCAATGGTGAGATCCGGCATCGACCTACACGTACGCTGGAGGGATTTCACGTCTAGGTACCTCCTTCAGCGGGGTACCGCTACAAGTTCCCGACTGGCCCCTCGTCAAGTGTAGTTGTGTAGTGTATATAAGTGTATGTGTGTGTGTGTAAGGAAGGGTAGTGGATAAGACAAGGAAAGGAAACATCGTTCCCCGACCTGGTTGTTAGGATACTGCTCCAGCATTCATCTGCCGTTGATCAGAGAAATCACGGAAAAGTACCGATCCGAGCAGCCGGTTGCTAGAATTCTCCTCCAGACAGTCTCAACTCGACCTACCTGAATAGCTAGTTTTGCAAATTTTTGGAGACTCGAACCATATGACTTCTCCATTTCGTTAATATCTCGATATTTCGTACATGTGTAAGTAAGAAATTGCCATCATTCAGTCGCCCATCTTAAATTGCTGGAGAAATTTGGAGAAATTTGTTGAAGTAATAGTAGATTCAAGATGAAAGTCACTAACGAACTGACGGTGCGTCGATTTCCCTGTGATTTTCAACGTTAGCTCCTGGAAAACTTCCATTTTTGTTTACATCTGATTCGAAGTTGTAACCTGACCTGCTACCGCTTGGCAATACCTTGGACGGCGTGGAACCTGAATTCAGTTATTGAGAAATGGTTGCTTATTACTGGTGTTCAATGTCAGAGGAATGTGAAGTTAGTGCCAAGTTCCAGTGGAGGAATGATCATGTCAGAGTGATGATCATGTTATCACTATGTATCACGCAGTTTCGCTTTCTAAAACGGTCAAGTTGTATTTTACTTTCTCGCACTTACTAACGTAAGAAGAGAAAGTATTGTAATCGTGCTCTGGTTAACAGTGAATTTTCGACATAAAAACTCTGTATTGCCGAGCCCTGTTAACGAAAAAGCTGATAAATCCAGTTGCTAAATATAGAATAAAAAATCCTCTTACACGTGATGTAGCCAGAATCCATGTTTAGTGCGTCCTTCATACCGAAAAATCGATTGACGGCGACACGTCCGCCCGTCTGTGCCAACGCAAGCCCACAAACCGCTCAGCCGACTTCCTCCAGATTTGAGATTCCCCAATCGTTTTCGCTGATGTCGCGGTCATTGGAATTTGAAACCGATATTTTAATTTTGCGGGGTACTTTCCTTGAAGCTCCTCATACATTTTCAAAATTAAAAAAAAAAAGGCTCCTTTTTTTTAAATTGAATTTGGTTGTTGAGTAGTACGAAGGACGTTTGAGAGAATGGTGCAGGTCTCATTTTCGTTGAAATCCCTGATTTTTCTAAGGTAGAAAAAATATTTTACAACTACAAAATTGAAGATACACATTTTGCCTCTGACAAAGTCTCTTGTACAAAATTAGCTCTTTTAAAAGGTCATGCGCAATTTTTTGTAAAAGTAGTTTTCGTGGCCGTTCCGTCGTACATAACGAAAACATTGTAATATTGCGAGAAAGTATGTGCTGTTGTAGCAACACTAGTTTAATACAGTAGAATAATTATATTTTACTACAATACTAAAATTAGTATTAGTTATAGGATTCTATTGTTGCGCCGTTATCATAAAAATGCATTTTACATCACAGATTTTGAAAGAGAGAGAAACATATGGCTGCTGTAGCTTGAGACGCAACCAGCTAGAGAAGCGACATCCATGTAATTTTTTGAAGCTGATGTTGTTAACATCGGCTTCAAAATAACATTTTATTTGTGAATGAAAAAAGTACCATCATCATAAAGACTTGTAATAATTTTGACCTCCATTCTTGAAATCGAAATGACCAACAGTGAAAAATAACTAAAATAGAGATTTCACCGATAATTGAAGTCTGTATTATTTTTGAATTGCCCAATCAGATAATAAACGTATTGCCAATTGCACCGATCATTTTCACTTTATGTCAGATACACTGCGATGAAAAATTAATAAACGCGATCACCGTCAACTTACGCCGATATTATACCGGTAACCACACCGGCAACTCCGCGAATATTAATTGTTACTGATTTTATAACAATTGGATGTTTAAAAATATGGACGGTTTTGGGGGCGATGTTGCGTTAACATCGATGCTCTAATTTTGATCATCGATGTTTTGTTCTTGATGTCGCACTTCTACAACCAAAGTGGCTGTTCGCTGCTTGTACCTTGCTGTCCGGGTGCTGCCTGTCACAATGGCGGCATGTGTCTGCGGAAGCCTCGAGAGAGCGTCTCCAAAAAAGCCGGGCCGGATTCGCGCTTGGCTCGCGGCCTTCTCCACTCCCCCTGCGGTGACTGTCCTCGAGTCTCGACTTCTGCTTGCGCAGCATGGCACCCCTCCCCAGTGGGCGTTATCAGTGGCGCAACCTGGAATTTTACTTTCTCGCTCTTACGAAGGTACTTCGTATGAAGTGAAATTTATGTAATAGTGCACCGGAAAAAGGCGAATGTTCGGCAGAAAAACTCTTACTGCCAGGCCCTGATAACGAAAAAATGGATAAATCCTGTTGCTAAATATCATCTAACAAGTGGTGTAGCCAAAAATCATCTAACAAGTGGTGTAGCCAAATTCATGTATTGTGAGACCTTGATACCGAAAAATCGATTGACGGCTAAAAGTCTGTCTGTCCGTCCATCTGTGGTCAACGCGAGCGCGTAAAGCAAGCATTAATTTTTTTTCTCCACAGATAGAAGAGATATTTAAAAGAATTGCACGGGCCTTATTTTCGTTGAACTCTAAATTTTCGGAAATTTAGAATTTATCCGAGAAAGTATGTGCTGTTGTAGCCCAACTAGTGTTTTATTTTCTATTGAAGGGCTGTATGTGTGGTGACCAGCAGTTTGGTGTTTCCTTTTAAAGAATGTTTCATTTATGTTGAATTTATCAAGTATTTTAAATATTTTTTTTTGTAGTAGAAATACTCAATTTATTGTAGAAATAGAGCTATGTATGATAGGATAGGGATTCTGGAGCTCAAGAAAAAATACGTTAATTCATTCCCATACGCCTCTTACAGTTTTTTACTGTTCTTTGACGAAAACAAATTAAATATTTTTATTTGCTTTATAACGCATTTAGTTGAAATAATGAACGACATTGTTACTATAAAATATTAGAAAAAACTACGAGTTTTTACGAATCTGTATAAAACCTCTTGAGCAATCCACTCCCCCTGGCTGCACTATTTGATTATTATGATTATTTTTGCATTTTGAGACATTTTCTGTTTAATGAAAGATATGCACAGTATTGCCAGTGGAAATATTCTGAGACCAAATACTCGTACTAAGTAGGTCCCATACAAATGCGAGGTTGTCAGATGTGGTATGTCAGAGGCCCTCTTCAGCAAACACGCATAAGTTCAGACACACACTATGATCAAGTCATGTTCCGAAATTGCCACCCTTCAAACCAAGGTACTGAGCCAGTTCATGCAGTAATAGCCACCTAGGGTCGGCTAGCAAGCTGATAATTTACGGGAAAAATAATTAAATTTAGAAAATGTAGACAGATGGACTTCGATATTTCTGGAATTGTCAGTACAAAATTTTCGTTGTTTACGTTTTGTAATTGTGTGAACTGGCAGTGAATGAATTACTTAGCGATCCTTTTTAAGGATAAATTGGATGTATTTCTGCTTTCGACTATTGTACTCGCTAGAAAAACTGAATATAAACCGAAAATGTAGAATACGTATTAATACCAACATCGGGTGCACTTCAAAACGTTCCGTGACTGAATGAACCACATACAGATACCTTACCCAAAATATGCAGGTAGAAGAACTAATGTAAAAACTGTCAGATAATGCCATGGTCTTGTGAAGGAGTTAGAATGTGAATTTATTTCCCACATTGTGGGATTGCATTAATTTTAAGTTCAAAACGTACTTGTAAAAGTGCGATAAAATATTGTTCTTGATCAGACTGTCTGCTTGGAGGTACGTTGGAGCATTTCTACTGGATCGTGTTTATTGTTCTCACTTGCGTTATCGTTCTCAAAACCCACAAACTCTCGCGCCTCCAACAGGTGCATTTTTGCGAGGTTTTCGCCAGTTCGCCAGTTGCGAACAATCGAACAACGGCGCCGAGCGGGGGAGAAAGCGGCCGAATCCGCCGGCCAGCCGCGCGTCTATTGAGCCGGGCCTTCCTCCTCCGACCTCCCGCCCGAGTCCCGTGTTCGACGCCGGAAGCCGCGTTTCTCGGCGAGGCTGCGTCACTCGCGGTGGCCCCGTTCGCGGCGACGAGGAACGCGGGCGGGCGGGCTGGACTATAGGCGCTGGCGCGGTAAGGCCCACGGCCGCTCAGGGAACGCTGCCCATCGCGGCCTCGCTTTTTTGCCACTTTCTCCGATAGAAGAACGCTTGCGGATAGTAGCGGTGTGGTGGAGGGGGGGAGGAGGAAGAAATGGGTAGAACTGAAAAGGGGGCTATGTGACTTTTACGTAGATGAGAGCGTAGGTTTCCGCGGCCGGAGTCGGTAACTGCTTGGCTGTCTGGGAGACGCCTCGTCGTAGCCACTGGTGCCAACGTTTCGGACGCCATTCTGCGACCTTCGCGTGCATTTTGCCCTGAGGAAGGTCGCAGAATGGCGGCCGAAACGTTGGCCCCTGTGGCTACGACGAGGCGTCTCCCGGACAGCCAAGTAGCTAATTTACGTAGATAGTTGACCCTTGGGGCGATGGTAATTACGGAGTTGTGGTTTATTTATTTTTTTTAAATTTATTTATTTTACATCAAAAAACAGTTAAAAACTGCGTATGACGTGCTATGGGGAAAAGTGAATTGTGTGCACATTTTCAAAATTCTGTGATCCCTACACTAAGTCATATACTACTTAAATTTTGAATTTTTGGTTATCTTTGGTTATATTTTGGTATTTTTGGTTATTTTTGGTTATATTTTTGGTATTTTGAATGGTTATTGTTGTGTATATCAAGGATAATACTAACAGCTTAGGAATCAATCTATTTGCGCATACCAGTGCATCAGAAAAATTCACTCCAAATGGTCTCACAGAATGGTCTCACAGAAAAATTCACTCCAAATGGTTTCACTTCAATAGTACACAGAATGCATGTCAGTTGATCGCTTCCTTCCGAACTACACAAAATCCGTTCCTATGAAAATCTAATACGGAATGCAAATGTCAAGAAGGTCAAAAGGCCATGCGGTGCTAGCACGTTTCTGCAATTACCCCAGGGTGTGACGTGCCAAAACAGAGCATGTTCTAAGCCTGGGCTCTGGAAACGTGTCTCCCAATATGGGATGCGTTGTAGAGTATTTTCGAATTTAATACCGCTTGAGCTCCACCAATTACTTTTCATCTCCTATAATCGACAGCAGAGCTCGACACTACAATAGGGTCATTCTACGTTATTTGCATCGTTCCATGGCTAAGGGTATAAGCGAAAAACGAAATTCTCTAATTCGATTGCTAATCAAATTGGAGGATTTTGATTAGGATTCGCATTGGATGATTTCGTTTTGAAGGGGATAATTAGTCGGGGGATTTCATTTGATCGGATTAGTCAGAGTATGTCACAAGCCAGACAGGACACATTGAGGATGAGCTGCTTTTCGAACATCTACCGATCCCAGGCGGATTTGAATCTGCGAACTCAGCTTTTGGAAGGCAGAGTGCTAGCTTCCATACTAATCCCTTCCGTCAATAATACGCTATGGAAAGCTAACGGTTTTAAAACTGTTTATAAGAAACCACCGGCACAAATGGAGGAAGAGAGGAGGAGGAAGAAGTGGATACTGAAGAGCGTGACTTTAACATATATGCAGTTACGGAGTTATTGTTATGTACAACAAGGATACTTGCACTCACATCTTTAAAAAAATAGTTTTTTGTGACTACAAATGACTCAGAAATGATAATTCCATGTTCTCGTGTACATACTAATTCATGCAAGGTCGGTTGAACGTTTCTATTCAAACTAAACAAAATTCTTTACTATGAAAATCCAGCAAACATTACAAATGTCAAGAAAGGGCCATGACGTCACACCCTGGGGTAGTTGCTGCCTTTCGAGGATCCGCCGACCCTAATTCGATTTGAATCTCCGAATTCACGTTTTCGAAAGCAGAGTGGTGGTTACCATACTAATCATGCATTAGAAATTTGACCTCTCGTTCTAATCCCCTCTTTCAATAATAGGCTAAGCTAAAATTCCGCAAGTGAGCTACCACCCTCCACAGGTGCAGTTGACAGACATAAGATCAAAGCAGAAGTTTGCGGAGTATAATACAGAAGGAAAGCATGAGAATACGAAAACTGTAGCACACGTTAAGGTGCAACACGTTACCATCGCGTTTAACTCAGTAACGATGGGTACTTTTCATTTTGGTTCACTAGTTGTGCCTTATTTTATTTTCCAAAAAATACACTTTTGGTCGTTGTATTACATTTTTCCCCCATTCCGAAACATGAGTTGTCAGAGATGTTTGAATTAGGTTGATTTTTTTCTGGAACTTTTAAAACAGTGCATAATGTTCGCACTTGTCCAACTACTTATTGATTATAGTAATTGAGATAATTAAAACAAAATGGTTCTTGAAGCGCGGTGCCATCGTTGGTGGCGTTGGCAGCGGCGCCCTGGCGCGAGACGGGCTCCGCGTCCGGGTTTTTCGCGCGCCCGTGGCACGATGCGCTAAGTGGGACATAACTCGTGGGACGCGCGGGGTGTCCGGCGCTTGTAAGTCACAAAAAAGAAAGTTGTCGCTAATTTGGGTTAATTCGCGGCGCGCTTTTATTGTTTTATGTTCGTTGTCAACTCGGCTGCACCGTTGGTCGAACTTTTCAGCTAATTTCCCGTCCTGACCTTCCTCGATGACCCGCGCGATATCGCTGTAGATTTCACTAGTTCGGATGCGAAATCGAGTCCGCCCTGGATGGTAACTGCGTGGTGTTTTTGCTGTGTGGGGTATGACGTATTTGTTGCTGCGCTGCGTCTGAAAGATCGTTTCGGCGATTAACTTAGTGGTCGGAGATTATGCACTACATTGCCATTGGCAGACTTGATTAGATGAGTCGAAATAACAGTTCATGTAATTTGTATCGTGACATTGAGTTGGATATTTTAATCAAATAAAATTCTAACGAATATTTAAATTTTCTGGGAGGCTTTCTTTCAAGTTGTAGCAGATCAATTTGCAGACACATTTACTAATCGTGTCACGTACAACATCCACCATCTGTGAAAATGGATTCTAACGTTGACTTTTTGAAAAATCAACCTTTCGTTATTCAGCGTTCGTGCAAAAATCTGTCAAATAATGTTCCAAATTGTGGACGTTCAAACGTGTTTTTTGATAATATTTTCTTCAGCCCTAGAAATTCATTCATATAACTATTTCCCAAGGGAGAGAAAAACGAACAGATCTCTAATAGTATAGTTTTGGGAGAATCATCGGAAAGTCGGTTAAGAAGCAAATCCCGGCTAATGTGCTAATCACGCGCTAAGAGCCGCACCCGTTTTGTCGGCTGTAATCAGCGCCAGCGGCAATAAGCTGAACTTGGAGCGGCTCCAGAGCGCGTCCCGGGATTGGCCCTTGAGGGACACCCGCTTTAAGAGGCCACCTCGGGGCCAGTCGTTTTCCACGAGAGAGCGAGTTGCATCGTCCAGAGGGGGCTGTCTGCGCACTAGCCCCCTCCCTCCCCTCGCTCACCCTCCTCCCACCCCCTCCCCTCATCCCTCCCTCTCCCTCGCAATCTCCTTCCCTTCCCTCTCCCTCCTCTCCCCCTTCCTCCGCCCTTCCTCCTTCCCTCGCTGCCTCCTCCCCTGAGTGCCTCCACCCTTCCCTTATCCACCCATCCTCTGGGGACGTCCTCATGCGGCGTTAATGAGGTCGCGCCCCCGCGCCGCGCCACTTGGGCGGCCAGGGGGCGGGGCGGGGGCGGGGCCGAAGCGGCGCGGCACGGCGGTGCGACGGCTGGCCGGGTTCCCGCGCGCAGTGTGCTAATCCCGACGCGTCCCCCAGGAGGAGCTCACGCCGCCCTGATGTTCACCTGGCGCAGGTGGTTGGGTGGCGCTGAGCCGGGGACTAGGGTCAGAGATCGCCGACCAGCGCTCGGCACTAAAATCGAGACATTTTTGCATTGGGTTGATAACGCCGTATGTTAACTCCCCAAATTCTATACAATTAAGATAAAGATAAATTAATTTAAAAATTGGGTAAAACCTTGTGGCTGTTAATTACATACTAAATAAGGTATAATAACACGCAAATAATAATAATAATAATAATAATAATAATAATAATAATAATAATAATAATAATAATAATAATAATAATAATAATTATAATAATAACGTATGGTAACAATAATGGTAGGATAGTTATAATAATATTAATAACATTAATAATGTAAAATCTGACGATTCATAAAATATTTAGGTACGCGAAGAAAAAGAAAAGAACCGTCTATGATCTCAAACCGCACTGAATGTTTGAACAATTAAGACCGCATTGCTCTTGCACTGGCACCGTCCTTCACTGCACTGCACTGCACTGCACTTCACTTCACTTCACTATAACAGTTAAAACCTCCCTTCGTTATTTCTCTGTTCTCCATTGCGGGACACCTTCACAGTATAACAGATATACATCGCAATATAACCTACTATTAAGGCTCTCATTTACCCAAAAATACCCTAAATGATTTTCCTAAACGCTTGTTAATGTTGAACGCTTCGAGGAAAGGGTTCAAAGGTTTTTACAGGCAATCTATTCCATTCCGTTATGGTTACATTTGTGAAAGAAAATTTCCCAACATCCGTTCTCTGCAGTATTAAATTTATTTTGTGCCTGTGATTTTCTTCACTGATGGACGTAGGAATAGTTAGCTGCCGATTAATTTCTTTCCTAGCTGGATGACCGCTATAAGTTTCATAGAAAGCGTAGTTTCATACAAGTATCACACCTAAGTGTATATTATTGAAATAACTTTGATTATTTTGTAATTATTAAATTACCATGGACAATTATGCTACAATTAAGCAGTTTCTATTTGTAACAATTAAATTAACACATTTGAGATTTTATTTTAGTGGAATGAACATTTATGCTTTTGTTTTATTAAATGGGTGCATCTTAATGAAACAAAATCAAAGCTTTTGTTTAGTTTACTGTACAGGTGTATTTACTCGTATCATAAAATAAATTAGTGACACGCAGAATTGAAAACTCTGATATTGGTCCAGGAGGCACGGAATATTGGGCACCTGGGACACTTACGAGACGAAATAAAAAGCCGAGGAATGCTTTATTTTCTATCCTAGGGGTTTTTATTGAAACAGTTTGTTACTAATGGCTTGTTATATATTATTATTTTGGCTTTGTCGCACTTTTATTTTATTGGAATGTGAAGTAATTATAGTGTTCTGGGAATGTACTTCTCTGTGCACAGTTGAATGAAAAATAAAACCATAAAGCAATCCAACCAGCCTCGATGTGCATTTTTTAAATTTTAGTTGAAATAGTTTATTGAGTTTGCGACTGGAACTTCCCTATTTTCGTATTTCAAGCTAATGCAGAAAGCATGTTTCATAGGCCAAAACGTTAACAACTCTGCGTAGTAATAAAAGTCCGATGTACATTTATGGATTCGTTGTTCTAATAATATCGCGACCGATAAACTTTCGACATTATCGGTCGTTTTGTGGCAGATTTATGGCAGGGAGCAATATTAAATGCGCGCGTGACGGTGTCGATGTGTGAACGGAAATTTATGTCGTTGGAGCGAATTAAATGAGCTCGTTAATGCCTAAGGAAAGAAGTCTGCGTTTTGCGTTCGATGAATCCTATTCGTTATCTTGAAGGAACGTGTGGATAATAAATGTATGCAATGACGTAGTAAACGGCACGATATGCAACATATTGTGTGAATGTTGACAGCATCTTATTTTTAACCGTTGTGTGGCGTGAGTAGTTAAGTCTTAGGACGAGATTTATTTTTCATAATAAGATCATGTTTGGAATGTAATTTCAGAAAGTGTGCTTCATAGCCTACGTATTAGTTCCTTAAGGGGAGTAGAGTTGCAGCTTATTTCGGAAATGTTGCACAACGTTGTACCATAACATATTGTGTTGGGAAATTATTGAAGTACTACAATAAGAGTAATGAAACATACTTCAATATATCATTGCAGTCGCTTAGTTATTTAAGTTCCATATGTGTAAGTACGATGATTAAATATTATGTAATCATCATGGTCTTGGAAACGATATAAAATAGTAAAAGCCTTCAGTTTCAGAGCTTTATGGATAGAAACGAATCGTCGTCTTGCTCAGATTAACGTAATTCATTCAGGAAATTATTTCAATTTTCAAAATTTCAAAAGATCCAATTTTTCAGGCAGAATTTTTTTATGTTAAAACGAAAGCGAAAGGGAAAAAGCGTAATTATTATATGTTTGTTTCGTACTATGCAAGCTGTAGCCCAATTATAGTGAGTTTCTTTGTTGTGTTGTTCCGAAGGTATTCTTAAGTTTCTCTGGGTCCCATCATTTTGTTAGTTTTACCATCGTTGGTTACTGATTAGTGGTAATGCGGAAAGGGATTTATTGGCGGAGTTACGATGGATTTGGATGCTAGGGAAATCAGAGAAGGACACGAATTCCTCATCATTACAAATTTATATGGATTCACTATTTGCGGATTGTTAATTGGCGATTTTTTTTTTATTTTGCAGATCAGTACGTAGACATACTTGTTTTCAAATTTTACACGTCACATGTGGGAGCCAACTATGATAGGTGTTGGTCAGCCGCAAAACGGTTTACCGGGACAACGTGGGGTTTCAGTTCCGACTGTGTCCGTATTTTCTACAATAACTGTATAGCTGGACGTACTTAAGCCCCTGTCTGGAGAGGAATACAAGCGGCCGGCTGGTCGGATCGATAGTTTTCTGTGGTTTCTCCCATCACACCAGGATAATGTTGAAGCAGTACCTCACCAAACGGACACGGACCATGCATGATCTTTCCTTTCTCATTCTTGCCCATTCCTCTCCCCTTAGACACACATGCACACGCATACACACACACCACCACACATTTCGGGAGACCATACCGGCTTGGATGGCTTAGGGATTGATGTCACTGCAGTGCCTCTGACCAGAAGGTTTTAGGGTTCCCGAGTCCCGACGGAGGCAGGACTTTCGACTCTGGGTATGCCGAGTTCAACCGCTGTCTGGAGGAGAATTCTAGCAGCCGGTTGCTCTCATTGGTACTTGTACGTGTTTTCTCCGATTAACACCAGGCGAATGCTGGAGCAGTACCCAAACAGACGGGGCACAGACCGCGCACGATCTTTCCTTCCTCTTCCTTGTTCTATTCTCACTCCTTTTTTTACATACCCTTGCAAGGTTGCTTACATGCAGTACACTACCACTCATGTTGGGAGTCTAGTCGGGAGCTTAGAGCGTGTCCCGGCTGGTGCGGTGCCCCGCTGGTGGGAGACATCTGGTTGGAGAAAAACCCCGCTGGCCGACGGGTATGTCGGCGCCGGATCTCCCCATTCAGCGGAGAAAGATCATCGCCACCTCCCGCGATAAAACATGTACTACCCGTACGGGACTATTGACCTTAGTAGTTGGCGCTCGAAAATTATCAATCGGGAGAATTTTAGCTTGTCGTTGCTGAAGCGGGGACCCGCTGAGGGGGGGAGCCAGATACTTGCAAGTGACTTGACCTGTAAATCGGTGCCGAATCTCATGTTTCCTTGGGATAGGAACACCGCCATCTTCTGCTGTAAAACATCCCCTACACACACGGGACATAAGAAGTTGACACTCCCCGACTCAGTACTCATATTTTCTTCCATTATTCGGACTGCTTTGTCAGCGGAGGTATTGAACCCAACTAACCAGTTCTCCTCGGGCCATCTGGGAGCGGTCAGCACCAGATGCATTGCAGCGTCCGGTCGAAGGGCCGGCAGATAGCGCGACTCAGCCACGCCTCCCGCGGGACACATCGCTCACTGCGACGCGGCTGCTGCCGACGCCGGGTCGCGAATCGCGCACTCCGGGGACGCGTGCGTTGCTCTTATCTGCGCCCTCACCCACGGAGGCTCCGCGCGCGGTGCGTTAGCGGACGGTGCCCCCCGGGGGGAGAATTCGAGCAACCGGTAATCTGTGGGAGACGACGCTAAGTGGGGGAGAAGGAAGGAAGCAAACAAGCTTTACTTGTTCAGTTTCGTGTTTGCCGGTGGTGGTGGGAGTGGTCTCTTTACGTGAGATCGGCGTCTTTTCGATCCTCGTTTCCTGTGTGTGGAGTAGGCTGTGGGGAGGGGTTTTTAACCCGGTCAACGGGTTAAAAACGAGCAGATAACGTAATTAATCTGTGTAAAGATTGGTTGGTTAATTGATTAGTAATTCCGGACGCGTCAACTACTAAAGTCATTAGTCCTGCAAGTGTTGTGAATTTTTTTCTCTGGAGCGGCGGTAATCTTCCCTTGCTGGTTGGTGTGATCTGCCGCCGATGTGCATGTCAGTCAGTGTGGTTTTTCACAGCCGGGTATGTTCCACTAGCGTGGACCGCGCCAGCAGAGACTAACTCTTAGCAC
The DNA here is from genome assembly GCA_011170035.1 of Teleogryllus occipitalis. Classification (NCBI taxonomy): domain Eukaryota; kingdom Metazoa; phylum Arthropoda; class Insecta; order Orthoptera; family Gryllidae; genus Teleogryllus; species Teleogryllus occipitalis. The sequence goes on from BLKR01001291.1 coordinate 160,306, forward strand.
CCGCCTGGTCACCTGACATGTGTGGTAGTGTAGAGTAATACGTGTAGGTAAGGGGTGAGGATAAGAACGAAAGATTGTGCCCGGCCCGAGGCCCTTTTGTAATGGCACTTCTCCTGTATTTGCCTGGTGTCGACCGTAGAATCCACGGAAAACCACCAATCAGAGCCGCCGGCCGTCAGAATTCTCCTCCAGACAGCGGGTGATCGCGACCTAGCTGTCTATCTAGTGTTTCGAAAATCCTGCGTCGGGACTCGACTCTAGGACCTCCCGGCTAGAGACACTGCAGTGACATCAGTTGATGCCCTGAGTCGGTGAAGTTCTTTGACTTGCTATTGAAATGTGCTACGAGAAAAGGAAACAACACTATGAAAAAATGTAGTTACATAAATGTACGCATCCCATCATATTTTTCGATGAGCACATAGTGTCGACTTCGAAATCTTCGATTTCTCTCTGAAGGTTGTTCTCTTGGAGGTCGAGTGGGTGGGGGCCCCCTGAGGAGAAGACTGCACCACCTTCTTTAATGATTCATTGACCGCCTTTATGGGACGTCTACACTGGTTGATCAATACTGCGAAGAGACTCCTCGCCTGAAATGTGAAGGCGGTGCATGAAGTCGGTTAAGTAGATGATGCACCACGAGAGTGATTCACACTCATTTCCATCATGACCTATCTTCAAAACCGCAATTGGTTGTTGAAATTCTTTGAAGTTATCCTGTCTTTCGCGGTTTACCGATCTCTTACGAAAGTGGGTAATTGCTTTAAAATCTGTGTCAAGTACTAGTTATCAAAGATCCATATAAACACGGTTGTAGGAAGGCCTACGATGTGAAAATGGAGCACTCATTACCAAAGATTTTTTAGAAATATTACTACAGAATGTGGTGTTTTAAATTAATTTTTTTATTTATTGTTTAATTCACATTCGTTCTTTATTGATAAATTATTTAATTCCCTTTCGGGCCTTTTGAAGTTTAGTTGATTCATGTGCCGGGTCAGGCTCTGTAGTTACGCGTCACGCCGTTGTCACTTGGACTCAACTTGTTTCTGAATGCTACATTTGTATTAGTGGGTTTTCGGACGAGTGTTTTATGTATTGAATGTTTGGCTGTCCCGTCAGAAAATCATTTTCTGACACCTCTCCTTCCCCTTCTGCCAGCTACAGTGGCGTGACAATAGAATATTTAAGAAGGCCGCCAAGTGAGGCGCCTCTTCGTCATTTCGGAGGAGCCCGCCCGCGTGGAAACTGGGCCAGTCAGCGCGCGAGCGATGCCGACGCCGCTGCGGAGCGCCAAGGCGAGGACATGCGTTCCCACGCGGATTTCACGACTGGCGCCCGCACCGCGTGATTTACTCGCGCCCCGCCCACCTCCGTTCACGGACTAAGAACTGCTCGACACACTAGCTACTTAGATAGGCTAAATGCAGCTGCTGTCTGGAGGAGAATTGTAGAGGCCGTCTGTTCTGATCGGTAGTTCTCCGTGGTTTCTCCGATCAACGCCAGGCGAATGCCGGAGCAGAACCTTAACAAACGGGCTACGGGCCGCGTGCGATCTTTTCTTCCTCTTCCTTGTTTTATCGTCGTCTCTAACTTACACTCATGTGCACTACACTACCATACGTGTCGGGCGACCAGAGCTTTTCCTGGCTGGGGCGGTGCCTCGCTGGTGGAGACACCTGGAAGGGGAAATCGACAATATCCGACGTGAAGGTCGGCGTTCAGCGGGGGTGGGCACAGTTACTTCCCGAAATTTAAAATAAATAAATAAATAAATAAATGATTATTCACTACACCGGGGGAGAGGGAAAGGAGATGAAAAAATTCGCGAGCTGACGTGTGGGTCGACGTCTGATCCCACGTTAGCGAGGAAGGAGTATAGACACTTCTGAGAATGCACTATACTTACGTGACTATTGTCTACAGAACTTGGCACAACAGATATGAATTCACACAGAGAGTTAATACGTTATTTAGGGCCGAATTCGCGGCGCTCACTAGTGTTTTGGAGAACGATGAAAATGATTTGCGAGAATATATATAACCCAATATTTTACGAAGATTACGGAACACCTAATTCTGCCACGAAATACGCAAGAACGCGTTCTGCTACGAAAATATACAATTGGATCAGACATGAGTAATCCATTGAAACAATACAATTACGATTTCGAAAGCGGAAAATGAAGCTTGACACTTGACACAACTCGAAGAACAGTGTGTGTGCTACTCGTATCCACTCTTCCGCGAATTTGATATTTGATGATAATTTTTTCTTCACTTGCAATTTTTTATGTGAACTGGATTTTTGCGATTCACCGGTGTTCACTGACACCGCTAGCATCGAAAACGAAAACCGTACTAACTTTGTATGTAATATCACATTGTGTTCGTGTGCCGTTTACTCCGTGATACCCGTTTCAGGTATACAAAGGCGTATCGCACAGTGGAGCGACCGTTAAGCACGCATGGACAACAGTATTCCATCACTTGACTCCTTTCTCCGTATTGTTGTTCACTGAAAGTATGTTAGTACGAAATAGCTGGTTTAGTCACGTGACTGATGACTTGTGTGGATTCAGGGCGCCGGGCGGAAATAGCTGGTTTTATTAGAATATTCCTCTGCAGTTTGAGCTTATTGCAAGCACTTTTGTCATTTTCCAAAAACAACTGTCACCCTTTGATCCGTAATTGTTAAACAAAGTAAAAACAATTAAATGGCCGTATAGATGAAGGGCTTGTATTACAAATTAAACTTTTTCACGCTGAACGATGAAAAGAAAGCGTGCATTTAACGAAAATTAATGAAGATGCAATGTAACATACGCTCTTATTCTAGACACCCATTCAAGTATATATCGGTAACAGATACTTAAGTCTTGAAGGTGTCAAATGAGACCCCCTATAAAACAATTTCACACCATCCGAGAATTTTATACATTGAAATACGTACGAAGCCGCAGATCGTATGACATGTCCAGTATGTTGACTAGGGATGCGGCATCGCCAACAAAAGCATCGATGTCTAAACATCATTACTGAAAATTAAAACAAACATGTTATTAAAACATCGACTCAAAACCATCGATGTTATTAAACATCGATGTCTTCAAAACTGTATTTGTGACCATTGAAGTTCGCTCGGTGAGGGGGGTGTAATTAGAAAGTGGTCTCGTTTATTAATTTTTAAATGAGGTTTAACTGACAAAAGAAAGTAAAAATATCGTCAAGCCAATGAACAGAACGTGGATTATCTAATTCGATCATTAAAAAGTATATAGGCTTCTTTATTGATGAAAACATAAATAAGGCACAAAATAAATTTAAGACCGCAGAGAACGGATGTCGGGAAATTTTCTTTTACAAATAGAACGATAAGAGATTGGAATAGATTGCCTGCAAAAACCTTTGAACCCTTTCCTCGAAGCGTTCAACAATTTAGGAAAGTAATTTAGGGCATTTCTAAGTTTGAGGTAGTTAACTAGGAATATTAAGTTATACAGTGAAGTGAAGTGAAGTGAAGTGAAGTGTTGTGCAGTGTAGAGCAGAGAAATAATGAAGGTGTTTTTTAGTGTAATAGTGAAGTGAAATGAAGTGAAGTGTAGGCAAGTGCAGTGCGGTCTTCATTGTTTAAGCACTCAGTGCTGTTTTAGATTGACGTTTCTTTTATCTTTTAGGTAATTTAATGTTTGTTTTTAAGATTCACCAGTTTTTATATTATTATTATTATTATTATTATTATTATTATTATTATTAATATTATTACTATTATTATTACGGTTATTATTATTACTATTATTATTACGGTTATTATTATTACTATTATTATTACTGTTATTATTATTATTATTACTGTTATTATTATTACTATTATTATTATTATTATTATTATTATTTTAGCATTATTATCAACATTATTATGTTATTTGCATGAAAATTAATATCTTACTTATGTAATTAACTGCCACCGGGTCACACCCAATTGCAGTTTAAATAAATTTATCTATAATTTTATTTCTCGCCCTTGGTCACTTAGGTCGGAATAATATTCAGTTTATTGATGTCTGAAAATTATATAATTTTGTTGTGATAGACTTTTTGGAATTAAAAATATCGTCTTCATAAAAACATCGGACACAAAACATCGATAACATTAATATTAAAAAAAATCTTCGGCATAAAAAAATAGATGTGAAGTTCATCGATGATTTCACAAAAAACATTGAAAACAAATCATAGATTTAAAAAAACATCGAAAACAAAACATAGATTTAAATAAACATCGAAAACAAAACATAGATTTAAAAAAACATCGAAAACAAAACATCGATTTAAAAAACGTTGAAAAGAAATCATCGATTTAAAAAGCATCGAAAACAAAACATTTAGAAAAACATTGATTTTTTTGTTTTCGATGTAAAGTACATCGATGTTTTCCTGAAAACATCGATGTTTTCTAAACATCGACATCGATGCATCTCTAGTGTCTCTACATCGCCCCTTTCTCGCCGGTCGGGAACCGTGCGGTGACAGGCTTTCACCGTGGATGGCGCGGGGAAGCCGCCCGGCACCGTCCCGTGCGCGCCAGGGCTCTGGCGCTGATTGTTCGCGGGATATCGCCTCCATCTCGCGCTCGCGAGGAGCTTATCTGCGCCTCGTCCTCGTCGTTGGTTTACGACTGGCGGGCACCGCGCGTTAAGAGATACACGCACGGGAGATTTTTTTCCGTAAACAATGGCAGTTGCACGGAGAGAGTTGTTGGGCGCTCATGAAGTTAGTGAATATCGTAATGCTGTGACGTATGCAGTAGAATTTGGAAATTATTTCTCGATGTTTCTTGTATTTAAGTGATATGACGTCGCAAATCTGGTGTGTGTAATGCATCTGCTATACTGATGAACATAAGTTTGAGAGTATGCTGAAGAGCCTTTCTCTCTTTCAGGTACATGCAATTTCTTTGAAGGTTTTCTCGAAGTTATGTTCCACCTCGCGTCCTTTCCAATATGTTGTAGCAATGCTGCAGGAAAATCTGGTCTAGTACATTAGCCGTCTGTCAGAAACTTAAGTAAATACAGTTTGCCTCACTCCTTTGTCCTCTCTTTCCCTCTCCCTCTTCTCTCTTCATATGCATACATACACGACCTCACCCAGATGCAGAGTTAATGACAACTTGTTGTGCATTACCTTCAAGATACATTCAGGTTACAACAGTTCTCTTCCACCTGACCACGAACTTTCTAATTCTTTGGCGCAATATTTAAAACATAGTTAAGACATTCATAGCTGCATCCTAATTTTAATATATCCTCGATAATATTCACTCCTTAAAATTCATTTATCGTTTACATTCATTAATAGTTTCTGCTGTTCATTCAAATTCTGTATTATTTTAAGTGTCGTTCAATAGCAAATGTAGAGGAATCAGTTTTAGACAATCGTATATCTCCCCAACAGCTCTCGACCCATCATCCTCCCGTGTCAAACTTGGTGATCGAGCTATCTCACGACATCGCGAGGTTGTGTGACTGCGTGAGCGTCTCGTTCCCGTCTCTCTGTCTCTCTTGCTCCCTCTTGCTCGTCGCAGCTAATCCGGCTCGATCTTCATGCATATTTTAGAAAAGTTGCTCGGTTTGGTGGAAATAATCTTGCTCCGAAGTCAGAAGTTACTCTTCGGCGAACTTGATATGCCTGCCTTGGGGCATCCCAACTAAACAGAATTATTTATTAGTTGCGAGAGCGCGATATTAATTTGGGATGAACATGACCTTTGCGCGGGGCGGAAGGAAAGGAGGGAGAGGGCGGGAAGTTGGCTGATGAGAAATTGAAAATGAGATGCCGGTTGCGGTTCCCGGAATCGAGAGGGTGGATGCGGATTATATGTGGGAGGATGAGATGAGGCCGATGGGGATGTAGACGGGGGCGACTGTCAAAAGCCGAGCGCGCGGAGCAGCACATATTGGGCACAACATTGTAGAGGTGCCAAAAGAAATTGGTTCTCCTTCTCCTTTTTTTTTAAGACAGCGCCAGGCAATTAGCTGTATTGACAGATATGGAAGTTTTGGGCACCGCGTTGTAGAGGTGCCAATAGAAATAAGTACTCTTTTTCAAGAGACGGCGCCAGGTAATTTGCTGAACTGACGGATATGGAATTTTTGATTGTATTTACTGATAAAGACAGATGGTCTTCAAACGCTTTGTAGTTTCTGGTGACGGAACGTCCTTATTTTAAGATTGTTTGTGGTTCATTACGACGTGTTTACGTTATTTTCTACTTCAGCTTTAAAAATTAATTACGCGATTTCGACGATACGTGAACGGTATTTATAGTAGGAACCCTGTAAATGCTTTGGTATAACTCCTTTGCTGCAGTAAAATTCAAAGTCTTACAAGAAAACCATGGCAATATCGATTTTTCTTTACATTATTTTATATTAACGAGTTCTCCAGTAATAACATCATATATAGAGGGCCAGCATAGTTTATAATTATGTTAAGAAAGCAATTTTTTGTAATTTTTGTATAATTGCTTTCTACATGTCTGATTTTTTTTACCTGTTCGATCTACCAGTAGTGTATGGAGGGAAATTTATTTAGAAAAAGTACTTAAAATAAAACTTGCGAAAGCGGTAAAAACCTACCTGCACCTCCCCCATTACCGTTAACTGCTGCTAAGGAGCGTCCGTTCATTGTTCATCGTAGACTTGCCACGCGTTCGGTATCGTGGTGCTTTCGAGCACGATTGCTCCACCCGCACAGGTAGTCTTGGCAAATTTTAACAAATTATCGATACATCGATACATTACCAAAGGGTTTTCGATGTCGATGGGGAACATCGGCGAAATCATCGATGTTTAAAACATCCATGTTTTAAATATAAAACATTTCGAAGTAAAATGTCGTGGTTCTAATGTGCTACATAATATGAGAATATTAGATTCAAGTATTTAAAATTAACTGTCAACTTAATTTTCTAATCAATGTTTTATGTAATTAAGGTTCAGATTGCACTTAAACGACATTACCAGTTTTAAAGAAATGAAGAAAGGTAACAACACCGGAGAAAGATGGCGAGTAATAAACTGTTTCGTGCCGTCTATGAATCGACAATAGTGACAGTTGTCAATAGCAGTTGATTGCGAGCAATCCACAAATACATATATACTGCACGTTTTATTTATTTCATGAGATATGTTTTGGAAAACATCGAGGTTTTTGGACAAATGTATTTCATACGGTTCGGAACCGTGTGAAAACATTGATGTTATAATATCGTTGTTTCTGTTTGAAAATATCGGTGTTTTAAAAATATCGGTTTATTTGCTATTCCTGCGCTCAGAGCCGCTACCGCTACCGCCACCGCCTCCGCCACCGCCAACACTATTACCACCGCTACCGCTACCGCCACCGCTACCACCTCCGCTACCGCCACTGTTTCCGCCACCGCTATCGCGACCATTACTGCCTCCGCTACCGCCACCACCGCTACCACCACCACCACCACCACCACCACCACCGCCACCTCCATTGTTGCCGTTGTTGCACCGCCGACAACGCTACCGCCCTTGCCCGCCGCCATCACCGCTTCCACCGCTGCCGCAGCTTTCGGCTCCAGTCTCTAATTTGCGGCTGGCGGGACTTCCCCCGAAGTCTCGACGGAGGTTGAGCCCGCGGCGGCTGCAGCGCGCCTGCAGATACACGGAGGCTGAGGCTACAGCACGGAAGGCATACGGATTTCCGAGAGATGATAATCTCATAAAGCAGAGTTGCAGGCGAAGGAATTTGGAACAGTGTGAATGGACAAGCTGAAAATGGCCACTACAAATCCGCAGAGTGAAGAATATTGGGTATCTTCTGCAAGTAGGAAATGTAAATTGTTCTAAGAGCATTAATTGTCTTGAATGCGAATTGAAGTGTGGGGATCAATTGAAGGTGATCTATGACTGACACTATCGTAAAATTACTCGTTCAAAAAGTTCCTAACGTTATCCTGTTCAAATTCCTAACGTTGTTTGATCTATTGTTCTTCTGAAAGTATTACAAAATTTAATAACTGTAACTGAGTATGGCAGAAGCATCTACTGAAAGTTCTAAGTATAGTAAACAAACCGAGTAGAAAGTACTGGTGATAAGGACGTTGGATAAGAAATTCTACGATAACACGGATAATGGAGACCGAGATAAACTGTTTGATTTACATATCTTATGTGAGTTGTGAATAAATTCAAGGGCATATATTTTATCGCCCAAAATTTGACATCAAATGGTCGTCATAATGGGACTAGGTATAGAAAGCAATAAGACGGAGGATACAAAGTTCGAAGATGTGTAGACTAGGAAAACGGGACCATCGTGTGGGTGGGAGAGGAAGCAGTTTGAGCGGGTTTCGAAACCCGCAACAGAAACCACAGGAGTGTGGTGTGTATGCGGCAAAGGCGGTTGCGTGGGTGGAGGAGGTAATATGGCTGCCGCAGACGCCGAACTCCTTCGTCGGCGTGTCCCGCCCCTTCCCTCGCTTCCTTGAGCCTCAGGTCCGCTCTCGCGCCCTCGCCCCGCCCCGCCTCGTCCACTCCACGTCCCACCCCGTCTCACCCCGCCCCGTCCCGGCCCGTCCCGCCTTGTCCCGTCCCGCCCCGTCCCGCCCCGTCCCGCCCCGTCCCGCCTTGTCCCGTCCCGCCTCGTCCCGCCCTGCCCCGCCTCCTGCCCGGATCGTCATCGCTGATTCCAAGTCCGCCCTGCCTCACACTTTCTCCCATCCCCGCATCCCGCACCCTGCGCACCCCCCCACCTCACACTTCACTATTTTCGCCAACCTTGTTTCCACACCGGCCCCGCCTCACCCGTCCCCCTTTTCTCTATCCCCGCTTTCACGACCCCCGCCTCACTCTTTACTTGTTTTGCAATCCGTGCCTCCACGCCCGCCACGCCTCACATTTCACTCTTTTGGCCATCCCCGCTTTCACGTTTGCCCCGCCTCACCCTTTACCCCTTTCTCCAACCCCGCATCCAAGATCGCCCAGTCTCACCTTTTCCGCCATCCCCGCTTATTCGTCTGCTCCGCTTCACTTGTTTCTGCTATCCCCGCTTGCACGCCCGCCCGCCTCAACCTTTTCGCCTCCCTCATCCTGCCTCTATGCCATGATGACATTGCTGTGTCCTCGCAGGCTTCTTTACCACTTCCACCCCGCCCCGCCACTCCCATTCTGCCGGCCTCGCCCGGCCTCTACGCCACTTCGACCTCGTCTCCTCCTGCCTCCCCCGTCTCCACCATCTCCTCTTCCTCTCCCACCCCGCTTCGTCTCACCCCTTGCCTCCTCCACGCCCCGCCCCTCGGATCGGACCGCCGCGCCGTTTCCACCTCCATCCTCGCCCCATCGTCAACCCTGCCTCCTCCCCGCTTCTCCTTCGCCCTCTTGTCGTCTCCGCCGACGCCTCTGTCTCCTCTCCCTCCACCTCCCTTCCCCCCATTATCGGCATAGCCTCCACCCCCACCTGCTTTCCCGGCCCCGCCCCCTTTCCGCTTCCGCGCGGTTCCCGCGGCGCTCGGGCGGCAATAACATCTGTCGCGGTTGCCGCGCGGCGCCGCCGCCGCAAGCCCCTCGGATTAATCTGCGCGCGCGGCTTGAACGCGTCCATTTTGAGGACATCATAGCTGCTCCGATGGGGGCGTAACGCTTAGTGCGGCTAATAGTTGCGGTTGTTATTGCTGCTGCAGACGTAGCTTTGAGCTGGTATCGCGTGTCTTGTCACAGTCACTAAGGCGGGTAGTACTTGGTGGTTTGGTTAGCGCGTATTACCCTCAACCTATCACTCCTAGCGTCTCTTGTTATTACTGCGATCCATGGTTAATTATTGTTCTTCTTTTTTGTTTCAGGTAAGTGTGGAAAGTATGCTCGAGCCCTCGCCAGGAGCTGAGGGTGAGTTAATTCTGTTTCTCTCTGGTTCTGTTCTCTGGGAGTTTTCGCAGTTGAATTTGTTCTTTTGTCTGATGCGTTGTTGAGAAAGCACGGTTGCTTGTATCGATTCTGGAATTCGAGGGCGGCTTGCTCGTTGACAAACATTTCGCTTCATGCTTTTGTTTTTGAGTTGGTGCCGAGAGACGCGCCTTAATGAAGGAAGCATGGTAAATAAGTTACTAAGTAGATGGTTACCATGAATATGAAATAAATGAATGGTAGGTAATGGATTAGTAATTAAAGGTAATGGATTAGTTATTGGTATTCCTTGATATACCATATTATATTTAGATGACCTCTAAATTATATTGACATATTCAAGCTGTAAGAAAATACACACCCCATAAGTTTATATATTTCTTCGAAACCTTATTAAAGTATTGCTTAAAAATATTGAACAGTATACGTCACGAAAATAGTTTAAACAATAAAGCAATTAAATTTATTGTGTAAAATGTTACGAGAGGCGGGCAGGCATGAATTTCAGGGTATTTGGGTACACGCGAGTGACACTTTCCAAAGATTAACTGTGAAGGTGCATTTCCACAGTCCCGGTGCTTTGTGAGCATAAACCTTTTTTACTCGTATGTATGTGCCGTGCAGCATGCGCTCGACCGCGACGCGGTGTCGCTTCGACCCCGCGAGATATCGATTCCAGTCTACGCGGGCCGGGCCGGGTCGGGCTCCGCTCTCAGGCGCTCCGGGAAGAAAGCCCGATTCGGGGCTTTAATGGACCCTGGCGTGGCGTGGCGGGGTGGGGAGGGGCGGGATGGGATGGCGGAGAGGCGGGGTGCCGCCGCGGGTTTATTGCCGGGCGGCGGCTGCGTCTTCTTCGAAGCCCCTACGTCTTCATTTGCTCCCTCGACCCCTTATCTTCTTCAGACGGCGCCGCTCTTGACTGCCGTGGGGAGGCGGTTCCCTAAAGCAGGTGCAGGGTCACGCAAAGCACAAACATAGGAAACAATTCGAAGGAAGCTTGTTGATAATAATACAGTTTTACGCTATTTTTTCAACTTTCAATGTCAGTGTTTATCTGATACAAGGTAACGTCCAGGTTTTCGAAGCGATGCACCTCTCCGTAATAAAATGAAGTGCGTGACGCCGTCTTCTGTAGTTTCTCATGATAATATGAATCCGTTCGGGTTTTCATTTTGTCGTTTTTCTCAATGTTTTTGGTCAGCTTTCGATGGTTTAACTCATCATCGCCAGATGTGCCATTTGAATCTGGACGAGGGGTATACAAGTATATTTAAATCAAGAATTTAAAGCGTTACAGTTCTTTCCTTTTTACGTGGGTATGGTAGTTTTAGAAATATTGCATAATTACATTGCTCTATGCTTTTCACTATCTCGAATTTTCATTCGGAACCAATTCGGAGAGCTCAGAGCTTGCCTTGTCGTTTTTCGGAAAATACTAGGGTTTGAGTCCCGACGGACCGTTTGCGGGTTTTCGATTGAAGCTTTATAGCCAGGGCGACTTCAGCCCCTGACTAGTCGTTTTCCGATGTTTCTCGAATAAATACCAGACGAATGCTAGAGCAGTGCCCTAACGAAAGAGCGGCAAGCGGCCGTGATCTATCCTTTGTCTTCCGTGGTCAATATTCTTCCTTTACTTACACTGAAAAAAATCACCACCGCTCTCTCAACCGTTAACCTATGGTTGCGTGTCTTCCAGTTGTGACAATCGATTTAGACATTGTGACAATAATCATCAAGGATGACGTGCCCAAGGTGTATTGATAAAGCTAACCAACCGACGACCGTTGGAAAATGCGTGGATCTTACAACCACCATTTAATTCTCATTACCTTTCTAAATGGTTTCCACCAGAGCGCATTTGTGAACGCTGAGGGCATGGGATATAAGACCTTTAGTATGGTAACGTTGGCCAAACTTCTTGGCGGGATTCCTATTCAAGGATGCGCGGGGATTCCCGCATATTCATATACAAGTCTTTCTTTGTGCGGTCGGGCAGAGAGTGCGAATCTGGTGCGAATTGGCATAGACAAAGTGTGAGGTGTGCTGGAGGTGTGAGGTCTGTCTTTGTGTGGTCTGGCAGTGAAAATCTGGATCGACAAAGTGCTTTATGAGAATTGGTGAATAGAAAGTGCAAGTGCTCTGCGTGTGAATTCGTGAGAATGGACACGAAGTGTAAAGAAGCACTGAAGAAAATGAGGCTTCCTCATCTAATAGAAAAGTTTGCTGGTAAGAATAAATACTATTACTGTGTAATGTGTAATACGGAGAATGTACTTTGTTTAAATGTTCCGTTTCCGAAACTTGTTTATTTCAGAAAGATCACGTTAAGTTGTTATTGAAATAACAACGCGCACGTATTTTTAACCTTTCCTTTCTTGCCCACATTGTAAAAGTATATAATGGACATCCCTGTCGGATTTATTTTCAGGCTTCCTTTCTTTTCTTTTCTTTTTTTTTTTTTTTTTTTTTGGTGAGCTTATAGTGCTATTTTTCTCATTTGCATGATTCCAATCTCTCTCAATTGTAAAATAATTGATAGCGACTATTTTTCATATAATTTACATTTCATTTTTCCCCACACCTCCAATTTCATAATCAGAGTTGGTTTAAAAGAATGATTAAGTAGTCCGTTTTAATGTATTGTTCAATAGGTTATTTTATTTAGGAAGCTGGGATGGGTTGGTCGGTGAAAGGATTTTGACTCCAAAAATTGATTTGACCAAAAATGCAAAATTAAAGAAACACTTCTTTGTTCAATTGATTTCCCAGAAGGTTCAAATCACCAGACTGTAATGAGCGCACAGATCAAAATGAAATTATTCTTTTAACTTCTATTAGTGTTTGAAACAAGAAGTAGATTTGTGAAGCAATGATGCAAAGTTGTAATTTGTATAGTTGTTTTATTTGAAAATTAATATATGAAAAATTATCATTTTAATAAGTAAAATCTTAAAAAATTTAGTTTACATTGGAAATTACAAAGTAAATAAAAGCATTATTTTATGATAATTGCATTATTGTTCCAATGTGTAAACAAAATAAGTTTATGCATAAGAATTTTTATGTTAGTTATTTTTTTGTACAGAAAGTTCAGATTCTTTTCCAATCCTGATCATATAATTTTAAACTTCTTCCGGTTTGCAGAGAATAATATGGATTATGATGCACTTCTACTTCTGAAAAAATATCCTGATTCTATTTCCACCACTATCCCCACTGTCAGGGATGCATTAATATTAAGGGAAGGATTGGAATCGTTAAATGAGGTCAGTGAAGGATTTTTTCATTCTATTAATGTGGCTGCAATTAATTCATTCATTTATTTAATTTTTTAGGTATGTAGCATTTTATCACTGATTCTTGTTGATTTTTCAAACTAATTTCTCATTTTATTTGATGTAGGAAATTAATACATCCTTCAGTCTTCCTTCTGAAGGAGAATATATCCTGCCAATTTCTTGGCAGCCAGATATTGAATCTCCAGAAAGTGAATTTCAGACACAAATTTCTAGTAGGCCTACTATTGACCAGAGGGAATTTGAGGAAGAAAATTCAGAGTCTCCTGAGATTCATCTGAACAAGATAAGATCAAATAAAGAAACTGAACCCAAAGATTACAATCAACCAGCAAAAAAAATGTAAGTAATGAATTTTAGAGCACAATAGTCTGAATACAAAAATATTACTTTGTTTTCTGTTTTAGTATATACATGAAGTTTTGGAAAAGACTGCAATTGGGAAGTCTGTTATCGCTCTTCATGGTAAACGTGGCTTGGATAACAGCTCTCGTTGCAAGCTAGCTGAGCTTGTTATTTATGCAGAATATGGAGCCAATACAAATACATTGTAAGAATGTTGAAAATATGCATTTATAAGTCTTATTTTTTCCTCAATTGGTTTTAGTAAAGTGATTGTTAATTAAATTAGTTATAAATTATTATTATTATTATTATTATTATTATTATTATTATTATTATTAAGTATGGTTTTGAAGTGGTAAGAAAGGAAGGAAGCATTTTAAAAATATGCATTAGGAAATTCATTGAAACTGGAATATTTTTTTCTTGCAGAATCTCCAAACCGAGGTTTTTAGAACTGGCAAATTTGATATTTCAATGTTTTTCTGGTGAATTTCAAGTAAGTTCAGTTGTTGTTGTTAATGGATTTGAAGGAAAATACTGTTTCTTGTAACCTACTCTGTGCAGGAGACTTACTACATTCCATCAAGTGTGAGGGGGAAGGGTCGTACAGCTTCAGGGAAGCTGTATGATGCATATACGAATTTAAACAAAACTCTCAGGAAGACAGAATTAAGAAATTGCCTTAGTTTTTTTGCCTCTTTGTCACCCTCTTCGGGTGTATACAGTTCTCCATCTCTTCCTACTTTTCCATCTCAACTAGAATCACAAGAAGGTGGGAGGAAACATTGTTATATTCAGTGATAACCATTGCTGTTAGATAATGTAAAGGTGTTTGGTATCTTTTCTAGATTTTGATGTTCAATGAAAACAATTTGGATAAAAGATACATTTCATTTTTGCACAAAATCATTGGTTTTATATAGTCAGGTTTATTTTAATAGGTTGATATGATTTTTCATTTAATGTATCATTAGAGAGATTTGCTTGATTTGTTTAATTATTATTTTTACCGAAGTTTTGCACTAAATGTGCATAATAATCAAATGTAGAAACTATTTTTTTGATATCTTTTTATTAGTGTTCAAAACAAATAGATTTGTTCTGTGATTATGTAAAATTATAATGTACTTAGTTGATTTATTTTAAAATTAGAGTATGAAAAATTTTTATTACTTTAATGAGTAAAATAATGGAATATGATACTAATTCAGAGTCCGTTTGTCACTTATAATATTGTGTACTTTTACAGTCCTATTTGATTTTTGAAGTATTGGATAATTAAAAGTGTTATGGAGTTCGATTCTGCTGTTTTGCTATTTTATCATTATTGTGTCATGCTATTTTATTCAAATGTAACATAAATTGTTTTACTTTTCATTTGAATAAAATAGCACGAGATGGCAGAATGTGGAACTCTGTAACACTATTAATTGCATGGTTGTCCAAAAAATAGGCACTGCAATAGTATGCAATATAAAGTAATGGAAATATAAGGTACTTAGGTAGAAATATGATCTCTTTTAGGATCATTGCATTGTTATCCCACGAGTACAAAAAAAATTGCTTATACACAAGAAGTTTTAAAAAAAAAAAATTTTCTTTTCCAAAATTGGATTGTAAAATTGTAGACTTTATTTGGTTTGTAGGAATCATATGGATTATAAAGCTCTTTTAATTCTAAAATAATATCCTGACACAATTTCCACTGTTAGGAATGGTTTTATGCTAAGGAAAGGTCTTGAATCCTCAATTGAGATTTGGGAAAATGATTAAGTCTTGGTAATTGGGTTCCAGTTAAAATGAATGAGATCCTTTTTAGATGAGTGTATTGAATGTTTTATGTATGTTTGCGTGTTATCACAGATTCATGTTGATTTTTTAAACTAATTTGTCATTTTATTTAATATAGGAAACTAAAACATGCAGCAACTGTCTCTGAAGGTGAGTATTTGATACCAAATGTATAATAACAGCCTAAAGTTCATTTTAGATAGAATTAATAAATTTAAATTTAAAAAATTAATAAATCTAATACTACTGCGAAGAGAGTGTTAGGAGATAAAGACCTGCAATTTATTGAAATCAAAGGATTAGAGTAAATAGTGAAATTGAAAAGAGATTTGAAGAGAATAATCAACCTTCAGGAAAGAATGTAGGTAATGAATTTTAGAGACTGAAATCCAACAATATTTTTTCTATTTTCAGCTTGTGCAATTACATTTTGAAGAGCACTCTTAGGGAAGTCTTGCAGGTGAAGAAAGGCCTACCTTATCTATTTAATGGTGGTTAGCAAAATTGTGCAACTGCATTTTGTGATGTACTTCCAAAATTGGCATATTAAATTTTAACTGTTTTCAGATTATTGGTGACTTGCAGAAGATTGGAAGCACAGTTCAGTGCATTTACAATTAATACAATTAACTATAGTATTATTATCATAAAAAAACTACTTATTGTATTTGTGTTTGTATAAGCATATTTTTTGGGTTGAGTATATATGACTTGCAATCATGCCTGTTTGCCCAGAATGCAGGAATACCTTTAACGGTATAAATAGTTTATATGTGCATCTGACCATTGGTCACAGTATTGATAGAAACAGTACTTTTAGATGCCATGAACATGCTTGTTTTTGTGTCTTTTCTTCCTGGCCTTTGTACCAGAAACATTTATTATTGAGGCATTCAGCAACTCTAACTTCTGAAAGTGTTGCAGATGTGAGAAGCAATCCTGTAGACACAAATCCATGTTCCTCTAATCAAAATCAAAATGCTCCCATGGAAGATGCAGGAAATCTTTATCCTCTAGAACCTGATCCTAAAGACTCTCCATCATTGCACGATATTGTGTTGAGTTTTTCAACTAAATATTATGCAAATAATCAACTTCAACAAATTTTTTTTTTACAAATATTGAATTATTAATTTAATTTTTAATGCATATTTTTTTATGATTTGTTACTAGTTTGAATATTTATTTGGATATGTTCACAATTGTTTTTACTTCAGAAAGCTATGTTGAGTTTTTAATAAAACTTTATGATTTTGGAACATTTATTATTGTTTGGGATTGATGTTAAGAAATGTTAAGATTGATGAAAGCTATTTTCTTTTGTAATTCATATTTTTTCTTTAAAAATGTTTACATTTTTACCTGTCTAGCTAAAAGGACAACAAAACTTTTTTGACTGGACTATTTTGAACTTCATTAAACACTGAGGGCCCTTCAAGTAATAATAACAAGTTCAATGAAATAAATTAATAATATACATAAATTCAATGAATTTTAATTTGATCTCTTTATCATATTTCGTGTTCTAAAGGAGTAAGCACTCCATGAAATATTTTTATTAAGGAGGCTATGGGCTCCATTCAAAATGTTAATGTGCACACATGTATGATTTTTACTGTGTGAGAAAATTTATTGCATTCTGAGATGCAAAACTGGTATCTTACTTTTCAGGATCTGTTGAAACTGAAATAACCTAAATAAGTTTGTCTTCATTATAATATTTTTTTGTGAACTAGGGCACTTATGAGCTATTACTTGTTGCTGTGAATCATTCATTATGAAAATGTATAAAAAGATAATGTAATTAATTGTTTCAAATATAATATAGCACTTATTTCTTTGTATGAATCTAATGTTTTTGTTTTGTTTTTTTCCACATCAATTTCCCAAATTTATCTATTTCAAATTATTTTACATTTGTTCATATTACTGTTTCTGATTTTCATGCTTACAAAACTTGGCATATTAAAGTAATTGAGTTTCAATGTATTAATTTATTTGGACCGTAGTCCCTCTTAAGTCATGTGCAACTTGTGGCATACAGCTATAAATATGTGAAGGTTAAAATGAATAAATTAGTTTCATGAAATGTAAAAGTTTTTAACCTTCACATATTGATGGTTGTGCACCACAAGCTGCCAATGACTTGGTAAAACAAGTGACCAAAGAAATAAATTAAGTCATATTTAAAAATACTCTATAATATTGCTGAGTTTTGATTAATTTTGTTTTGTTTTTTGTGGGGTAGAGGTCTTAAGAGAGTTTACTTGTTGCTACTAAATGTTAGGAGTGAATATATTTAGCAAATTAATTTAATGAAATTATTTCAGATTTAATTTTTATTTATCTAATTCTATCCAGTAACTGCTTTTAGGGTCAAGTTTTCAAAAATTTCTTTAATTGAAGTGGTATCACCTATTTTCATATTTCTACTTCTTTTTCAGTTCAATTTTTTAAAATGTAACACTTTCTAGAATCAAATTTATTTACACTAAATTTCATGGAAAATTTGAATTTTGAAATTGCCTATACTCGTGGTTTTAAATTTTTTTTCTTACAGGCATGAATTTATACATTTCTGCAAAATTTTATAAATTCTTGACTAAGCAACATAACTATTTAAAACCACGTATAAAACAAGGTAAGCAGCACTAGCAAACAAGGGTTGAGGCAAATAATTCCATTTTTGCTATAAACATTTACGTAGGAACTGTAGCTCTAAAATATGGGCTGTGAAACCTCTCACCGAAGTTCCGAGAGCATCAGCCAGGAACTGCAAACATTTTGTGGTTCAGGACCCTACGTGGACAAGGGAATCACAAGACAGAGCGGTGGTTCAGGGCTCCATAGAGCTCCACACACGGCACCTTCGGTGCGTCAACCACAAAAATAGATGGGCCAAATTTTACTATTAATTCTGGGTGGGAGAACCATTTTTCAATGTAGGGCAACCAGTTCTTTTTTTCAGTGTACGCACACAAACTCTCACACGCACACTTACATGCATTAGACGACCACACATGTCGCAAGACCAGAGCTTGTCCTAGTTGGGGCGGTGCTCTCCCTGCTGGGGGGAGATATCCTGAGATGGAAATTCCCTGTAAGCCGACATGTAGGTCGGCACCGGATATCGCCATCCAGGGGACAGGAACATCGTCACCCAGAGTTTAAGAAGTCACTAGTCAAATGGGACTAATGCTCGTAGCAGTTGACGTACCGGAAACAGTCGTCTCAGATGCTCGAATAATAGATCATTACATTTTTGAAGTAGACTTACCGCTGACACTAATGTCCTTTCCAAATTAATCATTTGCGTATATTATTATTTTATGTCACTTGTTTTCAGTTGCTATGAAACATTTTTAGATGTGCTCATCGATATATGTATTTAACTCATCTTAATTGGAAATATTCATTCATATGTGTCTGTCGCACTATCACTCTCCGTTCGCATTATTTCCCTCTTTGAACGCGTGTAGACTTTTGTAGACGTTCTTTATAATGAATATTAATTTAATTATTATGCTGGCAATAAATAGTTGTGCCTACTGAATTCCATCTATTTTGAAAGGATCTCACACTGTATACAGAAGCAAGTGACTTGTTTCAGTTTGAATGGGGTTTTCATTTGTAAGGGAATTTTACGGTTCAGAAACGTTCATTGTGGATCTCCACGTACGACATACTTTCACGTTATCGGGCGAACCGTTAAACTCTACAAGGGCGTTTCATGCTCCTTATCTCGAATTACTCTCCTGTTGTTGCTAGAAGTTCGTTTCAATACTTGCGGGGGCGTCTTATCTTGCGATGTTGCAAGAGCTCTTTGTTCGTACATTTGCTTTACCTAATTATGTCGAAAAGAACATTTAAGACGTTCTTTTCACGTTGAGTTTACTTTGAGGTTTCTAGACACTCGTTTGTTCAGTGAATTCGCCATTGTAATTCTCAGTTTACAGAGGAATGTGAAATGGGCAAGTTGGATTTTGTAATGAGTAAGTGTACGATTAGTGAAACATGTAGACGTTTAACATTGACGTGTAGAATACGAGTGAAAGGGAGATGTTGGGAAGACTGGCAGATTTAATCGAAGAGAAAATTCGGGTCTCAAAAATTATTTTCGATTCCAATTTGGTCCTATTATATATTATATATTGCATTTTTATACGAAGTTACAATCGCATCGCCATTACCAATTGGATGTTTCCGAACTTCAGAAAAGAACAGAAAAAGAAAGAAAGAACTTCTCCGTTGTGATACAAAAGTCAGAATCTCGGAAGTACTGTGAACGTGTGTTCCTCCGCCTGTAATAGACGTGCGTGAATGGACGTGTATACAAATTACGAGCAATATGTTGTTTCTGGAAAACGTCATGCCTAATTTTTAGTAAAATATAAAGCAGATCTTATGTAATCAGCGAGGGCTATAGTTTCTTTTTCAAATATGAGGTATTCCAACTACGCTGAACGAATTCCGTCCTTAGCGAGAAATTGCTGGACAACATACTGAAACACGTTCAGAGCAAAGCAGAAAACATTGGGTCTTTATGGCTTGATCTACTCCGCAGAGCTTCGGCTTTTAGGGCGCGTCGTTTTGGAATGTAAATCCCCACTCGCCCCGTTTTGCCTCTCTCTTTGCCATCTCCCCGCTACTCCCCACCTATTCTTACTTCTCCCGGTTCTCTCCACTTATTCCTACCTCTCCCTGCCTCTTCCATCTATTCCTACTTCTCTCAGTCACCCCCAACTATTCATTCTCCTTCTCTGCCTGTTCCTCTCCTGCTTCTTCGTCTCTCCACGCCTCGCTCGCCTCGTCGTAAGTGACCCACCCTCGGCAAGCAGCCTTACTTTCCCTGCCCCGCCACTCTTTCCTTGATCTGCCTCGCACTGCTTGTCGCGATTCTCCCGCTTGCTTCATCCCACTTCGCTGAGTCTTGCCCTCCCAGCTCCCGCCTTGCAGTCTCGTCCTTCCCTCGCCCAACCCCTCCCCTTGTCCTGCTCTGTCAAGACCCCCTGCCCTGCCTCATCACTGGTCCCTGCCTGGCCCTCTGCCTTCCCGGTTCGTCGCGCTCCAGCCCCACCTCGCCCCGCCTTCCCCGCCCCACTTTCGCCCCAACACCTCGCCCCACCTCACTCCTCCATGTTCCGCCTTTTCCCCGCTTGCCCCGTTCCGCCCCGCCACGCCTCTTCCCGCCTTGCCCGCCCAACGTCGGCCTGCCGGACCTTCTTCGTCTAGTTCCGTTCCATTTTGCCCTACCCCCGTCCTTTTTTTGTCTCCCTCCTCCCCTCCCTCCGGCTCACCACGCCACGCCCGCCACGCGCAGATTTCCTGCGCCCCGACTCCTCCGTCCACGCGCTCCGATCCGCACGCTCGTGAATCTTCATCTCATTCAGCTCCCCAACGCGGAAAACCATCTCATGCTTGCACGTGGCGCTTACCTCTCCGCTCTCCGCCTTGCTCGCCAACATACTGCAAATCGGTCGCCGTCCTCTGCCGCGCACCCGCTCGCTCTCCTCTCGTCCGGATTTCTACCACTCCCCTGACGCTGACGTCTCTTCCTCCCATCGGATTTGCAGGGCCCGAGCGTAACCAACGGGACTTGTTTGCCCTGAAAGGGGATAAACCCTTTCAGATTTGAATGGAGGGTCAGGAACGAATGAATGTGTGAAGTTGTAATGGGAGGTATTCATTTCCATGATGTCTTCAGTTGATTTGCAGAGATTATTATTTTACCCAGCAACACTAAGTTATGATCGCATGTGGTAAATGTAAATGACATATTTCCTGCAAACTGATTTACTTAAAAATAATATTTATACAAATAATAGATGAAATATTGAAGATTGTAGTATTTTTCTACGTCGAAAGTTTGAAGAAAATGCAGATGGTTTTTCTGGTGTGGATGCAGAACTTTTACTTTAAGAGGTTAGTGTGAAGTAAGTCAATGCGGTAGAATATAGTTATAAGTTGAGTGACATTTTATATTTGAAAACGTAATGAAACCTAAGAAATACGATCCTCCTCTTCTCGGTTTCACTATTTCAAACTCATATAATCATTAATTGAATCGTAAAGCACATGATATTTGCAATAATTAAATTTTCCTTTTTTGCAAAAAGAAATGAGAACATTATATTTCTGCGCAATGGGCCTAAATCAGGGTGAAGAGTTTAAATAATTACTTTTATTTTTGCCGATTTATGAATTGTTTATAATTTTTAGGGAAAATTTCTGAAGAGATCTTCTGAGCACTACTGAAAAAATTGGGAAAATTGTACATCAACGATTAAGATTCATTCTCTAAAGAAAATATAATGGTCACTTTTACAAAAAGGAACATTTAATAATTATTTCAAATCCTTTTTGAAGATAAAAAGATTTAGTTGAAAATGTCATTGTGGAGAAGGTCATTTAAACATTTACCACAGAGGGCAAGACAAGAGTAATGTAAAACTAAATGTCCTAAACACGAATGGTAGAAAAACGAATTGAAGCATTTAAAAGAAAAAGAAATTCGAATATAATAACCGAAGGAAATAAAAAGCCGAAAACGTTTACTGTTTTTCACAATTGTCTGGTGTAATGCTTACCTTTAAGATCTGGCCTCCGCCCACCTCCTAAGCCGATACACTCATTTTTTCTCTGTTGAATAGACAAGAAGCTGTTTTCGCAACCTCTGCTGACCGCCAGCTCGGCCAACGGGCGTGAATCTTTGAACCTCCAAGTCGTACCGCGACGGAAATCTTCCGAAGTACCATCGACCGCCTTTACATTCTTCCACAGCCTGATAACAGTCACTTATACGGGGCGCATCGGTAGAGCAAAGAACCTTCTTAGAGTACAGAAAGAGGTGGTCAGAGCAATTGCAAGTCCCAAAACAGAGATCGAAGGAAATATCTGGGAAAATACGAACGTTATTAGTCACAAATGTAGTAACATTTAAAATAATAGACATAACAAAATCATTTCATTTGCCATCGTTACATTAAATGATCGTCGCTCGTTTTCGCCCAACGGCGTATTGAAGCATTCTCGCGCTGCGAATAAAGGTTGACAAACGTTCGTTTAGTGAACGAGCAAGCGTTAAATTTCTTATAACCTCACTAGTTAACCACCAACGTAAACATACAATTTACGAGCTATGAATATTTACTTACGTCATTTATGCCCCTTTCCTCTTAGCAGTAACAACTTCGTCACCAGTTACTCGTCGATTTTATTGAAGAGAACTATTTTTTCCACATTTTAATGAATACGCAAACGAGAAAAACATTGGAGACACGCGTAATGCAATTAACTGCTTTTTGCTGAGAAATGAACAATACAAATTTATTGATGATCGCTGGACCGAATGGCTCTTTTGCTCAGTGTTATTACCCGAGTGTGTGTGAGGAGAGAGATTGTCAGACGTCACTCATGAATGGAGTATCCTAGAGTTACGGATTTACCTTGCAGAAATAGGCTGTCGTTGGGAGAACGGTCGTTAGTATGATTCGAGCATCAACTTCAGTGTCCTTGTATATACATTATTTATTTTTTGGAAAAGAATCACTATGTTGGTGACGTGAAAGGAAAAGAAAACAACATTAGTGATCTATAATCATACAGAAAGTTATGTTCATGCAGAAAGTTATCTACATAACTGCTAGTGGCATCCGGAAATGTTTTCGATACGAGGCGATGATATGAGCTGAATTTGTAGTTTTGGTAAATAAATATGCCAAAGGCTATTTCCTGTACGAGTTACATACAACTTTTTTAGCAAGAATTTATTGACATTTTTTATATACTTAATTATTATCTCTATACTTTATGCAGTAAAACCCTCAAAAGTTAGTAGGAACGTGTTTAACACAACATTCGTCTTTAAATGAACAATATTTAGGTCCCGACAAAGAAACGTGGTATTGAGGATATATAAATACTGATAATATTGAATTTTATTTCAGAACTGATTATATCAGTCCATTGGATTTCGTGTTACCAGCAAGTTAACTGTAGTTTATAATACTATATAGTTAATTAGTACTATAAGCTTTGGTTCATTTCAGTGAAAAGGTAGCCATGTTGATTCATGTGGCTCCGGTGTTTTGTTTACTTTCTGTATATTATTTTGTTTATTTCTGCAATATGTGACTCCGCAAAATGTTTCTTTGCCGCAAACTAACCCTTTCCAATGAATCAACAGTAAACGGAAGTGCGTGTCTGTGCACGGTGTGAGGGCTAGAAAAATATGTGTTTCTTCTCTTCAATTGCTGGCACCGCTGCAGCGTATTGAGCGTAGCGTGCCAACCCCGTCGCAGCCATTCGCGCGCGCGACCAGCCCAGGTGACCCACATGCGGTTGCTCGGAAGAGGGCGCTTTGGCGCGTGTTCGTCGCTTTAGCCCGGCGCCGCGCCACGCCCCTGCCCGGGGACCAATCGAAACTCCTGTCGCCCACCCCGCACATCGAAGCTGGCGCAATCGGCATCGACACCAACCAACTCCGCCGTTGCTGCCGTTGCCGCCGCCACTGTCATCTTCACCGTCACCTTCACAGTCACCTTCAACGTCACAGTCATCTTCACCGTCACAGTCATCTTCACCGTCACAGTCATCTTCACTGTCAGTCATCTTCACTGTCACAGTCATCTTCACCGTCACAGCTGTCATCTTCACTGTCACAGTCATCTTCACTGTCACAGCTCATCTTTCACTGTCAAGATTCATCTTCACCGTCACTGTCGCCTTCACCATCGCTGTCGCCTTTTTTCCCTTGACTCCATCCTTACCGCAGCATCAACAAAGGCTTAGAGCATTAACTAATGCCACTCGCAGTGCCGCTGACCGGGAGGTCCTTAGCTTTCGTGTTCCGACGGCAGCAGGATTTTCCTACAATAGCTAGATAACTAGTTAGAAATCAGTTGCAGTCTTGAGGGAACTTCAACCGGCCGGCTGCTCAGATTGGTAGTATCCCAGATATCTCCGATCAGAACACGGTGAATGCCTATAACAAACGGGCCACGGACCGCGCGCGATCGTTCCTTTACCTCTTCCTTGTCATATCCTCCACCTTGACACACACTCTTGCATGCACTACCTGCCACATTTGTTGAGAGATCTCTAGTCGGGTCTAGAACTTGTCCCGGCTGGGGCGTGCCTCGCTGGTGGGAGATACCTGTTGGGGAAAACACCGCTAGCCGATTTCGTAGGGCGGCTGAATCTCACCATCTAGCGAGGGAAGCGGTCAGTCGCCATCTCTTCCGCGATGAAAAACACACGCTGCACTTACGTGACTATGCTTGACTGCCTTAATCACTAATTAATGAATCAGTCATCGCCATTGATCCCAACTGCCACCACCGTCGCTACCCGTCGCCCCGCCATCCCCTCTCTCCCCACTGCCCCAGTCCCCTGGGATGGCACCGTTTCTACTCACCGCCACAGGCACTGCCACAGATCTCATCCCCCCCTCGGGTTCTTTGCCACCATCCCTGTAGCTAACGTCACCACATCGAGTGGCGTCAATGGTGTAACGGTTAGCGTATCGGACTGTTATATCAAGTTCGAGGATTCAAATCCTTGAAGGAAGCAGTGGATTTTAAGGGTAAAATCCTTCGTTCGCCTTCCTTCGAGGGGAAGTAAAGCCGGCTGTTCCATGCTAGTAGATTTACTGCATGTAAAAGATCCTCAAGCCTAAATGAAGCTTGAGCTAAATTCAAATTGCCTGTTTCGTCGCCTGCTAATACCTTTCGTCTCCCTTGGTGAAAGCAGCGTAACGAAATTTGCGTGCTCAGGCGGGAAGAGCAGGCCTCTACGGCCTGAGGTTCTACACTGCAAAAATAAGGCATCCATCCATCCACCATCACTGTCGCCGGCACTCATCGTGCTTTCATGCATCCACTTCATCACCATCTCTGCTTTCTTCACCACCGCTAGCATGTGTCACCTCCGCTGCTGCTGCCACCGCCATCGTTATGGTTTCCGCAATTATTACTTATCCCCACCAAAGTCTTCTGCTATCATTCCGCTCTGGCATTGCCCTCAGTGGCCACCTTCATGCCAGCTTCTCCACCGCCGTGACCGCTACCGCTTCTAATGACGCCACCTCGCCGCCGGCGCGCGCCGCCACAGCCACCGCGCCCGCTGCCAGCGGGCCGCCCAGGGACCGCAGGGCTTGTCGCCTCCGCCCCTCTCCCGCCCCGCCCACCCTCCACCTCTCGCTTGAGTGCTCCCAGAGCGCTTCGCCTGTGCGCTTGCCGACGCTCTCTTTTTCGGCCCCCGCGGAGGCGGCGGCGCGGCTCTTGGGACGGGGCTGCCTCGCTGAGACGCCGCAGCCGCGTCGAAACGGGGGCGTTTCGGAGAGGGTGCGTCTCCGATGCTTCAGTGTGTGTCCTCGGGTTCCCGTGAATCGGAGACTCTGGTCCGAGTAAATAGTAACACACAGGATGGTTCGAGTAAATTGCGAACTTAGGCACGCGCGCGAGCGTGCGTGTGGATCAAAGATGATCAATTTTTACCGAATATGTGCTGAAAATTTCGTTTAATAAAGCCATGAAGGATAGATCAAAATAAAACCGTTTCTTTGTTTTTGATTTTTCCCGTGGTCCTACTTATAGAGATATTACTATAAGAAGGACTGCTTTGACAGCTACCACTTGACTACTGTTAGCAGCATAACTGCAGAGAAATGCAGTGCTCGATGTACACCTCTGTGTTCATGATTCAAAACAATGGATTCGTTCACAGTTAGATTACTTGTAAGCGGCGTCACTATCTCTTACACTGCCATCGTTCTACAAGTCGTTCATTTGTTTCCCGACCTGTCAAACTGGTCCCTTCTTAGAGTGACTCCTCAATACTTAACGAGACCATAAACACCGCACACATCTTTGGAGGATAAATATTTTTCTTCCGCTTTCTGAGCGCATTGGAAATTAGCAATATAGATATTTTTTTATTTTTTCGGAAGTTCTGGATTTTAACGGTTTCGTGCATTGTAGTATAGAGGTTATGATCACAACTGATACTCGGCCCACTTCACTAGGTGAACTTCGGTCAATGATGGTCGTATTTCATGGATCATAAAAAATGTTTCTCCTCTCACGAATAAATATCTATTTTCTGTTGTTCCGTTCGTTATTCTTAAATAGTTCACAAAATGAAATTTGACGAAAATGTTCCAAATTGAACTGAAATTCAATTTTATATCCAACCTGATGACAATTTTATATCCAAATTGATGATGACAATAAACAATTGTCGAAACGTTGTGCAATACAGGACGTTAAATTTTGTGATGTGTTCTCGTGTTTTATTCTTTCTCAAATATAAAAATTGAACAATTTAAAATAAAATTTCATCAAACCAAGACGTACTCTAAGAATAACATTATCAGAGACTTAATTTAAAATTGAATATGGATCCTCCTTAAAACTTCCACGCGCGTCCGCGCTGTTTGGTTAAACACGAATTACACAAAGACGGACGTGTAAAGCTCATACGTACCCCGAACGTCTGAATACCCATTTACAACTCCTTCACTCGTATAATAAAAAAAAATAAATAAAAAAAGGAAGGGAACGGCCGCGTAATTCGCGCCCCGCTATTCGGTTCTCGGCGCGGGGGGACGGAGCAATGCGGCGGTGTGGAGTGGCGGAGAGGAGGTGGGCGGGGTTTTACGAGCGCTGGATTTTCCGCTCGTCTGGGCTGCAACAGGGTTGTGCTCGTGCTCTGCGGCGGCAGCGAAGAAGCCCGCTTGCCATTCGTCTGCTTCGGCAGACGACGACGTGCGTGCAGGCAAAGCGATTGGTCACCGCCCGCTTTGAAGCCCGCATCCGCGCTCTTGTTGCTGGGAGGGGGATTGAGGAGCATCTGGAACCGGGGCCAACTTGTTCCCTTCAGGTGGTGCAAGGAAGAAGTGTTGTCGCTCGTTCTAGAAGTGGGGTAATAAAATGGGTTGAACCTCGCACTTCCCTGGGAAAAAAAATGTACGGAGGGTCGAGTTTGTCAGTGAACCCGCGATTTCCAACATATCTCATTACATCTGGACTATTTATTCGTTATTATTATTATTATTATTATTATTATTATTATTATTATTATTATTATTGTTATTATGATTTCCAGTCGAGGCAAAAATAGTTCTAACTTTCCTTTAACATCGTCCCAGTTTCTGTAGCTGTATGAAGAAGAAAAGCTCAAGCCGGTGGATCTTGCTAGTTACGGCGAAGAGAATACATGTTCGCCTCATGTCGCTCTTACCCCCAAGCATGAGATTTCAACTAGGCCCAGGTATGGGGGACATCGGTAGGTGGCCGGCGAAGTTGGACTACCGACCCATTTACGCCAAATACATACATTATTATTATTATTATTATTATTATTATTATTATTATTATTATTATTATTATTATTATTATTATTATTATTATTGCTATTATTGCTGCGTGAACTCCCTTGAGTTTTCATTGTAACAGTTGTATAGCGAAAGTATGTACTCTGCGTTGCATTTACGATTTGTTTGTTGCCTTCACACATCTAAACCTATTTTAATGGAAATAAATAAGACTCGCACATGCGAGAAAAGTATAATCATCATTCTTGTTGTCAAAACTAGCATTGGAAGCCAGTCATGCTGGTCAATAAAATACGATAAACTAATGGCCTGCAACAAACAAAAAAGCTACTAAAGAAAATTACCCAAAATGGGTTTACGAAAGAGTAGTTTGCACCTGCTCTAGAACAAATAAAATACTCCTCTATAACACTGCAATGAATTAAATATTTTTACAGGAACAGTCGTCAAGAGTATTCAAATAATATAGCATAGGATACGCAGTACAGCGGTTCCTTACATACCAAGAGTAGTTAAAATGTTGCTATTCCAAAACTCATAACAATGAATATGTGGACGGAAATATAATTTTTCAGTCTCTCATGAGACAGTTAAAATAAATTTGATTAATTTTTTATTTTTTTCTGAGATCCTGGATATGTAACAAAACCATAGACATCTCTCACATGGCCCTAGACTATATACTTTTCTTTCAATTTCTGCGCATATTGGAAATTAGTAATAGTTAATTAGTAGGAAATTAGCAATAGAGGTTCGTGACTTTTACTGCCGATCTTCATGTTGGTAATGGCGGCTGTGACGTGCAACATTTAGAACTGTGTAGAAAACGTTGAGTGGTGCAACATGTAGGAGTGTGTAGAAAACGTTGAGTGGTTCAAAATGTAGGAGTGTGTAGAAAACGTTGAGTGGTTCAAAATGTAGGAGTGAGTAGAAAACGTTGAGTGGTGCAACATGTAGGAGTGTGTAGAAAACGTTGAGTGGTGCAACATGTTGGAGTATGTAGAAAACGTTGAGTGGTGCAACATGTTGGAGTGTGTAGAAAACGTTGGAGTGGTGCAACATGTAGGACTGTGTAGAAAACGTTGAGTGGTGCAACATGTAGGAGAGTGTAGAAAACGTTGAGTGGTGCAACATGTAGGAGTGTGTAGAAAACGTTGAGTGGTGCCACATGTAGGAGTGTGTAGAAAACGTTGAGTGGTGCCACATGTTGGAGTGTGAAGAAAACGTTGAAATGGAAGCGTTTTCGAAACACCCGTGGAGGGCGGGATGAGTTGATATTGAACACTTGTGGAAGACGGCGCACAGATGGACGCGTCTGTCGCGGGCGCAGCAGCCCGCAGAGAATGGATCGGGGACGGGGAGGGTGGGCGACGGTGTGACGCGCGCCGTAGTCTGCATCGACCGACGCAGTCTCGACGTCAACGGCCACCAACTCCCTCCCTCCAGTCTCCTCACAATGGCCCTCCTTTTGCCACTCCGTCGGTGGTCAGATGGAAGACCGGGCCTCGAGTTCTGAGTCTTGACACTAAGGGCAATTATTATTATTATTATTATTATTATTATTATTATTATTATTATTATTATTATTATTATTATTATTATTATTATTATCATTATTATTATTATTATTATTATTAATACCACCGTCTCAATCTTCAACGCTTTTTTGCCTTGCACTTTGTTTCCCCATCTCGCCCAATACCCTCACCTCTGCTGCTGCCCATCGCTCCCGCCCCGTTCTTCATCCCTTTCTTCAGCCATCTCCTCAGCTTCCATCACCTCAGCCATCACTCTCGCCTCCGCCATCACCCTCACCTCCGCCATCATCGTCTCTGTCACACCTTCGCCTCCGCCACCACCCTTGCCTCCACCGTCACTATCGCCTCCCAATCACCATCGCCTCCGCCAACACTATCGCCTCCGCCATCACCTCCGACATGTCCATCGTCTCCGACACCATCGCCTCCGCCTCCGCCATCACCATTGGCTCCGCCATCTCCATTGCTTCAGCAATCTCAATCGCTTCTGCCATCACCATCGCGTCCGTCATCACCATTGTCTCCGCCATCACCATGTCCATCGTCTCTGACATCACTCTCGTCACTGCTATCGCCTTTGTCGTCCCGCCATCGTCGCCACCCCCGACGCCTCCAATACCAGTGTCACCGCCACATACACCTTCACCTGCGTGTGTGCTCATCTGCCTGCTCATCGCCGCCCCGTCGCCGCCTTCTAACTGGGATGCCACCGCTGCTGTCAGCTGCTCCTCCGCTTCGGGAGCAACCAGACGCAATTTCGTGTGAGTGGCCCCCATGGAGCTCGCTCCGGAGCCCTGTGCCCCTGGGGGCTGCCAGCCGAGGCGATGGCGGTGTACAATTGCAATGCACCTCAATCACCTTGGCTGATGAAGGGTCTCTACTGATTGATTCATTTGATTTGATTGACTAATGTTTCCGGGTTCGTCAAGTGCTAAGGTCATTGCTCCCGTAATTGCCAGTCGTATATTATCCCTGGAGGTAGCGGGGCTCTTTCCCTCGTATGGTGAGACCCGGCACCGACCTATACGTCGGCTTGCGGGGTTTCCCCGTACAGGTAAATCTCCAAATGAGCACCGTCCCAGTCGGGAGAAGATCTGAGCTTCCGACTGGTCTCCCGGCAAAAGTGGTGGCGAACGTGTGTGTAAGTAAGGGGTGTGTATAACAAGAAAAACTGAAGTGACCGTGAGGAGTGATTATCCACCAATGGTGGTTGTGGTGATGGCTGCGTGGATAAGGCAAGGAATAGGAAGGGAAGATCCCGCGCAGTCCGTAGTCTGGTTTTGAATCTACTGTTCTGGTATTGGCGCATTCGTATTGGAAGGGCCCCTAAATTTCAATAAATAAATAAATACACTGAAGGTTCTGTATACGCAAACTTGTTCTGAGGATGGTCCGCTCTAGACAAGAAACAACGCGCACGCATCCACATGAAAGTCACGCTCACAAGCAATATTCAGTTAGTTGACAAAACAAGACGCGTAAGACCGGAACGGTGAAAACTATGTCGTATCGTATGTGGGCGCTACCGTCGAATTACTGTGAAGTGATACGCACAATGATGAACGGGTAAAACTATTAGAAATCCCGAGCGTAAGTAAGCCCATTTATAGACGGCTTCAGTCCTATTAAAAAATAGCAAAACAAAAACAATTGAAATGACTGGTGGGAGTTGCAGTGCTGCCTCAGCGGCGGGAGTCACTTCTCTGGCATCTTAATGGCGACCGACTCGTGAAGCGGGCCACACCAGCCCACACGCGCGGCTGGCCGGAATGCGAATGCTGGAACACCGCGGCCATTCCTGCCCGTAGCTTGGAACGATTCGTGGATTTTTTCTTCTTCTGTGAAATACGGAGCGCTCTTTGGTAGCGGAAACAAGAAAACATCTTGCGATAGGTGCTTCGATGAAATGTTTTCGAGCGTGTAAAGGAGAGTGTAAAGGATTCCGTTTTTTATACATCAGCGTTTTTTCCCCAAAGAATTGTTTTTGCATCAACAGAATAATGTAAAGATACTTTATTAATCATCATACTTTTATAACATATTCTCTCTCTATACAATACAAGTTTTCTTCTACTTCATCAGAAAATACTTTTTTGCGTTAGCTCAAGTGCAAACACTTTCGAGGGTGAGGAGTTACTGATGAAATATAACACTCCTAGTTATTGTTTCGAAATGCAATGCTTTCAGACACTCACCGAATTCACGATTCCTTGGCTAGAGACTCTGTGTTCTCTTTAGCGTGTCGAACTTTTAATTTCATTCTGTTCATCTGCTTCCGGAAGTGTTAGGAGAAAATAGATTTAGGGAAGGAAATAAATTGTATTCTACTTATTACGCCCCCTTCCCCCCGCGTCTTGAGCGAGACTGTTGAAAACGTAATGCTCTGCTTGCTGAATAGTAAATAATATTCAAATTATTTTCTCTACTATAATAGTAAATTAGTGAGCATAATGAAATTGAACTTTTCTAAACGTGTGTATTAGTAACATTGCCAATAGTGGCATACTCAATTTTGCCACTGATGTTGGTAACATTGTGTAAGTGACTTTGCCATCAGTGGTGTATACAGTTTAATTTCATAGAAAATATAAAACAAATCACGTAAGTTTCGAAGATGAAATGATATTTGTAGGATATTATAAATATTAAATGGAATACTTTTGAAAATGAAGACTGAAATTCTGTCTTCATTTTCTAGTAAATAATGTCTTTCTGTGGTTTGAAAAAAAACAACATAACTACAATTTAGAAATAAATACACCTTAAAATTATATTAGTTCAAACAATCTCTGCACTCGCTTAGATGTAGTTATAATATCCCTCACATTTTCTGGTATATATTCTGGATACAGGTTATTAGAGGTTGGATTTTAATGAAATATTTTTTTGTAGAATAATGCCTTTTAATATAGATATTATTTTTATGTTATGACGTAAAGAAATAGCTCATTTATATATAGCATTTTTTTGCATTTTTCGTGGGTTTCAACTAAGTAATTTTTTACATTTTCCCGTCATTTTTATTGTATTTTCGCTGATTTTGATCGATTTTAATATCATTTTAATGTAACTTGCTTCAAATAACACTTACGAGATGCAACAAATGTTCACCACGCAATTTCTGAGTAGCCTATTGGATTTCTTCACTAATATATTGTAATGTCAGCTATTGTGAGTACTACGTAATCTGAGGTTTCTGGGACGCCTTTCAGCGCCATTGTCGCTTCGGCCGATTTCGCTGTAAATAGATTTCCTTGTAAAGAACAGTCCAACCCAAAAGTTTGCAAACCGAGTTCACTTGAAGGAAAGGAAGAGACGCAATTCCATATCCAACTGCTTGAGTTGTACATTTCAACTGGTTTTGAAAAAAAAGTAAGTTTTCTTTTCGGGCATTTTTAAAACATTTTATGAGCATTTTATTGATCATTTTTGTCAATGTTTTAGGTCATCAAAAATCCGTCTCCATACTCTGATTTCTTTAACGTGGCGCCTCAAGGTCACGAGCTGGACGAAGAGGGGTACCGTGTCATCCAATCGCGAACTTCGTTACGATTTACATTTGTGGTATTGGAGCTTCCGATTGAATGACAGTGTCCCCCTCTTCGTCGAAGCTGGTGGCCTTGAGGCGCCACGTTAAATAAATCAAAGTATACATGTTATCATGAAATCGTGTTTAAAAAATCTTGTTTTTGTAGAGATTTGAAATGTTTACTCTTGGGAACCCTGCATTGCAGCCCTTTCAGCCCACCCCTTAATCCAGTGTGGTGTGGCGATCGACCAGTCGGCGAGTGCAAGGGTTGGGGAGCGGGAGAGGGTCGCAGGATGTTCCCGCCCCTTCGCAGGGAATGCGCTCGATATCCTGCCTTTATTAGGACTCCGCCACCCCGCCCCTCTTCCCCATTTCTTCTCCCTCCTCCTCCCATGCAGCGGGCGGAAAACGCCGTCCCTGGCTGGCTGCGCTGTGCCGCGCTGGGTGGGTCGGCGCCGGCTGCGTCCTTGACCCACAGCGGCGGCGGCAGCGGCGGGCGAAAAGAAGACCAAAATACCCCGCCCACTCTCCCGCCTTCATTGGGGGGGGGGGGGGTCCGATGGCGAAGAGTGTGGGGAAGGAAGAGGAATTTTCGAGACTGCCTATAATTTCTGGTCTTGGTATTCGGGTTGCTGCTGCTGTTTGTTGCGTGATGGATCTGATATGCAAATGGGAGGGATCGGATCGGATTTGTTGTTCGCGCTACTTCGCCCCTCCCTAGCCTGTGCTCGTTGTTAAAGGAGTAGGTCTTGAAAGCCGCCTAATTTTTAGCCCAGGCTGAACATATTTGACGTATCCTGTAGTAACCTAGAAATATGTCCGTCAGTCCGTACGTCATTCACGGTCACCTATTCATGATCACCGATCCAAACCACAGACGAATGAGGTGACGCGTCCGTTTTTTCTGAACCAACTAGAAGATTCTCAGAAATTTCTCTTAAAACGTGTTTTTTTCTTCTTTTTAAACCAATTAAAATGCGTTTTGGGCGATGCAGCACTTGCAGAGCTGATCAAAAACTCATTCTATTCCTCTGAACGAGACAAATCTATTGTCAAAATTCCTCGCCGGTTCTCTAGGATATTGTGGAAGAAATTTAGAAGCGACACGACCTAGGAAGAACACTGATGAAACGCATCGAATTGCGAGTGCTGTACTCTCTTTTCAGGCATTTACATGAATAAAAATTGTCAACATGGAGTACTCGCCACTGGTTGCGACACGTTAAACACCTGCTTAAGTGGTTCAGGGCGTCAACTGATGACACTGCTGTGCCTCTGGCCTAGAGGTCTTAGGGTTCAAGTCCCGACGATGGCAGGATTTTCCACACTAGCTAGACAGCTAGGTGGAATTCACCTGCTGTTTGCAGGAGAATTCTAGGTTCTATGATAGTTTTCCGTGGTTTCTCCGATGAACACCATGCGAATGCCGAGGCAATACCAGACAAATGCGGAGGCAGTAAGAAATGCGCCATAGACCCCGCGCGATCGTTCCTTCATCTTCCTTGTTCTATCATCACTCTTTCTTATTCACACTTACACTTACTACACTATCACACATGTAGGGGACCGGTCGGGAGCGTAGAGCTTGTCCTGGTTGCAGCAGTACCCCGCTGGTGGGGAAACCCCGTTAGCCGACGGTAGGTCGGCGCCGGAACTCAGAATCCGGCGAGGGAAGATCACTGCCATCTCCCGAGCAAAAGCACGCACAACACTTACGGGACTAATGACCTTAGCAGCAGACACGCTCGGAATCACTATTCAATCAATTAATCAATTGGTATAGTGTTGATTGGAGAAACTACCGATGAGAGCAACCGACTCTAGAATTCTCCTTCTGACGCATTTCTCGTAAGGGAAGGAAACCCTTTTTCGTGATGGTAGCGTATTAAAAAAAAGTTGAAGGCGAACAGCCAGCAGAACTGTCATTCACGGCCTCTGCGTCAAGGCAATGCCATTTACTCTGATGGATCATGTGCGCTTGTAACGTCGCGCAATGACTTGGCGGCGTGGGCCGCTCGCCTCATCGCGCCACCACCGGGCGATGACGTCACGCGATGACTGCGTTCATGCAAGGGACGCGCTGCTGCGCCGTTCCATTGATACGTCCTCATTGTTTGACGCCAAGTTAACGAGGCTTTGGCTGCGGCGCGGAGCGAGCGCTGGTGGGCGTATCCGGGCGGTGATCACGGGTTCAGTAACTGCAGACTGCATCTCCGTGCATTCGCGTCGTTGGTGCATCGCGTTGTATGATTTATAGTCCAGCCGATGCATTTGCTGTGTATTGAGTTTTAATGAAACAGAAAAAAAGATGGATTTTTAAAGGCGGAAAAATCCTTCGTACCGCTTACTTCGGAAGGAAAGTAATGTCGGCTGTCTGTGTTGTAGATTTACTGCATGTAAGATCCCCAAACCTAAAAGGAACATCGGCGATAAATTTAAATCGTCTCTTTCGTCGTTCGAGTGATACATTATTTCTCCGCTTTATGGTGAAGGGAGCGTAGCGAAATTTGTTTGTTCAGACTGCCTGAGTCTCGCCTCGTAAAATAACTCACTTTCTAATATGATTTCTGCAAATTGCTTCTGTGAAGTTAAGTTTGTTCTTACAAATATTTGTAGCATATCTTGGAAATCAAGATACTCGTAGCTTGCCAGAATGTTAATTTCATTGAATTGATGAATGTAAAAATTGACCAATAAAATCACAGCAATAAGCACTTCAAAAACGCATGATTAATACAGAGAAAATGAATTTAGTGATGAAAACGAATGTCCATACATCCGCTATATAACTATAACTATATAACTTCCAATGGCTTTATCCCGTTTCCGCGTCTGTCTGCATTCCGTCGCCGAACCCGGCTCTTTATGTTCTTCGCGAGAGAGAATTTTCAGTGTTCAGCTTCCGCCGCATGCTGGAGGAGATGGCGTAGTTTGTGAGAGGTCAAGATGACTCGCTTCTGCACTTTCCACTGGATGGGTCATCGCACTGTGTACCATTTATCTTTCCATCCTTGATTGAACTAAGACAGTTATTTCCCAGATTCGCCCAAATATAACACACTCATATTATATGTAAATTGGACTCATTCTGAAAAGATAACCATTTATTTCTTATCTGAAATTGCAAAAATTCCTTATCTTTTCTTTTTGTGATAGGTGTATAAATAATCCGTTTCTTTTGTAAGCCTAGTGTTAATAAATAATCTGGAATTTCGGAGCTTTGCGTATACTAATAAATTAAAAGATTAAATGTCTCACATGCTTAATACCTCACCACCTGGTCGGATGCACTAGGTTCATTGCACTGCAGAGTGTATCGTCATCCTGAGTTCTCGCCTCATGTTTCTCCATCATTAGCACCTCCGAGCTGGCCTGCCGCAGACGTGCAGCCTGCCGCCCGGAAACTTCGTCCGCGCGCAGCGAAAGTTGGCGAGGCGAGTGGGTTCGGGGGCGGAGGTGGAGGTGGGAGTCTCGCGCGAGGGAAGAGTGGCAAAGGGCCCGGAAAGGGTGGGGGTGGGGGCACCTGCTCGACGTCGCGCCCAAGGACGTGTCGCCCCGAGTTGGGCTCCTGTGCTGTATTTCCGTCGTGGAGACTTCCGCGCAACTCCAGCCGCCCGCCGCCCGCTGCTACTGCGGTCGCCGCATCCTCCGTGGTTGGCACCTGTGCTGGAGCCTACCCCTCCTTCACTGCTGCCGCCTCTTCCTCCAGCGTTGTCTCCTCTTGTGCCTTGTGCTCCTCCGTCGTTCCCTCCTGTGCTGAATGATCTTGGCTGTCCGGGTGACGCCGCCGCGCCGCGCCGCGCTTCTCCGCTATCGCACCCTCCTCCATCATTTTCTTCTGTGCTGTCTCATACTCCTTTTATGCAGTCATTGTCACGTCTGCTGTTACCTCTTCCTCCTTAACGTCGCCTCCTCCCTGTCTGACGCTCCAGCGTCGCCCTCGCCATTGCCTCTTTCTCTATCACCCGCCTCTTCAGCGTCATCCACCGATGTCATGACGGCGTCCGCCGTCTCCGTTGCTTGTGATGCATCCACCCCGCTTTTATCGCCGTATTCTCCTTCACCGTTCGCATTATTACCGCTGACGTTTTAGGTAGTGATACCGCTTCCCCCTATACTGCTTGTGTCACTACCATTCAGATGCTGACACAGGCTCCTCCTACTCCATAATCACCACCACCACCATTGTCATCGCCATCGCCATCGCCATCGCCGCCGCCGTCTTTCGCTCGCTGTCACCATCTCCGACCCTTTATCACTCTCCCACTTCTCACCCATCACAATCCCTCTGCAACCACCACCATTACCACTACCGCCACCAAATCCATCACTACCATCGCCTCCGCCTAAGCCGCCGCCACCATCGCCACCATGGCCACCGCCGCCGCCGCCGCCACCCTCCCACCTCCACCTCCACCTCCACCACCACCTCCACCACCACCACAACCACCATCACCACCACCACCTCCTCCACCACCACCTCCACCACCACCACCATCACCACCACCACCTCCTCCACCACCACCACCACAACCACCATCACCACCACCACCTCCTCCACCACCACCTCCACACCTCCACCACCACCACCACCATCACCACCACCATCACCACCACCATCACCACCACCTCCTCCTCCACCACCACCACCATCACCACCACCTCCATCACCATCACCACCACCACCATCACCACCACCTCCTCCTCCTCCACCACCACCTCCTCCACCACCACCATCACCACCACCTCCTCCACCACCACCATCACCATCACCATCATCACCACCACCACCACCACCACCACCACCACCACCCTCGGGACGCAGTTACCACCGCCACCGCCAGTATCTCCGCATCTCCCGCCGCTGCCTCTGCGCCTGCCTCGTCTTTGCCGAAGTTAGGCGCTCGGAGCATTCCTCGCCGTTTGCGCAGCCGTCGGCGTCTAACTCGTTTATCCAAGTTCCCCCTTCGCGGACGCGCAGTCTAGAGAGGCACGTGTGTTCCTCGCGCTGCGCGGCGCGCCGTGCTGTGTATTGGTATTTACCGTTAGAGCGCTCCGCGGCGCTGTTTTCCAGCGCTCTCGTTTTCTACCTCTGCACTTTCACAAATGCCATTAGAACTAATGTAGATTCGTGTATTGTACGTGAAACTTAATGTAACCTTGTACATTAAAAATAGTTTAATATATTTGTATATTAAATTTAATACATAAGTTAAAATCAGTTAGATTAAATGAATACTGGAAGTAAAAAAGGATTTAAGTACTATAAAAGTATACACTGTTAAATTTACGTTTTTACCAGAATAATGAATGAATCAAGCTCTCTTACATAAATAAGAACAAAAGTCTTGACGCAATTTTTGGTAGTGTTACGGGGTGATTATAAATGGCTGGAGTTGTCTGTGCCAATAGGTTTAACGTATATATAAAATCAATTTTCTCGAAATTATGAAAATGGCACTTACATCCTTTTTTATTTGAAGTCTTCAAGGGTAGAGGTTCTCCCGTCTTCCCTGCGTCTCCTTCATATCATGTTTTCATAATCATTAGCTCATCAAGATCATTCATTTATTCATTCATTCCAGATATGACTACAAAGCTTAGACTCGTGCATCTTAATGTACATGAGTACATTAAATTTAACGTGTGTTCATGATAATTACTTTAATGTAATGTACATTAAAGTAATGTGGAATTTTCTAGCAGTGTGGGTTTCGGTTCAATTCCGGAATAATGTAGAGTAACGTATGTGGGGATAAAACAAGTTCATATCTGCTTTCCAAGTGTTGATATTTTCAAACTTCATTTCGGTCATAGTTTGTAGACATATTCTTTGTTCAAACGACTAGCTATATGAAAATCAATGCTCTAACTTGTCATTCTTTTATTTTCCCCATAGAAAGTGAAATGCATGCCTTGCTGTTATCGCTTCAATTCTAGTGGCAAAACGTCGTTTGAAAAATACATTTTGGGAGTATTCTAAATCAGGAAAGTTTCATGTATTTTATAATACTTATGCATTTAGATTCAGTTAACAGTTGTAAGTATTAATGTGGGTAGAATAATTTTGGGAAAGAGAAACGGAATGGCGTGTTTGTCGAACACACGTTGAATATAGCATTTTCACGTTTATTTTTGAGTTTACGTTTATGAATATTGAAATGCTTGCTTAATAGCAATTTCGATGTGAATTTACACGTTTGCACAGGTCTGAAATATGGAAATACGACACATTACACATGTAAATGATGACATAGAAATATGAATGTGTCTAGTTGTTGAAATCTCATTGAAAATTTATTTATTGATGCTTGTTATTTAAATTCACAATGTATGTTATACTATATTACTATCGCATTTCATTCAAATATCATACTGTACTTTCTTTTAACTATGTATTCAATTTAAATGTAAAGTAAATTCATCCTTTTTGCGTTTTGGACAACACGTTACTCTCCCTTTATGGTTCCCTCCAGTTCTGCACGATCGAGTTTATATTGCGCAAATTCATTCACCTCGTCTTTTTCCGTACCGCTCATGAATACTCATGAAGTTTTGCAGTTATCCCTGGCTTGCCTTCTGCTAATGTTTTTTTTATTCCTCGCGAAGACAAAGACCTTAAATATCGCGAGTGGACGATCCGCCCCGGAATAAACTCGAGGCGATCCGCGCGTCTCCGACCTGGCTCCGTGCTGGGTACGGGGGGGATGAGAATGAAAGGGAGAGGGAATTGAGAAATGCCGTTGCTTGTC
This sequence comes from Teleogryllus occipitalis, assembly GCA_011170035.1. Lineage (NCBI taxonomy): Eukaryota > Metazoa > Arthropoda > Insecta > Orthoptera > Gryllidae > Teleogryllus > Teleogryllus occipitalis. The sequence continues at coordinate 199,823 of BLKR01001291.1, forward strand.
AAGGCGGAACAGAAAATATTACAGCAGAACAGGAGAGAGGCCAGGACAGCAGGGCAAAGAAATGTACGACAAGGTAGTCGAGTTGAACTGCTGTCTGGAGGAGAATTCTATTGGCTGGCTGCTCTGATCGGTGGTTTTCCATGGTTTCTCCGTTTAACACCAAGCGAATGCCGGAGCCGTACCGTAACAAATGTGTCACAGACAACTCTTAATCCTTCCTCTTGCTTGTCCTATCCTCACTCCTTACTTACAAACACCTACGTGCACTACACTACCACACATGTCGGGAGACCATTTGGGAGCTTAGAACTTGTTCCGGCTCGGGCGTTGCACCGCTGGTGGGCGATTCCTGGTAGGGGAAAACCCCGGAAGCCGACGGGTAGGTCAGCCCCGGATCTCGTTATCCAGCGGGGGAATATCAGAGAAATAACGTGCACAACACTTACGGGACTAATGATGTTAGTTGATGCGCCCTGAATCACCAATCAAGAAGGTATTTGTATGCAGCGTGGTGGTGTTGAAGGGTAAGTTGCGTTTAAGTGTTTGGGGTGGGACAAGCCGGGGCGAGTCACGTAATGGCAGAGCTGAGGTGAATGGACATTAATAAAATCTGGCTTGTGGGGGTTCTGCCAAGCTCTTCCTTGAACTTCATGGTTTGATACCACCCTTCGCCATAAGATCTTGCCATTTCCCGCCCTAAGGAATGGCGTGGTAGGATAGGAGAGGACGAGACGGAACTTCCGACGTAGGTGGCTCAGGGCATCTGTTAATGTCACTGTAGTGCCACTGGCCGGGAAGTCCGAGGGAGGTTCGAGTCTCGACGGAGGCAGGATTTTTTACGGTAGCTACATAGCTAGGCCAAATCCACTCGCTGTCTCGACGAAGATTCTTGCGACCGGCTGCTCTGATCGGTATAATTCCCCTGGTTTCTTCGATCAACACCAAGCGAGTGTCGGAGCAGTACCCTGACAAACCGGCTACGGACCGCTCGCGACTTCTCCTTCCTCTTCCTTGTCCGACGGGTAGGCTGACGTCGGATCTCACCAACCAGCGTGGGAATATTACCGCTACCTCTCACGATAAAAAATGCCCTACAATTACAGGACTAATGACCTGAGCAGTGGATGCGCCCGGAATCACTCATCAGTCAATGAAACGAGACGGAACCGAACAAGAGGGTTGAAAGAAGATTCGCGAGTCGAGAAAGCCAAGTCCAAGTGGGAGGGCGCCGCATTTGGGCAAGGTGGGCGAGTCGTACCTGGGCTGGAGGAAGAAGTGGAGTGTTGCGGAGCGCAGGGAGGGAGCAGCGCGGCCTAACGGAGCGGCCTGAGCGGTTTTATTATCCGGATAATCGCTCCTGGCACCGAGGGCGCGGGCGGCCAGCGGCGGACCGTTCGTCTTCATTCGGCATAATCAAACGAGGCGCGGACCCCCCAGGGGGTAGGCGGATAATTGGAGTCTTTTATCACGCGAAGGCTTGGGGGCGGGGCGGGGAGGGAACAATTGAAGGGCAGCGACAATTAAAGGCGCTTCTAGAACGCCCCTTGGGCATCTCGGACGTGTGTGAATCCGCGTTGCACCGAATTGCTCGTTGATGCGGTGGGTGGTTTTGGGATTTTTCTTCTGGAGGGTGTTGGGAAATCGTATATGAGAATTTGAAAATAAAATATTATATGGTGCGTATTGGATGTACCTTATTGAATTATTAGAGCAATTTAACTTGCTATGGATTTTTATGCGAAATTATTGAGCCATAATTGGTTAGTATGCAAGGAGTTGTAAAAAGTTGGATTAAATTATAATTTGGAATATTATGTTTTCATTAATGTAATCTTATATTGCGAGTTGATTTTTTTGTAATTCTTAAAAACGATGTCTCAAACATGGGGGTAAAAATGTGATCTTATATTTGGAGCCACTATTCTCCTTTCACTGTTAGAAAATATAGCTAATGTAAAAAATCCATAGAGATTCATGCATCTTGCTGAGACTCTCATTAGCTGACTCCTCACGCCCAACTTTCGTTCGAGCGCTCGGTATAGCATTTACGTTATTGCTCCCATTTGGATAATAATTAGTCTGCAAGGCTCTACTTTTGAAAAAGTCTATGAGGAAATTTCCGTTTCAACTCGTGTAATGTATGCTATTGAAATGAAAAAAAATTACTTTAAGCATTTTATAATTTATTTGTATTGTGCAATTTGCCCAACGAAAAGGAACACAATTTTAGCGAGAAATTTGACGGGTTGACAAGTAGAAAGAAAGCATACGTATGTAGTAAAATCTACTTTTCTTTTGTTGTAAATTTTACTTTACGGGCTTTTTTGTGGTTCCCGAAATTTCTAAACCGGCTGGGTTTGCCCATCGCCGCTGACTGCAGCGACTGTGACCGGAAGATCATAGGGTTCGAGTCCCGACGGTAGCTGATATGGCTATGTCGAATTCAGCTGCGGTCTGGAGAAGAATTCTAGTCACTTGCTGCTCTGATCGGTAGTTTACCGTGGTTTCTCCTATCGGGACGAGGCGAAATCCGCAGCAGCACCCTAACAAAAACTGGCCACGGACCGCGTGCGATTTTTCCATACTCTTCCTTGTCCTATCCGCTCCCCTTATTTACACACTTACAGACACTACACTACACATGTTGGGAGACAAGACTAAAATTGAGAGCTTGTCAAGGCTGGGGTGGTGCCTCTCTAGCAGATATACTGGAGATTGGAGGTAACTCCAATAGTGGTCACTAGTGACCTAGATGTTGATGCGACCTTAAAAAAATGTAATGCAGCGCGTTGCCCTCGCAATAGGTAGGGATGATGCCATTTGCAAGTTAGCTAACAGTAAACAAACGCACTGACAAAATGAGTGAATGGACGTAACTTCCAGTGACGAAGCATGAGCTTGCCAGCAGTGACTAACCAGTAGATGTCAAAGCGGTCCCTTCTTAAAGTAATCTCTCTACACCTCGTCGTTATCCAGTGGTGCATCGGATGATGTCCAACATTGAGTAACGGACAGGTTACCTCCTACAAGTTGTGTAATACGTCGCTTCCGTGCATGCGGTCGTTTTGCGTGGCGTCGCGAGAGCGCTCTTACCGGGCGCGCGCCTCTGAATGGGCCCTCCGCTCGTAAGCCAGGGCGCCACGCAGCGCCACTAGTGCGCCCTCGTAGGGGATATGGGGCGCCGGCCGCGCCGCCGTCGCCTGCCGCAAGGCCAGATAAGCGGCCGGAGCATTCTGGGGCAACAGGTCGCGCGCGCGCGCGGAGGGGTGGCGGCGGCGGCGGCAGCTGCTGCACGGAGGGGTGGTGGTGCCCTCAATTTGCTGTGCTCTGCTCTGACGCCTTTGCCACCCCCGTGCGCTCGATGAGCACTTCCCGCGGGTGCCGTGCGCCGCTCCGATCTGCCTTGCGTTCTCCGCGCAGGCCCGCTCCTGCTCGCCCCGACCCTCTCCAACCCGCTCCCGATTCCATCCGACCCGCTCCGTCCTACTCCGATTCGCTCCAGTCCAGGCACGGCTCGTCACTAAAGGCTGTAAGGCGGAGCCTCTCCTGTAGAAATCGCCGCCCGAAAGAAATTAAAAAATTTATTTATAAATGTATTTATTAATAATGGCTTACTGAGTTACATTATGTAACAGTAATATCAACATTTTTGTCTGTGAGTTCGATAACGGTCATCCGTAACTCATTTGAAGCTGTTGACAGGGAAGGCAAAAGCGTTAGGCTCCCACTTCATTCCGCCATAAGGTCTGTGTAAAACGAGGAGGGCGTGACGTCATGCATACACTGCACAGGCTTACTGGCGGACGAAGGCTGCGGCCAGGCAGCCTTCAAGGGTGGGCGTTGGGTCTGAAGAATGGCGTGCTCACCAGATTGCGTTACTATGCAGCTCAGCGTGTGACATTGCGCATCAACTAGTTTTCTTAATTTGCGATAGGAGTGCTATTCCCTTATGCCTGTATCGGAAGAGATTATGTATATAATGCCTGCATTCTATAAATATAATGCATGCACTGCAATGCAATATAATGCAATGCATTTGCAGCCTTCCCTATTTAGAAAATCACGAACCGCTACTGCTCCAGTCCAACCCGACCTGCTCTAACCACTCAAGGCGCGATCCGTCCGGAGCCACTCCAACGTACCATATGCTCAGTTGAACCCGACTTGCTCCAACTTCAACCGGCGCGCACCGATCCGCTCCGACCTAACTCGATTTGCTCCAACTTACTCCGTCTCGCTCCGTCCCGACTCGACCCTGCCCGACTCACTTCTTATCGTTACGACCTATTCCTATCTGCTCCAATTCGTTCCGACCTGCTCCAACCCATTCCGGTGCTCCCCGACCCACAACGCCCCGCTCCCACCCATATCGACCCACACCGACCCACTTCTACCCTCTCCCACGCACTCCGATCTGCTCCTATTCATCCCGACCTGCTCCAACCCACTCCGACTGTTCTCCGACCCATAACAACCCGCTCTCACTCATATCGACCCACACCGACCCCTCTTCTACCCTCACCCACTCACTTCGATCTACTCCAATTCATCCCGACTTGCTCCAGTCCAACCCGATCTGACTCGCTTCGTTCAGCATCCAGTTCCGATTCGCTTCGACCCATTCTGACTCACATCGGGTTGTTCGAAACCATTCCCGACTCTTAACCGCTCCGCCCCACGTACCTCTTTGCGCTCGTATTTGTGTAAATCCATTCCTTTTCGTTCTCTTATCACGCTTCTTCCCGTATCGATTGCTTCGCTCTATTCTGTCGCTCTTCGTATTCTGCCTTTGTATTCCAGTATATCCTTGTTCTCGTTCATATGTCATATGTGCTCGTCCAGTGTAGACGCTGCGTTCTTGCCCTTTCCCGTTCCGAAGTATTATAACACGCTTAAAGTGGTTATCGTGTCAATTTATCTACCCTTTTTCAATTTCACTCTGCTACAGGTCACTGCAGTCCACTTCAAGATACGCAAGCAGCTACTCTTAATCGCTTCGTTCTTATCCTCTTCACTCCACATTACCCCACAACCTTCCAGACCGCCCTACTCTTTTTGGTTGAATTCCACTCCAATTCTCGTCTTTCCTTTCCTCTTTTGTCCTCCTTTCCTCACTTTCTGATTTTCCTTTTGCTCATGTCATCGTACCTCTCTTTCAAACGGACTCCGTTCAGTGTTCAAGTGGTGATTGTTTTCTCGCTGTCCCACACTCCCATCTTCCTTCTTTACTCCTCTTCTCTACATCGCACTGTCTCCCCTTGCAGCCGGCATCTGCGATTCCGCTCCACACTCTCGCACACCATTCGTGCTCTATTCCGCCCGACGCGGGCTTTTTCCGCCCCTCGTCGCCGCCCCGTGGATCCCCTCGCCCTGCTCCGGTCGAGAGCCTCGTGTTTGCGCTGAGTGGTGGAGAGGGTGGTGGGGGGGGGGGCAGGGCGGTTGGGCGTAGCCACTTGGGTGTCGGTTTCGACCTCACTCCTACCCTTTGAGGCGCGTTTTCCGTTTCAAGCGGACTTTTGGATCTGCGTGTTTAAACGCCCTCCTGCCTTTCATCCCAATTGCTTGGAGGATGGCTATTAATCCCTAATGTCATTAATAGCCATCTACTTGTGTTTCTATCGTTTTAATATTGATGTTTTTAATCTCGCTCTTGTTCTTGACAACTTTGTGACTTTTAACTTGTAGTATATATGTTTTTTTTGCCTTATATTCTTTAAATTGTTTATTGCCTGTTAAAACCATTCATGAAATTGTATATGGTCTTAGAAATTGTATCTTTTTTGTGGGCCCAGAAACAATAATTGGGGTTGTGCGTGGTCTTTTTGTCCAGGCGTCTCGTGCACGTAACATTGCCATTGCCGAGATCGTTTGCTATGTTGAGACGCCATAATGCAGTATTGTGCCCCACCCCCCTCAAGCAAACTTGCTGAGACAAAGGATTACACAATCGTAAGAAACATATATTTCCTCTTCGGTAGGGTTCGAATGGAGAGGAAACATGTAGATTTAAAATGTTTCCCCCCATTGAGTTTTGGAGAATAATGAATCGAAAGAAACTATTATTAAGTTTTTAACAATCTTCTTATAATCCTTATTCCCGTCTGGTGAGAATCGATGGAGAGATGATTTAAGGCGATTGTACTGCCCGGAAGGCGATTAATTAACTAGCGATTAGTAAATGGCGTAATAATTAAATCTTTAATTTGAAATAATTGACCGTTTAATGGAAACGAGGTGGGGAAATTGCCACACCCTTCAACGTTCGATTTTCCCCAAACAGTTCTCCCTCCCTTTTCTCTGTTTTTCCTTCACCAAATTCAGTCTTCTACGTCCTCCCTCTCCCTGTTTAAACTGCGTATCTTTCCATCCTCTCAGTCCCCCTCCCATGCCCGCGTCCTTGAAACTGGAGTGGGCTTAGCTGAGCTATCTGGTCTTCCGTCGCCGCGCCCGCCCTCATTCATGTCTTCTTCTCCTTCTTCCTCCTCCTCCTCTACGTCTCATTCGCCGCCTCTTCTTCCGCTTCCTCCGCCGCCGCTGTCCATCGATTGTGTATATTCGCCGGCGTTGCATGCGAGGCGGGCGGGCGAGCGGGCGGCGGCGTGGGCGGTGTTCGTGCGGTGGTGGCGGTGGCGGCGAGCTCCCGCCCGCCCGTCTGGCTGGCTGCTGGCGGTCAATCGTGGTGCTCACGCCACGAGGCGGCGTCGGCGGTGGAACTCCCGTGTGGCGACGCCTCCCGCTGCTGCCTGCTGCGGCGTCACAGCCCACGTGCGTCGCGGAGTAGGCGGTGAGGAGCTGAGGATCCGCGTTTGCCGCCGGGGCCATGGGGCCGTCGCTGACTTCCCGCCCGGCGACCCACCGAGGTGGGAGACGAAGCTGGATGTGTGTTGGTGAACGCTGTGTGATGTGTTGGGCCTTTGCTTGGAGTTCGTGTAGAATGTGAGGTCAATCCTGGAGCCGTCACAGGGTCTCGCGACCACGATGGACTACTCTTCGAGATGATTGATTCCACGGTGTAATTTTGTAGTGGGATGTGATGTGTGGGGTAGCCTTTGTCAGTTGTTGCTTGGAATTGGTTTCTGGTGTGAGGTGGATCGTGGTGCCGTCATGGGGCCTCCTGGCCGCGCCGACTGTTCAACGCTGGACTTTTTGTGCTGTGTGTGGAGCTAAGTGTATCATTGCTTTTGGGTCCGTTAGTTGAGTGGGATGATGCCTTCCTGCCGTCTTGGCATCGACTTCGGCCTGAAACTCCGCGACCCACAGAGTTGTGATTGGAAGTTGCATGCGTTTTTTTTTTATTTCTGTTGTGTTTGCTGTGTTATGTGGAGATAAGTGTACCATTGTTTTTGCTGGTTGCGTGGGATGATGTCTTCCTGTCATGTCGCCGTCTTCGCCTTCAACCCCGGCGACCCACAGAGTGATTGTGATTTGCAAGTTGCACGTGTGTATGTTTTTCTTTTTACTAATTTGGGAATACTGTGTTGAGAGGAACTTTTTTTGCTATTCCGTTGGGTATGTTGCTAAATTGGGGTCATCGTGTGTCGTAAGACCGTTGCCGAACTGGTTGCAGGGGTCTGTCGATAATGTATGTGTGTATATGGTGTTGGGATTCCGTGATGTACGTCGCTTGGTTGTTTTGTGTCTGTGCTGATATCACGGCTGCCGTCCTTGAACAGTGATTCCATATGGACGCTAGGAATTTTAGAGACTTGTTAGTGATTGTATTTTGATGTTTTTCATTGCGTGGGGTGTGTCACCAGAATGAAGACTGCCAGACTCCTTCGGTGATTTGATGTGGTGGATTCAGGGTTTTGTTGCGTGATATGGTTAATCATGTGGTGACAGTCATCCTTTCCAAGTGATAGACGTTCAATCTGGGCTTAGATGTGGATCTCAGTGTGAATGTCAAATTGTGTTTCATGATAAAATGTTTGGCACCTCCACGTGATCCATGAGATGTCTTAAAGTTGTGGCCTTAGTATTATCTACATTTTCCAGAACTTACGGTTTCAAAATCCAATGCGTTTTCGTATTTTCGCCTCGGTTGCTGCCGATTTCGGTCTGGTCTTACCGCCGACGTGTTCTCGTGGTGATACTGATACGAGGTGTTGTGGAAGGGGATGTGGATGTGAGAATTGTTTTCGAGGCTGTGTGTGTGTGTGTGTGTGTGTGTGTGTGTGTGTGTGTGTGTGTGTGTAGATCGTGGAGGTGTGAGGTCAATTATAGGAGGCAGAAATTAATGTCAAGAAGAATTTTAAAATATCGCAACATTTTGTAAGTCAAATTCTTCATTGTATTATTTGCTGCTGTGGTGGGTTCGTGCGTAGTGTAATATTTCAGTGTAATCTTACGTTTGTGCTTCCATTGAAAGTATTAGAATTACTGTCTCTGATTATTAATGTGTTTATTTTCTTTGTTTTCTCGCTGCATCTAATTTCATGAATTCAAATAATTATATCCTAACAGTATAGGTCCTAATGTTCTTCGATTGAAAACTGAAAAGCGTCATTTGCCTGTTTTGTGGGAATGTCCACTATTGTTTAGAATATGTTAAATGTCTGCTTAACATTTTACGTTGTATTGTTTCTATGTAGATTGAATTTTAATGTTTATATTTCTGAAAGTTTTCCCCTCTATAAATTCTGTATTAGTATTCTACTTAGATTGGGTTTATTCCTCGAGTTTGTTTTATTCTTTGCCCGTGAGGTTCGAAAATCGCATTGATCTTAAACAGTAATGGTTTTTCCAGCTTTTCATTAATTATCAAATATAAACGAGAAGAATATGAAATTGAAAGGAAGTTGATATAGATGAGATATTAACGAGTAATTTCCTGGAGATAAAATTAGATTCTCGGCGTTCTAAAATCAATGATGGTTACATAAACGAAAGGAACTTTCCTGTCAACCCAATAATTAAATTGAAATCCGAAATACTTAATTCTCACGGCGAAAAGAGGTTTGTGAAATTTGTTAGCTACCTTTACTCAGCGTTGCTGGTAAAGCAAATAGTGGCGCATTATCGCTGAAGGCTATGACACCACTGCTCGTCCATGTTATTCGATATTAAAGTTATGGCGGATTCAAGGGGAAGATAGGTGGATGTTCGATTGACACTTGTTATTGTAGTGAACTATTAATTACATTTTTTTGGTGTAATTGTCTTAAGTTTAAACGGTTTATCTTGACAATTTGATCTCCTTGTTTTTACTACTTGCCGTTTAGTAAAATGTATTACCTATTCAATCTTGAGGTACAGAAAACCAGCATTATTAAAGAAAAAAGAATTTAGTTATTAAATATATTACAGAAAATATTAAGAGAATACTCCATAAATGAAGTCACTTCCCAAATTACATGGATCGTACAATTATTGCAGGCTAGATATTTGCTTGAAATCAGGTCGTGGGGAATGATTGGAACATTATACCTTTGTGTCATATAACAGGATTCTACTGTTCTACTCACACAAACACATCTAAACTTTTTGGATTATTAGCTGTAATCTATCGAGTGCAATTGTTTGTGTGTCATGAGCACGTGCTACCCCTAATTCGTTCTCTCTCCCTCTCTCTCTCTCTCTCTCTCTCTCTCTCTCACACACACACACACACACACACACACACACACACACACTTGTGCGTACTTGCGTGCGTGTATACGTGTATACTTCGATTAGAACATGAAGTCCGTTGACACTTGATCAGTTGTGACGCTGTCGTCCAATTGGGCTCCCGATCCCTTCAATCTCCCGATAGGACGACAGCGTCACAACTGATCTAGTGTCAACATACTTAATGTTTTAATCGAAGTACAGTCGACTCCGGTTATAGTGAACTCGGATATAGTGAACCCTCGGTTATAGTGAACTTAAGTCAGTGGTCCCGTTTCACTCACATTACAAATAAGCATAAGAAGATTCGGTTATAGTGAACCTGAACCTCGGCTATAGTGAACGTAGGAATCAATTGCATGCCCTGAAAATTAATTGGATCTCGTATGTTACTAGGCGATTGCGAGAGCCTTCGGAGAGTGGGACGATGTTCCAACAGTGCAAAAGGCATTTAAAGTTGTCAAGACTGTACTACGATAGTTAGAGAAAGAGGACAATGCAGAATCAAATATGGAGAGAGCTCCAACTCTGGAGAAGGATGTAAACGAAGTAAACTATTAAAGATATTCGATTTTTTACGTACAAAAAAAAAGGTATTGAAGTTTTCAGTTCGCGCTGTTAATGAATTTTGGTGTGTATTAATAAAATCAATTGTTGTGGATAAATTCTATTTAATTTCGACATCATCGGATATAGTGAACTCAAAATGTTAATCCCAAGAAGTTCACTCTAACCGGCGTCGACTGTATATGCAATCGAGTGCTCCACGTGCGCGTTTCGCCGCCGGAAACACGTGGCGGTGACGTCACCGGCGAGATGCTGACCGCGCGTGCGGGGTGGAGCGGGATGGGGGGAGGGGTTGGAGGTGGGGGTGGCGCGAACGCGCGTTGTTGCCAAACGGGCGGAAGTGTACCTTCGCTCCGCAAGGCAAACTCGTGGCGGGCACCGTATCGCGACGCGTCACGTGGTGCAGGGAACGCTCGCTGGGGAAGCAGTGCAGGATGGCCCAAGGATATTTTCCAACGTCTATATCCAAAATTAAAACTTCGATATTAATAATACATCGACCAAAAAGCAACGATGTTTTTAAATCAAACAGTGATGTTTTTATAGGTGGGTTATTAACATTACATTCGAACTAAGAACATAGTTTCAAGCTTGCTTTAATATTTTCTTAAAATAGTGTGAAATATAGTACATATCTTGTCAGTGAAAAAAATTAAAAGGAAATTATGGAAAACGGGAAAAGTTCGAGAAATCTGTTTCAGGAAATGAGTGGTCACCCTACAGTGGCGCGCGTACACGGACTACATTCCGCGGTCAATTTTCTAAGGCATTACCTACTTTCTCAAAAAATCATACCCGACTGTATCCCATACTGTTTTCTTCCTTAGTGTAAAATTGATTTCTATCTTTACCGCGGCCTGCTTAGTATTATTTTGGAGAATATTAATTGATCCACTTTGGTTTTAAAGAAACATTTCGGCGTGAGTTGAAAACACTGCTAACATTGAAAATCACACTTGTTTAAATATTGTGGAAATTAATTCTAAAACAACCTACCACGAGCGTTTCCTTACCCCCACTTAACATACGCAATTCTGAAGATTCTGTCATGTTCATGAGTGTACCAGGTTTTCTCTGAATTGGTGTGAGAACCCCGTATATGCGCTACAATAAAAATGTTTACTCCTTTCGAAACACTGGATAAACGCAATGAGACGCGGTCGGGCGCTGCCTTCTCAGATAACGAAAATCAGCTTAGGTGGCTCAGTTCAACAATTGATGTCACTGCTGAGTCTCTGACCGAGGGGTTCTAGGATTCGAGTCCCGACTTTCCACATTAGCTATGTAGCTAGGTCGAATTCAGCCGCTGTCTGGAGGAGAGTTCTTGCTGCCGACTGCTCTGGTCGGTGTTTTTTTGTGGTTTCTTCCATCTACACCCGGCGAATATCTAAGAAGTACCGTAACAAACGGACCGCGGGAAACCTTTCCTTCCTCTTCCTTGTCCTACCCTCACCTCTTACGCACACTTACACTAACATACACTACTCTACCACACATGCTGGGAGGCCTGTCGGGACCTTAGAGCTTGTACCGGCTAGGGCGGTGTCCCGCTGGTTGGAGGTACCTGGTTAGGGGAAACCCCGCTAGCCATTGGTAGGTCGGCGCCGGATTTCGTCATCCAAGGGAGTTCGTGATTCGTCATCCGTGGAGAAGTTCACCGCCACCTCCCGCGATAAAAACCGGGATTAATGATCTCAGTGCTTCCGGAATCACTAATGTCTCGATCAGTGAATCAATCAGATAACGAAAAGTGAAAAGAGGTTTAGGTGGGATGCGAGGGTGAAAGAATGACTGCGGGATGCAGTCGGGCGAGTCCCGCAGTGGCGTCGGGTTCCCGAATATCCAACGCCTGGCCTCTGCTTCCCCGTACGTATTTTTGTGCTCCGTCCTTGTGGCGCTGTGATTGTGTTAATTTGGGAGCCACTGTGCAGTATAGTTGGATGAGGCTAGGAACGATCGGGTGCGCGGGACTGCATTGGGGAGGACGCCAACAGAAAATTATATAAATTGATGTAATTTGAACGAATTAATTAAAAAATTGCATGCGAATTTTAACGATAACTACGTTATTTAATTTAATTTGAGTTTTTTAAATTAAAGTTACTGTTACGCTGAAGGGTGGATATCCCTGTATTGAAATAAATTATTTTAGATATATCTAAAATCATATGATATAATGTCCAGAAAATTTGCTGTAGTTCTCAGTTGCGTATTTAAGCAATAATGGACTCATTTTCTGTGATTTATAAAATTATGAAGTTTAGATATAGTGTTTCTTTATTTTCGTTTCTTTGATATTATTCGCTTACTTTTTCGAAAACCTCATGCTGGGCCTTCCTGACTCTCATAGCTCTGAATGATAGCACAGTGTAGCGCCGGCATTGAATTCAGAAGTCAAATGTAATATATCTTCAAGTAAACTAGAACCCGATTGGATAGCGGTACCTTCTATCGTATGTTATTAGGGATCAATAAATTCAAATGAGAAAATAGTGGTGTAAAATGATGATTCTTTCCGGCGTTCTCGCCACATTCTTACCCTTTAAAGTTCAGAAAACATCATTCGACTTCAGAAAACTGCTGAAAAATGTTCATAGCTTGCATAATGCAGTCTTACTTTCGTCATAAATGCCCCAAAAGCTAATACGTTATAATAATATGAATTATTATTATTATTATTATTATTATTATTATTATTATTATAGTTTTATTGGTAATTATAAATATTTACAAGAAAAATATAGAACGTACATTTTACTCTTCATCCTGAGATACATAAAACTAAATCATGCTATGTTTAAACAACACTTACTTTTGTTTCTGTAACTAAGTTGAAAGTTATGTGTAGCTCTCAATTAAAACTTAAATAATTTACTCACTGCATTTTGGTTTGTTACCTATTATGACGTCTCTTTCTTAATTCAAAAAATTAACTTGTGTTTTATGAATTTCCAATCGCTCAACAGCAGTTCACCCCGTTTTAAAGAACAAAACTGACGTAAAGTTTATACATAAGCAGGTAATTTATCTTGTTATTAAATTGTGCAGGAGATTCTTATTGATTTTCCTAACATAGTTGATAGTTAATTAAAAATAACTAAAGATTAAATATGGTGTATTTTCTGAAATTGAACACGCTCCTGTGTTGAACGTCATTGCCGTGGGAGAGTAAATATCCGGCCAAACCTCACCACGGAGGAGATTGCAGACGGGAATAGAGCGCGAGCGATGTTAAACGGCAGGCTTTGAGTGACCTCGCGGTGTCGGAAACTCTGCGGAAATAGCCAATCTCAGCGTTTCCGACGCCATCGACGGCACCTGCGCTCGACGTATTCATTGGCTGAAATAGAATTGGATGACGTACATCCTAACGACAACGCAATGCTTTTTCCATACAGCAAGGCAATAAATAATTGCCTTTGTAAAAAAAAAATAGGATGAATTGTAATCAGAAAGTAGACCAGGATTTCTGAAATTAAGTTGAAGTGAAGCTAGTGGAATAGATAAACAATGGCTAAGTTGAAATCTAGAAATTAATTGTACGATATTACAATTAATTATAAGTATCTCGCCCAGATTTGTGTTTAAATAAAGTTGAGATGTTTTCAGGAATAACATAACAGAACATATGTAACAAGGGGTATAATGTGATCTTCGAAGAAAAGATGATACGGATGATACGAACATCCTTTGCAATAAAGAAACCGTAAATAGTACAATATCAGATGTTTCAAATTGGTTCCGAAATAAATTAATAGTAAACGAAAAGAAAACGGTTTTAATGCAGTTTTCCATATCAAATAAACAATTCTGTGCTCAATTGAAAATGAACAGTGTACCATTGACTGATGTTAAGGCAACAAAATTTTTAGGTCTCTCAATTCAGTCAAACCTTAAATGTAACGTCCATTTAAATGAATTGAACACAAAATTAAGTTCATTATGCTACGCGTTCAGAATTCTTGCAAATTCAGTCAGCCTTCATACTGCTCGTTGTGTATATTTCGCGAATGTTCATTCCCGCCTGAGATATGGCATAATATTCTGGGGAAATAATCTTATAGCTCCCAGACTTTTAGATTACAAAAACGAATTGTACGAATAATAACCAAATCCCACCCACGTGATTCATGTAAGCCTCTCTTCATTAATCTAGGAATTCTACCATTACCGTGTCTTTTTATTTACGAATCAGTGGTTTTTGTAAAAAATGACTTGCTCAAGGGCGGGAATATTTTTTCAGAAAATGCCGAAGTCTATTACTATAACACTCGACGTAGAAATCATATTCATCAGGTGACAGTATCAACAGCTCATTACAAAAAATTCACATACAATACATGTACATTATTTTACAACACTTTGCCAGATGACATTAAACGATTAAATTCAATAGAAAAGTTTAAATCCCAAGTGAAATCGTTTCTGCTGCATAACTGTTTCTATACAATTAGAGACTATACTGAGCATCACAAGAAGAGTAACATTAATTTTAACAATGATACATAATGCATTAATTACCATTTGGACTGTATAAATGAGTATAAACAACCTGTAACAACTATTGTAACACAGCTTCCGGGTCAATGACCCCCATCTCGATCAGGTTTTTCGTCCAGTTTCCCTGATCCATTGAGCAAATGCTGAGATGGCCCCTTGTTTTGCTTCTGGACATAAATGTAACTTCATTTTCTGTGCACGTCTTCTAGAATTCAGTGGGAAATACAATTATTCAAATTATCGTTTCCATGTTGTCGCGGCAGGAAGTAATAAGAGCCAAAATTTTATTGCTTATTTATCTTTGAAAATAGATTTTATTACATGGGAGTTTTTTTGTTGTTTTTCTCCCTTGCAAAATTCAAAATTTATTGCTTATTTACCCTTGAAAATAGATTTTTTACATGGGAGTTTTTTCTCCCTTTCAAAATTCAAAATTTATTGCTTGTTTATCCTTGAAAATAGATTTTATTACATGGGAGTTTTTTTTTTTTTTTTCTCCCTTTCAAAAATTCAAAATTTAAGTAGTATATGACTTAGTGTAGGGATCACAGAATTTTGAAAATGTGCACACAATTCACTTTTCCCCATAGCACGTCATACGCAGTTTTTAACTGTTTTTTTGACGTAAAATAAATAAAATAAAAAATAAAGAATCCGTTCACTAAATAAACTGATTGTTCATGTGTTTGAATTCGTACTATCATAGTATCGTAGTTACTGGTTTACAATATAACATCCAATGTAAATACACTGAGGTTGTCTGGTATCAAATCTCTATTTCTTCTTAAGATCTTTTCGATCGCGTAGCAATCATCGTCAGAGCTTGTAGCTGCTGGGCGGAAAACGAAGTTCTGCTTAGAGATTTGATACCAGACAACCTCAATGTATTTACTTTGAATTAATAAGGTATCTACATCACCAGCAGTCTAATTAATAATATAACATCCATTACATCACATCAAGTAAACACATCACATAGAATATCACTATTCTTCAGCGGACTTTAGCTTATGATTTCTTGTGCATTTTCTCCTCACCTCTTTCGATATGCAAAGCATTCGGTAAAGTATTGAATCTAGTTTACTTTTTGTTTCGTTGGATTTCTGAAATGGTATGGAAAGTGGGAACTAGTATTTCATTAGAAACAGTTTTCT
This sequence comes from Teleogryllus occipitalis, assembly GCA_011170035.1. Taxonomy (NCBI): domain Eukaryota; kingdom Metazoa; phylum Arthropoda; class Insecta; order Orthoptera; family Gryllidae; genus Teleogryllus; species Teleogryllus occipitalis. The sequence continues at coordinate 215,653 of BLKR01001291.1, forward strand.
TTTTTGGAAAGTATTGGTTCCATAACTGAGCGACTAAGCATTTCTTCTTAGATAGCGTGGGTTAATAGAGTCAAGGAAAAACACTAAATAAAATTGTGTGTTCCAGATTAAAATGCTTTAGTTCCAGTAAATAACTGCTTTATTTGTCTAAAACCGAAATCAAATCATGTACTGTGATACAACATATACATTCAATTTATGTGACAGTGCACATTTTATCTGAAGATCAATCGATAGGTATACCCTCATTACTTTACTTCAATTTTTCTAAAGTGGCGATTACATTAGGTCATTGTCTCACCTCCTGCCTTGTAAAATGAATCTTTTTAACAGTGGTAAGTACATATCTGAGAGTAAATACATATCTCACGAGCCCCGTTGAGGAAGATGTTCGCGAATTAAATAAAAATATTCATTTTATAAGTCAGTAAGTGTGACAATGACCTAATGTGATCGGCCACTATAGAAAAATCGAAGTAAAACCAGCAACTTTCCATCGTTCAACTTCTCCATTGTGGCGGGAGTGTGAATATTTGGCTAATTTTGTGTGCGGTTGCCATCGGAATCCCGAGAGAGCCGCTGCCGCTACATAGAGTAAGAGATTTACTGTGAAATGTCGCAGTTGGACCAAATCCGAATGCAAACTCTGCGCCTCAGGATCCTACAATAAAGCTAATTAAGCCACTGTTCTCGTGCATGTCCAACCGTGCTGGCTGGTGGGGAGGGACGCCATTTGCCCGTCTGCAGCCGTCCGGCCCGCGTTCAGTCCAAACTCTTTAACGGGTTTACCGAGGGCCCTCCTTTCGGACCTACGGGTGGGATTTTGCTACTCCCATCTCAACCAGCGCGTAATTAGACTTCTTAATCTTGTCCGCCCCTCTGCGCCCCATCCCGTTCTGCGTTCCTTGCTTCCCTCCATTCGTGTCTGTCCTGCCAGCCTTCCCTCTCCTCCGCCGTCTCTTTCCTTCCTCTCCTCTCTCCCATCTCCTTTCTTCCCTCTTTCTACCTCTTCCGTGTGTCTCCTATCCCGCCCACTACATCCTTCCTTCCCGCCAACTACACTTTTCCTTCCCGCTCACTACACCCTTTCACCAGCCCATTTTACCCTCCCACCCGAACACTTCATTCCCCCCTCCCCCCGCCAGCAATCTTCACTCCCCCTTCGACCCATCATTTTCTCCCTACCCTCTTTTCCACCCTCTTCTGCATCCCCTCTTTCGCACTCACTACCATTGTCTTCGTCCCTCCCACCTTGTCCATCCCCTCCCTCCCGCCCACCTGTTACCTCCTCCGCCTCCTGCCCACCTTCTACTTCCCGTCCTTCCCACCCTCTTCTCTATTCCCTCTCTTCGCCCGTCTTCTTCATCTCCTCCCTCCCACCCACTTTATCCCTTTCCTCCCGCCCTATTTTCCATTCCCTCTTCGCATTCCTCTATCCCCTTCCTCCCGCTCACCATCTCCATCCCCGCCCTGTCTCCTTCCTTTCCGCTATTTTCCTCTCCCGCCCTCCCTGCACCTCCCCATCTACCTGCCAAACCAAATACCATACCCTACCCAACCCGCCATCGCACTACTCCATCCCCACCTCCTCCCCCTCCCTCTCCTTACTCCCACAATGCCCTTCTCAACCCGCCTTCAATGATCTGCTTTCCGTGTCGCTTTGCTACGCCCCCCCCACCTTGCTACCTCTAGAAGAGAGTTTTGGAATCGAAAATAATTACCGTCTGGGCATTAATCTAATAACCTCGGGCGCTCCACAGGGTATCGTTCCTGGAAACCAGCACTCGTTAAAATTTCTTTTTCCCGGAGGAGCCGGAGGCAGGCGGATCGGAGGTCTTGAGGACGCGTTTATAATGCTTTTGCTGCCGGTTGCTTGCTCCCTGAGCCGGATTCTTCTTTGTGATTTTACTTTTTGTTTTAACATTCCTTGCTGTAATTTCTCATTTTGCTTTCTCCCGTTCTCTGCTTTGAGTAAGAGTTAAATTCTGTTCCTTGACTTCGTCTGGCTTCGCAATTGTTTCAGACTTGTTTTAAAGGATATATTCATTAGCATGTTTCTCCCTGTTTCGGTTTTATTTTCGTTTGAGTTTTTTTACATCATTGACGTCATTTCTTGTTAATGTGAAAGTTCTCGGTAGGGTTTCTGAACAATATTAATTTTTCGTTTTTTATTTTGAACTTCCTTTTTGACAGTTTCTTTTTTGATCATCCTTCAATTCATTATTGGTTTATTGTTTTTTTTTTTAATCAGGATAGGTAGTTTTTCTGAGATTTATTATATTCATTCAATATTTTACTACTCATCGCTCAGGAGAAGTTATATTCACTTTAAACAATACTGGCGATATAACGGAGAACTAAAATAATGAGCTGTGTTTATTATTAAACGAGAGGTTGAATTATGTGATATTATTACATGGAGAAGTTATAATGATTTTTCTGTACGGAACAGGAATACCATTGAAATCAAGTTTAGCCGGGTTGCATTAGAATCCATCGCACGAGTTAAGAATTTCAAGTCAGAACCTGCCTCGTCCCACTCTGCAAACCATCCATTTAATGCATACGCGTACCGAGAACCAAACACGCATAATGACGCTTTTAATTCGTGGTCTGCCGAAAATGAATTATTGTGGCGAAATAACATCCGAATTTATTATGTGCAAACATGAAATTCTCGTGCTCTTCGGCGTGTTTTCACCCGAAATGTTTTTAGAGTTCATAACGTAGCGATGGTTTTCAAACCGAAACTGTGGTTAGCATGTTGGTAATTTACAACACGCACTTAATAAACACGCTATTCACGCGGATTGGCGTTGATTCATAATGAAATGCTTCATTAGATTCATCCCACAGTCAGTTCCAGTTCGTATTTGCGGGAATTGTGTTGTATTAGGGGCGGCTTATGCTATTTATTTTGCTGGCTGTGCGTGCTATTTGCGCACGATTGCAATGGCGCGATTGTAAATGTAATAATACGTGTGAAGTCGAATCGTGAACATGTAGTCACTCTTTGTGGTGATAATATGGTTTATAATATTTATGACTCTGGAAATTTGTTTGCACTGTGTTTTGGGGGTGTACTTTCTTTGTTGTGTTGTTTCAGTTGCCTTTTTTTCATTTTTGAATCATTTTTACGTACTCCACTTTTACTCGTAGGTCAAAACACTTGTTTTACTGCATGTTGTTTTTTCTACCTCCCAATACTGCGCATGTCTTTGCCCTGTGATGTAAAACTGCACAGGAAGTTGAGGTCTTACTCAGGAAGCGAGTTTACATGAAGCCTCGACATTTTCAAAATTGTCTCAAAAAGGGTTCCGCATGTTTACTTTCTCACTCTTAAGAAGGTACTACTTAAGAAGAAAAAGTTCTGTAATGCTTTGGGGAAAAGCGGCGAATTTTTGGCGGAAAAATTCTTATTGCGGGGCCCTAGTAACGAAATAAATAAATCCTGTTGCAAAATTTGGGAAGAAAATCCTCTAACACGTGGCATAACCAGAATCCATGTTTTGTGGGTCCTTGATCCCGAAAAATCTATTGACGGCAAAACGTCTGTCCGTCCGTCTGTCTGTGTGTCTTTGAACAAAGCTAGCAGCTAAACCGTTCAGCTGATTTTCTATATTCAGCAATCCATCTGGCTAATATAGCGCCCCCTTGAATTTGAAACAGATATTTTTATTTTGGGGGCATTTTACATGAAACCCCCGGGACATTTTCTAAATAAAAAATGGCTCCAACATTTTTGACTGAACTTTCTTATTGGATAGTATGAAGAACGTTTAAGAGAATGGTGCTGGTCTCATGTTCGTTGAAAACTCAGATTTTTCGAAAATTGCTAAAGTTCAAATTTTTTTCGGCGTCTGCGTATAACTAAAATATTAACGATCGATGTTTGTTCTCTTAATGAAATCTGTTCCATGAAGATACATTTTGAAATAAGAGCATGCAAAAGTTTTCAAAAATATAAGTTTTACAAAAAAATTACAACTGAGATGTATTAATTCGGAGAGAAATTGCGGAATAAATAGTATTACGTAAACATTACTAAGTGCTAGAAAGTATGTGCTGTTTTAGCACCACTATTTTTTATTAAACTTTGTTCTCGGGTAGCGTAAAGAACATTTAAAAGAACTGCACGAGTCTAATTTTCTTTGAAATCTCTGATTCCCAAATACTGCATTGCACTTTACCGCGACTTCTTGGTGTAGCGATAATGTGCTTGGTCTGTTGACTCGGAGAAACTGAATTGGAATCTCTGTGCGCAGTAAAAAAAATGCAGTTTGGAAACACTTTTGCAGGTTCATAGGGTATTATAATATTGCGTAGCCGTTTCAAATAATGCGAAAAAGTATGTGCTGTCGGTGCACTACTAATTCTAAATGGAGTCGAATAAATTCATAGCGATGTTACGTTGGTTAAATTATCATGTTTTGAATCGACACTTGTCCGCCAAATCAATATAATTTGTGCAGCTGTGTCTTCTCGCGTTTTTTCTGCGTCTGTTTCAAATTTCACAATTAATGGGTAACACACGTTTTATTATCGCGTGCAAGTTGCGCGTCAATTTACTGCTATTAATGAAAAAGTTTATGAAGGTCTCACTGGAATGGGCAATAATGGCTGTTTTTGCGAGTTTTTAAATGTAAATTAGATTTTGTTGGCACATGTTCAACCGCATAAAGGAAAATTTTCGCACAAATTCGTCACATATGTGTTTTCCATATCTGTTTTTAGTTATTGCAAGCCACGTTCAAACAAGATATATAAGGGAATATAAACTAGTTGAATGTGTTCGCTTATGCTTTTTTTAGTTTAGTGACAGAATTAGATGTAGATGTCGTTGAATATGTGTATAGAATATGTTCTAGCAAAGGTTTGTTAAGTACGGAACAATATAAATAATGAATGAATGAATGAATGAATGATGTCTTTTAGGTAATTTGGGTGTATGTAGAGAATCCATACTAGAGGCAATTTTCTCGAAGAATGTTAAACTTGCCCGCCTTCTAATCCATACCTGCACTTTATCTTTTTATTTCTTCCAGCAAGATTTTGACTGTATCCTCAGTCATTATTCCATTCTCACATTTCTTCGCTTTATTAGTATATAACGCGTTAATTTCAACAATCATTTCTTTAATTGTGGGATATAAACAGTGGGTAAATGTAAATACATGATAAATAAAATCTTCCGGTCTACTGAGAATTTTTCAAGAGTTTTCACTGATAAACTTCCCCTTGATAAACAAGGGGCGAATACTGCGTTAAATTGGCGCTCTCTTTCATGTGCTCCGCCTTCTTACTGCAGGACAGTGGTGCTGTCTGGTGGCTCGCCGATGTTGAATAATTTAGGGTGCCTCTTAAATATTCCATCTTACTGGCAGTTCGTCATAAATGATCTCGATATATTTTTGCGTTGAATTGTTACTTATATGCTATTAAATCCATTGTAAAAAATCAGGTGATTTTTCGACGAATCATCATTTCACGGAAAGTGGCTACTGCTTTAAATATTTCATCTTTTCGCTTAAAGTCATATTGCTATTACTTCAGTTGTAACGTATCACGTCCTATTTTTAGCAATTCTTGAGACAAATCAGCTTGCAGGATTGTCAAGAGGTATTTTAACTCCAACTAATGGGATTTTTAATTGTCTCTCTATAAATTAAAGAAATGAAGTTTTGTTTTCTGAAAACATTCCTTAATTCCTTCAACATTCTTTAAAATGTCTCTCGTTTTCTCGATCCCTAATATTTTTATATTAACATCTGTAATTACCATTGCGATAATCACATCTTACAAATAATGGTCCGTCCAGAATTGTATTTCAGCTGGAGGACATGGATGTGGAATTTTTTTCAGCGTTGTCATTTGGTATGAACTCATCCATTGAATGTTATTATAAATTCGAGAATTATTGTTGACTATTGTATAGGATATTACTATTAGTAGTATTTAAAATATTTCGTCTATTGACGTGGAGACTAACGCGGTAATTAATTTTCTACTCTGTTGTGGAAAAACGTTTACCATGACATTCTCTTCCCGCAGTTATTCATCACGGTATTGCGAAAGTCTGCGTACACTGAAAAACAAACCAACCAATCTTCTGCCCTTTGAAATCCTGTTCAGAGAAGATCGTCCACATCCCCGGATGGTCGCTACTTTGCATGGAATAATCTGAGGTGAATCGCTTTCGAGCAGTAGTTGCTCAAACATTTTTGGAGATTGAATTACCTTCAATGAGATTCAAGTGTGTGGGAATACTTACGAAAATTAAGCAGTATATTCACGTGAACGTGTTCATTCGTGTAAACATTTCTACTAGTGACTTAAATCCGGAGAACACGCTACAAGAAACATTTCACTCCAGCAGTGTGTGCAACTCGTTTTTTCCTCGTGTCGTGCTATATACTGCTGCAAGTGGACAACAGTTGAACTAAGCTGTCACAAATTCGAACAATTAACTGTTGAGAATTTGGGGGGCAAAGTATGTGCTTCATCTATACATTTCATTTTCGATTTTATTTTCATTGGTGGCCACGTTTCTAGTACATATGGAACAGTGGTGACTGGAACGGTTCCTAACTGCAATCCAACGAGGAAAACCCCTTTACAGTCTTCGCGGTCCGTTTGAAGCCGTTGCTGCCAGCGCCTCTCTCCCTCGGTCTCGCGGGCGACCTCTGGGTCTCGGAGACAAGTGAAAGATTGCAGCGGGTCGACGTGAGGGAACTCCACGACCACGTCTCGGAGACCCCACCCCTCACCCCACCACGCTCCTCCCCTCCCCTCCCTTCGTGCCGTGCGTGACGGCGGCGTTCGTTTCGCACGCAGACACACACGCGTCGCCACCTCTTCCCTCGCAGACGACCGCCGGCCGCTCGCCGACGCCGCGACGCTGGCCGTCGTCGCCTGGAGGGACGTTGACGGCGACAGATCAGGTGGTGGAGCTGCGTTCGCATCTCGACATGGCTATCCTGTAATCCAGGCATTATTGAAGACGTCGAGGTCGACTGAAGTTCAGTTGGTGGACTGGCGTTCTCGTCTCGACATTGCCATCCTGTAATCCAGATTTTGCTGAAGACGTCGCCGACGAGATCACTTGGTGGATCAGAGTTCTAGTCTCGACGACATTGCTATCTTGGAATCCGGCGTCGACTGCGACTGGAGTTTAGTTGGTGGACCGGCGTTTTCGTCTCGACTGTATTGCCATCGTACAATCCGGGCGTTGTTGGAGACGCCAAGGTCTACTGAAGTTCAGTTGGTAGACCGACGTTCTCGCCGACTTTGCTATCCTGCAACACTGCATTGAAGGAGACGAGAGTTTAGTTGATGGACTGACGATCTCGACTCGACAACTTTGCCATCCTGCAATCCGGGCGTTTTTGAAGACGTCGAGGTGGACTAATGTGCAGTTGGTGGACTGGCGTTCTCGTCTCGGCGACATCGCTATCCTGCAAGCCGGGCTTTGTTTTGATGACGTCGGAGTTGACTGAAGTTGTTGGTGGACCGGTGACTCGAAGACATTGCTATCCTGCAGTCCGTCCTTGGTGGCGGCTGGAGTTATCGTCGCGACAACATTGCTATTCTGCAATCCAGAATTTGTGAAAGACTCGATGGCGACTGGAGATCAGTTGGTGGACCGGCGCTCGGAAGAAACTCCTGAGTGCTAGTGTAGAGGGATTTGTTGTTAAAATATCGTAATTGATCTTTAACGCCACTTAACCTTTCGGTTATAGCTGACACTTCTTACCCCCTGTTAAATATTGCTCCCAAGCCTGATATATCAGTTATAATATATTCTACTGCGACTGACATCAAACATTACTCGGAGTGAAAAAAGAAAACAAAAACGAACTGGAGCTTTCATCACGCCTTGCGTGTGTGATGCAAGTGTTTAACTCCCTGTATTTATTATAATTGCGGCAATTTGTAAATACGAATTTCGTCATCTTGGAAGGAAGGTTCTGCACTTACTTCATCCATCGTTCTGCCTTGAAAATATCATAGTTCGGCGTGATGATGGGTGACTATTGGTCACTCGGTATTGAAGGTAATGTGATACGAAACAACGATCATCTTTCGAGCTTGCTTAGAGGTATCATCTCATCGTACAAAACACTCTGCTATTGATAATTTTGCTTTAAGATCGTATTTTATGAAAAATGAAATACCTTCATCCATCGGACTATTTAGAAAATGATGTGCTTCATCGTAACAAGATAATAAATTCTTGTTTTCTCATCATTAAGATAGCCGCCTGCAAAAGTAGGCGATCTCCATTCAGCGTACTGTCTTGGAAATACCTTATATAATTGTATTATGTACCAAACCCTGGGTCATCCAGCGTTGAAGATTTTCGTTCATTAGGCTGAATATGAGTTTTCTTGAATAGGCTGAAACTGTGTATGACCATAAATGGAATGAACCCGCCATATCCCAGCATTGAACATCTTCGTCCATTAAGCTGGAATGAAGTCTGCATAGCTGAATATATTGGATCGTCAGTCGCTCAACGGTCAAGTCATTGTGGAACGTAATGTTTCAGCCATTGTGGATGACATAACTCCCATTTTTCAACTTAGAAAATACAATATCATAAGCCGCCCAGCATTGACGAAAACATCAATTGAGCTGAAATAAAGACACAACATAGACATAATAAACAATCAATTAGCTACCATTCATGATCCATTGGCTGAAATAAAGTGACCAATGAACCGAATTATCGCTCGCCCACCGGTTAAGAAGTAATTCGAAACATAGTGCTTCAGCAATTACGGAGAAATAAGTGCCACATACTCCAACACAAAGACTCGTCAGCTCAGACGAAACAAAACTGAACAGTCGGTCTGCCAGCGTTGAAGACCGGGTCCTGAGCTGGCGCCGCGCGGGAGTTCGGCGAGGGCGGCGGCTGCTGCTGCGTCAGCGACGGCGCGCGCGGGGGCGTCGCCCATGGGGTGCGGGGCGGGAGCGGGGGCGGGGCCGACGCGGGGCCCGTCGGGGCTGCTGCCCCGCTGCCTGCTCCTGCTCGCCCCCACGCGCCACCTGCTGCTGCACGGAGATCGCACGGCCAAAGGTGAGTGGAGTGGGGGGGGGGGTGCAGAAATCTCAATGACCTATACTTGGGTTTTTCTAACGTGGCGGATGAGTAGTATCTTCAAGATGGAATTTGACACGATTTTTTGAGTCATTCTCAGTCCTGCTAGAGTCGCTTGAACTGCAGCACTGCTTGAAGCGGTCGCGATCACACATCTTGCGGCAGGACCACGAAAGACGCGAAAAGCCGTGCCGAATTGCATCTTGGAGATACTACCCTCAGCCGCCACGTTAGAAAAATCCAAGTATAGTCTGATGATCATACTTGAATAGGAATGGCACAAAAATAAACTGGTCTCTGACGGCACAGAAGTAGAGAAATGGCTTCCATTATTGATATTGGAACTTTTTTTGCCGACATTAGAAATAGTTTAAAAAAATAACAGTATTTTATTTACGTTTCCTGAAGAAGAGGAGAAGTAGTCTTTTAAACGTTGAGATGTAAAAAATTAAGAGAACATTTTAATACAATTTTTCAATCAGAAATAATGGTTTTTGATTAATTTGTTCTTCAGTATGTTTAATTAAAAATCACTTTCTAAAATAAATTTGGACTAAAAATCCAAAAACAAAAATCAAATCTCAATGATAGTCTCTTGAAAGTTAAATATTAGATTCAACTGATTCCTGATTTACCTGGGAGAGGTCGCTTCTTGCCCTGGGAGAGGCTTACGATTTACCCGGGAGAGGTTACGTTGTCCACGAACGCAACTGAACTGGTCACTTGGGAGAAAACCAGCCCTGGAAAAATTTCGTTCCCTAAATGCCTTCTAACAACATAAACTAATATAGTTCGTTATTTAAATGACTATTACATCCTTAACTTCATTCATCGAGGACTTTTTTTATTTAAAATATAAATTTATTTAACATTAAATGCGAAGCAAATGTGTCTGCAATTCGTGTTCCTGGCGATGCTTAGTAGTATCAATAAAGTTTTATCTTCCTGAAAGTTGATAGAGCTTAATTGCATATTATCACAGTCGTCTTTCCCTCCGCGCGTAAGGATGCATTCGGGAATATGCGCCGCTAATGATAGCTCATATACGAAAGAAGAAAGGCTTTTTTCGACAAGAAGAAAGGGCTTAAAATAATTTGGATTCAAACATTTTTCTTTTCTTGTGTGGTGTAAGTATCAATTTCATTTATAAATAACCCACATGGGTTCGGATTTATGGGAGCAGGGGCTCTAGTGAACCTTAACGAGCCGCCACTGCGGACAATATTAGCGAAGTCGTAGGCTTCCGCGGCCGGAGTCATGTGAATGGTCTTGGCTGTCCGGGTGACGCCGCGTCGAAGGTTGTGTTGCGGACGTTCTGCGAGCAGACCAGCCCTGAGGAAGACCACGAAAAGATGGTCGAAGCGTCGGCAACACAGCATTCGAAGCGGTGTCACCCGGACAGCAAGATCATTCACAATATTCCTTAGGGATAATGATTGTCTGGAATTTTATGTTTTAACAGTACGTCCAGTACAATTGCCAGGGTAATATTTTGAAATTTCAATATATTAATCGAAAGCAGAGTAGTGTGAATTCATATGGGTCAAACATATCGCTGCAGATACCTGTCGTTCGTATAAATGCTTGCCATATTTGATTGTCAACAGCGCTATGTCACTACAAATATGCCTAAGTTACAATGAAGACTATTCAATTTGTGACATGTGCAATTGATATTTTTTGCACAGCACTCGGAAATAAACTACAGATATAATTTAAAAAAATATACAGCGTATAATTTCTGTTTTCGCTTAGTGCTTTATTCACGACTTTAATTAAATGGCGTTCACGAAAGTTACAAAAACATAACCAATGCAAATTTAGATCATATATCTCCTCACTGCTACTTTGAGCTTCGTCGTTCTACTACAAGTTTGCTCTACTTGCTACTTATTTAGAGGGGTTTACTTTGGACGCTATGATAGGAGCACTTGATTTACGAACGCATTATCACTTCTTGTTAAGCATGTTTTTAATTTCTTATTTATGCTAATATTGTTTGTTTCTTTAGTCCCATGATTCCCAACCTGAAGGAGTTTGAAATTAGCGTTTCTTGTGATAATTTCTTCTTTGAGGAAATTATCGAATGCAAAGGGCATAGTTTGACACACAAATAAAGTCGTTCGTTATGTATTTATGCATAACGGCGACTATGGCACCTGCACTATGCACTATGTATTTTACAGTTTGTCTTATATTTACTGAGAAAATATTATGTGGGTTAAATCGGTATATAAATATGTTCGAAATATTACGTCTTTTGAAGTTGTCTGCTCTATGGCGGAGGTGATTCTATTCACTCCTCCTGCCCCTGTTTTTGGCTCTTATCTTTACTACCAACACCTCCCTTGTCCATATCCTGCAGATTATCGAACAAAATCCCCGTCCTCTCGTACATGTTCCTACCTTGCCTTCAGAATCTTTTTCATGAAACAGTCTCGACCTAATACTTCCTTTTCACAATACACATGGATATTAGTTTTTATCGTACTTTTGTTTCTTACTCAATATATCCATTTGACAATTGCCATTCTCCTCCCAACCCGCATACCAAACCATTGTGTCTTTCCAGTGTTGACGAAGTTGGGAAGATGCTCTGTCGGAATCTAGGTCTGTGCGGGCGTGCGCCTCCCTTGGCCGCCCTTGGGCCGTCCTCTGCTTCTTTTAATCGCTCTCCTCGGAGCTCCCGCTGATAAGGCAGCCGCGTCGCCTGCAGTCCTTGAGGGTGCGTGAGGCAGGCAGTGCTCTGGCTGGCTCTCCCGAAGCGTGGGCGTGCCCTAGTGCGGCTCCACGGCGAGTAGCGAGCAACCGCTTGCCGAATCCCAAGAGGTGTGGACGAGTTGCTTGCTATTTGCCGAGAGACGAATAGTCGGTGCTCGCCCTACCCACCGCATGACGGTCTTCTGGACACATCGAAGGAAGCGAACATTCGCCGAACACAACAGATGTTCTGGATTGGGCGAGCAGTAGCTCGCTGCTGGGCGAATGCCGAATGTGTGGATTCGCCATTACATAGGTTCGTCGTCCCAATGTTACGAGCTTCTTGAAATTTCTCAGTCATGAATATTGTTTAAAAATGCAGTAATAGAATATGTTAAGCACTGTCGAATAATTAGAACTAACGGGAATGTGTAAAAGCAGCATTGCATGATGATTAATTCGAAAGAGTCCGCCTTTCATTCTAAGAAATATTGTTATAATATCTTTGGAATAGCCACATCACACACCGCGTCTTCCAAGGAAAGGCAGCGCTCTTGCTATAGACAGCGTTGCTGAAATTAGTGTTTCAACCCATGGTAGGTGTTTTGCTCTAGTTAGGCGCTAGGTGTTTGAGAATACGCTGAAATAACAACAACAACAACAATAATAATAATAATAATAATAATAATAATAATACATTGGGGGTTTAAAACTTTTTTTTTTATTTATTCGATTGAAAGCATTTTTGTTTTGTTCTTCGAAACATTGACCCCGAGTGTGTGGTAGTGCGTTTAATTTAAGCTAGGTTATGGCACTTAAGGGGTTACGTAATTGTGTTCAGTGTAAGAATATATAAATGTACGTTTCTAAATGTCCCTTTCTTAGACCAAACAGTATTTTCAAGGTGTAGTTTCTCTCCTGTCTTGCTCATGATAATCGATATCCGAAAGCTGAAAATAAAGTGATATTAAATATTAAAATAATCCGTATAATATCTCTGTAAATACTTCGTAAGCGAAGAAACACAATAATAGAATTAATAGATGTCTGCCATGCATTTGTAGTAATGTACAAATATTACATTATTTATGTATATATTACTATTAAATCACTTCCCCTAAGCGAATATTATTTTTTGTCTTCGTGTTTGTCGCGCATGTTGGCATTGAAGAGTGCGTTATTTAAATTGTCTCAACCCTTACTGAATCGCAATCTCATGTAATGATAAATCAGATATAAAAATGAATGTATATATTTTTAAAGAATATTTATTACTTGTTGACATTTCTTCCTTCTTTATAAATTTTCCAACAGCCAAGCAGCATCGGCTTACACTACGCGTCTATTCGACTCCTGCCTATGCGTTCGCCCTTAATATGACCTCCCCACTCCGGTTGCGCGCTATTACAACTGCCATACGTTCGCTCGCCCGCTCTCTGCCCGCCGCCTCTTGTCCGCTCGCCCCGGGCGGTCGCGAATTTAATAGCGGGCGGGGCGATAGGCATTGATAAATTGGGCGGCGCTGTTTGTTTTGCTGCTCTGTTTGCCCCCGCGGCGCGGATATTAAAATCGGGCCGCGCTCTCCTCGCCGCCCCGGGCGGCCGACGGTCGGCTCGTGCCCAGCCCCGCTACCACTCCACTTCCCCCTCGCTCTGCTAGGTTTGTTCTGCTCTTCCTCGCTTCGCTCTGCTCCGCTCCGTTCTACCCCGCTCCGCTCTACCCCGCTCCGCTCCCCGCTCCGATCTACCCCGCTCCGCTCTGCCCCGCTCCGATCTACCCCGCTCCGATCTACCCCGCTCCGATCTACCCCGCTCTGCTCTGCCCAGCGTCACTCTGCTCTGCTCTGCTCTGCTCTGCTCTGCCTCACCCGTAACTCATACCGCTCTCCCTCCCGCCCTTCTCCTCTACTTCATTCCGTTCTGCCTCGCCTCGTCCCGCTCTGTTCCGCTCTTCCCCGTTTCACCCCGCTCCGCCCCGCTCCGCCCCACCCCTGGCTTAACCCCGCCCCGCTTATCCCTGCTCCGCCCCGTCCCACCCCGAACCCGCCTACTCTGTCCCGCTTCTCCCTACGCCGCCCCGCTTCCCTTCGGCCTGCTCCGTCCCGCTTCGTTCTGCCCTGTCACTCTCCTCTCGGTCTCATCTCGACCCGCTCTTCCCCGCCCCACCTTACTGTGTCGCATAATTCCCCACCCCTTCCCGCCCCGCCATGAGCTCCCTCTGTCCCGCCTCTCTAGGCTGTGCCACGTCTCGTTCCAATCTACCATACCTCGCAATATCCTGTTTCGCATCGCACCACTGTTTCACTCTTTGCTTTCTCCTTCCGTTCCATACCCTTCCCTCTTCCATCGCGATCCGCTTCAACTTATCTGTTTTTCGGTCCCCAAATAGGGTTTTCCCCACTCCGCGCCCGTACCGCTCCATTCCCCGCGTGCCCCGTTGCGGCGCTCTCCCCGCCACTGAGTCTCTCCGTCCCCGCTCGCCTGGCTCTGCGCGCCGTGCATGCTCTGTGCTCGCGTTTGTTCTTTGTCGACGCTTGACCTATGAGCGTGGGCCATTGCAGCGTACCCGGAAATCATGTAGTTTCTCGTTTCAAAGATAAGTCCGATTTGCGATAAATCTTCGTCAAAGACTTTTCTCCAATTATTTTATTTCTGTCTGCTCCTGTGCCACAAAGGGTTGCCGCGTTGTTCGGTAGCAGCGAGGCGGGCCCTGTGAGTTCGATTTCCGCGTACGGTAACGCTCCTTTCTTTTTTCTTTGGCATGGAAGGGAATTGCCGACTACCTGCCAAACTCAGCTGGCCAACTACTCGTACTTATTTAATCCTTTATTCACCACCAACTTCACGGTCCTAGCATTTACTCCATAGATGCTCATAAAAGCAAAGTCAATCCAAGGACCGAGCACCAGTTTTTAATTGTTGCGATTTTGTTTGTTTTAAAATAGCTCTGATGGTGTGAGGGTTAAAATTTTTAGTGAGGACATTCACGTGGATTAAAATATACGGGTGAAGCCATAGGTTTGATGGCCATAGTTCTGATCCTACTGAACATTCCACAGACGCTCGAGAGGTTTCCACAACACAGGACACCCGATGTAATACAGCGACAAGAATCGTGATGATGCTATATGACATGATGCCAATTATAGTGGTTGGAATGATAGAAATTGGGTGCGAGAGCGAGACAGATATTCCGAGCTTTGCTATGTTTAACCATTATTATTATTATTATTATTATTATTATTATTATTATTATTATTGCTATTATTAATATTATAATAATTATTAAATTAGGATGACGGGTATCCTGAATAAACCTCTCGAGAACTGACTCAGTAATAACAGTTTTAACTCAAACGCTTCTGTTTACTGACTGATAAAACGGACCGGCAAAACTATTTCGTATCCCCAGCGCTTTGGGAACCCTAACAACCTAATCTTCACATCCAGAGGTGGAAAGCGAGAGCGCTCGTCACTGGAAAGGCTAAGTCACCCTTTCCTCCTGGTTGCTCCCCGCGCCGCCCCCGACGCCGCGCCCCCTTCCGCCACCAACTGATATCGCCCACTGACACCGCCCACCGGCACCGCCAAACACTCACCGATACCACCCTCCGACACCGCCCACCGCCACCGCCACCGCTCACCGCCCACCGACACCGCTCACCGCCCCACCCACCGACACCACCCACCACTCAACGACGCCCACTGCCCACCGCCACCACTCAACACCGCCCACACTCACCGCCCACCGCCACTACCCACACCTCAACGACACTGCCTACCGCCACCGCCCCGCCCACCGCTAACGCCGCCAACACCGCGGAGGCTCACAGCCCACCGACCGGCCGCCCGGCGCGCAGCGGTGCGCGGCGGCGGCGGCGGCGCGCGGCGGCGGCGGCGGCGGCGGCGGCGGCGGCGGCGGCGGCGGCGGCGGCGGCGGCGTTCTGCGGCGCCGGTGGCGGCGTCAGGTTCGTCGGCGTCGGCGATCGAGCCCCGCGCGTTGCATAACGCTGCGTATCGATTGCTTCGGCGGCGGCGCTGGAGGGGGCGGGGCCGGGGACGGTGGAACGAGAGACAGGGAACGACGGCGGACAGGGTGGCGGCGGTAGAGGGTGATGGTGAAGCCAACGACGTTGGGGGTGTGGAGGTGGTGATGGTTGCAACGGCGGCGAGGGAAGGAGCTACTGAGCAATGGATGTTGATGTAGGTGGCGATGGAAGCACCGACTGCGGAAATGGGGACGGTGATGGCGGTGGAGTCGGAGTGTCGGTCCTATTGTAGTTGTGGGAGTGGGAGTGGCTATGTGGTCGGAAGCGGCGGTTGCAGGAGAGGCGGCGGCAGTAGCGATGGTGGCGATGGCGATGGCGGTGCTGCTTGCTGCGCGCAGTGCCGCCTCAGCCTTTGCCTGCCGCCGGGGCGTCTATTTCGATGCATTTCGAATTATTCATGCGCTGCATCTATGTGTGCCTCGTCGACCTGCCTCACAGTACAGAGGTGATCTTTTCAAGGATCTATGGCATTGAACCAGCAATATTCGTATGTGGAAATGCTTACTGACCCAGTTACACGAGGAGTATTTTCTACCGCGAATTCTTGGTAGAAGACGGGCGCCATGAGGCATTTTGAACTTCCGACGCCTTCCTTGTTGAACGATAAAAATGTGCTCCAGAAAAAAAAAATCCAGTTTCCGTTATCCGTTATCCGAATATTTGAATGAATGCATAACGAATGATTTAATTTTTTGTCAAAACTACGCCTTTGCATTCGATCGCTCCCTGAAAGAAGAAAATATTACAAGAAACGCTCATTTCAAACACAAAAAAGGTTTGGAGTCGTAGGATACAAGAAACGAACAGTCCCCGTCGCCTTCCTCGTCCTGTAGCGAATGCCGGAGCACTTACCTACCAAACGGGCCACGGACCGCGCGCGATCTTTCCTTCCTCTTCCTTGTCCTATTCTCTCCCCTTACACATACACTTACGCTAACATGCACTACACTACCACATATTCCAGGAGACCGGTGGGGAGCTTAGAGCTTGTCCCGGCTGGGGCGGTGCCTCGCTGGTGGAAGAGTTCTGGTTGGGGGGAAACCCCGCTAGCCGACGGTAGGTCGGCGCCGGATCTCGCCATCCAGCGGGGGAAGATCACCGCCTTCTCCCGAGAAGAAACATGCATTACAGTAACGGAACTAATGACCGAAGCAGTTGACGCGCCCGGAAATACGAAAAATTAATCAATCAATCAATCATTCCTCATCCTGTAGCTTCCGGCTGTATTTTGTGGACGCTACCTTTACTTAGCCGGTCTGACGCAGACGCGAGCTCCCGCTGCTTCAAAGTATGAGGCTGGTCAAGGTGCAAGGGGGAAGGGGGCCGGCTGCAGCTGCAGCGGGGCCAAGGCGTAGGCCAGGACAAGGAGGTCAGCCCCCCTCGCGGCGGGGTGCCTGCGACTCAGATCCCTACGAATAGACTTGCCCACGTGGCGCTTCGTTCGGCCCACCCAGCAACTGCAGTCCGGACCATCTTCCACCGTTTTTTTCGACCCATTCTTCGTCCTCCTCGTTCTTCCTCATTATTTGTCCTCATACTTTTTTCTCATTATTTTTCTTTCTCATTCTTTTACCTCTTCCTCCCCCTTATTCTTTTTCCGCCTCCTCCTCGTTCATCTTCTTCCTTATTCTGCTTGTTCTTCCTTCTCATTCTTCTTTTCCTTTTAATCCCACTGCGCAATTTCTTGACCTGGATCTGCGTACTCGCAGTACTACCTGAATCTTTCAAGATCAAGGGAAAATGGGGAATCAACCCACCATCCCGCCTTATAAATTGAAATGAGGGCATGTTTGTTGAGGCACGTTTGTTAAGAATTGGCTATATTTGGTAGATTGCCAACTTTCACTTACGAAAATTGCCTGACCGCACTACTGCAAATCCAGTGTATCTTTATCTTGCATCTTTGCACTTAGATGTATCACACAGCCTTAGTACTTTCAGTCGATTAACGAATGCGGTCACATTTTGAATTTGATTCCGAATATCAATGTGACGAAAGTGCAGTATGCTCATGCTGTTATGTTATTTATAAATACAAAAAGTCCTAACATTTAATAGGTATTGAAGATGTTAAATATTTGCAGTATTTTTTTGATTAGAGACCTGTGAAACTCTGGAACATAATTGAATTATATTTGTAATTTCTTTTACTTAAATGGAAAAGGAGGCTTAACTTGTAAAATGAAGACGAGAGGACATCTTAAAGGAATGGGGACTGTGCTCCAAAATGGTTGGCATCGAGATAAATTTTCCTTTATTTCCAGTATGCTCTTGGGACTCAACATGAAAATTATAAGAAATAACTAATTCTAATTGACAAACAAGAGTCTCAATAGGTATTAGTGTTGCAAAACTATACGATAATGCATAGGAAGGGAATTTGGGTGTATTTTTAAAAAAAGCAAGCCGAGGTAAATCACAAAAGAAATATTGTTATAAAGTTATAATTTTATCAAAATCCTCTACACTTGCTGGAAACAACAAAAACGATCTCTTGCAATGTATTAAATAGGTCAGGCAATAAGGATGCTCTGAAGAACTGCGAGCTAAACACTAGTGAACACCCTCCTGTTTATTTTTCTTATACACACCATTGTGCTCTACATCATTGTATGTAAATGGCTGAAGAACTATTAGGGTCGTGGTCATGGGAGCGGGTTAGCTTTGTAATAACAGGAAATGACTTTGCATGAACCTTCACTTGCTCCTACTACTTAGTTGTGCGGTGATCAGATGTTTGTACTAAATAACAACTATTATTTTTTATTATCACATCCGCTTCCAGGAAAGTATGCCTACTATCTTTCTAGTTTGTTTACATACTAACAATATGCTGCGTGGCAGTAGATTCTTCTCAAAAGGTAGGAAAGCTTCAGAATTTGATAGTTTCAGAGGGGCGTGGTCATGAGATTAACATTTCAGGACACCGTGGGAAGTATGTGTGTGGACAGATAATATATTTTACATTTCTGTGCATGATGTGATGAGATTGAGATGAGATACTGTGCTGTGCTGTGCTGTGCTGTGCAGCCTTCTTGAAGTTTCTTTTGCAGTTTCCTTTTTAATATGTGTCGACATCCCTTCCCTTTTCTTTCACCTACTTGTACTTTCTATTATTGTTTCAGTTATTGTCATTTAATTTTATCGTTTCTCAAAATGTTTTCACGCTATTAATTTCCCTTGTGTATCATGATTAATTATGTTATGTGTTTTCTGCACTTCGAAAATTCATATTAGTACTTAATACAAAGTGTATTATGTTCGCGTTTCATTGCTGGGGTTTATACGTGTCCGAAAGTGTGCCGAAGCAGTAAGTCCATGCACTACCATTTCCATCATTAACAAAAATGTAATACGAACATATACACGGTTTATTTGATTTAAATTTTAGAATAATAAACACAATTTCTCACGAGCGTTTCATATTTCTTGTTTTGTGCTTCTATAACGCCAGGGGGGAGAGGAAGAGCCCCAAAACTTCTGATTTGATAATTTTTCAAATTTTATTAAAATGGAGATATATCTTAGTAACAACATGCGCCTCTGCACGTGGTCCCGCGAAATTGAAATTGTAGTTTAATTTCTTATTAGTTTCGATTACATCTTTAATATTTCTGTGTTAATGTGAGTCCAAATTTTAAATCATGCTTATGTCCCCTTCATACACCCTAATCATGAGAAAGAAGTGTTGCAGTGACTTTCGCGGTAACAATCCCCTCGTATTTAGTACAAGGCCAACGCATGTGACACGGCACGCAGAGCGTTGTCCGCCTCAAACGCAGAACGCATGCGCCCATGCGCGTCCTGATGCGGCCTAGACCGAGCTGCGCCGCCGCGGAAACGCCACCGCAGGTCGCACGTGCGGCCTGTGCCAGGTTCACCGGCTCGGAAGAGCGCTCATCTGCGGCCATGCATCCTCGCTCATCGTCGCCCCTCCTGACACCAGCCCGCCCTCCCTGGCATCAGCCCGCCATCCTTGACAACAGCCCGCCTTCCCTGATACCAATCCGCCATCCTTGACACCAGCCCGCCCTCCCTGACACCAGCCCGCCCTCCCTGACACCAGCCCGCTCTCCCTGACGCCAGCATGAGCTCCCTGACACCAGCCCGCCCTCCCTGACACCAGCCCGCTCTCCCTGAAACCAGCCCTCCCTCTCTGACACCAGCCCTCCCTCTCTGACACCAGCCCTCCCTGACGCCGCTTGCTCGTCGGCTTGTCCTCCCCCCACCCTCATCCGCCGCTTGTTCGTCCGCTTACTCGCCCACTTGTAGGCCCGCTCCCTTCCTCGCTCGAGTGAGTGTGAAAGTCCGCTTTACCGGCGCTCATACACATTCTCCCTCGTCGTCTCTCACTAATCTTCGCCTACGTCTATCTACTCGTATCTGCGCCCATTCGCGCGTACTTCACCCACCCGCTGTCGCTCTCTTGTCGATTATGCGTAGCTGCCGCTCCGTCCTGTGTGTTCTTGTCACGCACCGCGGTCGCCTGCCTGCCCTGTCCCTTCACGAATACCTGCTTGATGAATTTTCTTTTCAAAGTTTTACTTAGAGAATTAGCAACAGATGCAGCAAAATGTGGAAGTTTTTGAATTATTCTTCAACGTATTTGATGAGCTGTAATTAATTTTTTGCGTCTGATTGCCAATTTCACATTTGTTACGAAAATCTCCATGCTTTAGTTCGTGATTTCTTTTTAATTGAAAAATTGTAACATTTTTTATGGAATTGTTCAACTTCAAGTCAACAGAACTATCTCTGCACAGGTGCAAGAGTGCGGAGTCCGTGGAAAGCAAATTTTTCCTCTCGCGTATTGTTTCTCCAACACTTAGCCAAACTCGTGTTGGCATGTCACTCTCCGGCACATTCAATTCTTGAAGCCTCCCTCCTTGTTATTCTCCCGTGTCCCGTGTTTCTGACGTGTCCTTTCGCCGCTTCATTAACGCCGTTTGTGGCGCCCCATTACGCAGTGCACGGCGCGGTCGCCGCGGGGACGGTTCTGCGTTAACGCGGATTCGCGGGCCCTAAATCAGTTTCCGCAGGACGGGACAGGACGCGACGCGACGCGAGGCGAGGCGAGGCACTGACCCAGGGGTCGGCAACCTTTTCGTAACCGAGGGCCACATTGCCAAGCACCCAATAATACCGGCAAAGGTGGCTCAAGGCATCAACTAATGCCATTGCAGTGCCTTTGTCAGGGATGTATTAGGGTTCCAGTCCCGGCGGTGGAATGATTTTGGACATAACTGGGACGCTACATAGCTAGATCGAGTTCAGCCGCTGGATGGAGGAGAATTCTAGCGGTCGACTACTGTGTTCGGTAGTTTTCCGTTGTTTCTCCGATCAACATCAGGCGAATACTGGAGCAATACACAAACAAACGGGTCGCGGACAGCGTGCGATCTTCCCTGCCTGTTCTTTGTTCTATCTTTACCCTCTTTGCTGCACTTACACTCACGTGCACTACACTATCACACTTGTCGGGAGGCCAGTCGGGAGCTTGGAGCTTGTCTTGCCTGAGGCGGTGCCACGGTGATGGATGATACCAGGTTGGGGGAAACTCCCTCAAGACGACGTAGGTCGATACCGGATCACGCTATTCAGCGGGGCAAGATCACAACCACCGCATACGAGAAAAACATGAACTTCACTTACGGCACTAATGATGCGTTGACGCGCCCGGAATCACGAATCAACGAATCAATCAAACCTCCAATAACTCGCGGGCCTCACGTATCTATAACGTAATATTTTACGTAAATTTGTTGATTAAAAAGTAAGTCACAGTTCAATAATTTTATTACTACTATGTCAAAACCAGCTTGAGATACAGATGCAATAATATAATGAAGAAACATTTTAAGGGTCTTATGATTTTATTTACGAAGACAAATACAAATACAACAGAGACAATAATTATGAATACAAGATCACCGGAAGAGGTGGCTCAGAGCATCCGCTGATGGGACTGCAGTGCCTTCTGACCGGAAGTCCTAGGTTCGAGTCTCGCCTGTGGCAGGATTTTCGAGGCTAGCTTGTAAGCGAGGTCGAATTCAGTCGCTATATGGAGAAAATTCTAGCGGTCGGCTGCTCTGATCGGTAGCCTGTAATCCGCGGTTTCTCCTATCAACTCCAGGCGAATGCCGGAGCAGTACCCTCACAAACGGGCCACGGACCACTTTAGATCTTTTCTTACTCTTCCTTGCCCTATCGTCACCCCTTACTTACATACACTTACACTAACATGCACTACACTACCGCATGTATACCGGGAGACCGGTCGGAAGCTTAGAGCTGGGGGGGGGGTGCCCGGCTGGTGAGAGATACCTGATTGGGGCTATCCTGCTAACTACCGTAGATCGGCGCCGGATCTCACCATCCTGCGGGAGATCACTGCCACATTCTGAGAAAAACGGGACTAATGACCTTAACAGTTGACGCTCCCGAAATCGCTATCAATCAATACAAGATCAGTTCAGGAAAGACCAATCGGCGTTATACTTAGGCTTGTATCTTGGACGCTTGCTTCAATGCCCCCAAACCCATGATTATTTCTTCGTAGACCAAACGCAGTAGAGACCCTTGGGCCGAGAGAGATGGCTTCTCCGGCTGTGTGTTGCCGACCCCTGCGCTAACCGAATTACTCGCGGCGGCCGGCCGGCCCGAGCACGCGCTCCGACGGGGTCATTTGCGTTTTTGGGATGCGTTGGGGACGGGGGCGGACAGCCTATTCAGATTCGCGTCTTTGTCTCGCGGGTGCGTGCCGGCGCACGTGTGGAATTTAGTGCGAACAATGTGCTCAGCGACTTGTGACAGGGCGGGCCTGTTGTGGCGGCGTCCCGCAATAAACGGGCCGCACCGGGATGACGTAAATGGGGCGAGACTTCTTAATCGACTTGGCGGAATACGAGTTCGTCTTTTTTTATGCGTTTTGTCGGTGTCTGCGTTCGTAGAGCTGGAGTTTATTGAGTAGCGTATTGCCTAGGTATTGTTTTGCTATAATTCAAAGTGACATCATTACCAATGCTATTATTTAGTCGATTATGAGCTGTCGACGATAACTTCCATTTCATTCCATTAATCGAATGCTGTTGTAGACTGCTAATTCATGAAAAGCTGCTATTCAGTTGCACTAAAATATAAATAAGCAAGGAATCAACTTAAGGTATTTATTATTTTAGTATTCGTCTTGTCTAGCTTTACGTTTTAGTTTGCTATTGACTTCTATATACAACCCTTTCTCTTTTGTGGAAATGAACGAATAATTACATTTTCTTCAAATCAACGCATGTTTGACTTTTTTCAATAGTTTCAAATAATTTGGAGTGGAGTTGAGATTTTAGTTGGTTTACGGTAGTATTTGAGCGTAGCACCAACATAGCCTTGAAAGATTACTAGTCCAACGATGTTAGTACTCTGTATTGGTTCATACTTTAAATTCAGTTCCTTCGTATTTCCAGTTCATAGATCTGCATTTTGTTGCATTTAAGTGGAGAGTTTCAAGTATCCATTGATTTAAAGTGTTCGCAAAACCTCTTGATTATTTTCATTCATTCTATCTGACTAAAAAAAAAAACATGATTAAAGGGCAGTTCATATATTTTTTTTAAATCAACCAAAAACTTTGCAAAATTTTAATTTTCAAAATTGGAAGAAATGAAGTACAATAATATGTTCAGATATGCCCAAGAATAGTACAATGTTTGCGCACCTCACATGTATATACCATCGCATTCATTTATTCATTATTTATGTATTTATTACATTTTTCATTTGAAAACTATTCTTTAGATTTGACTCTATGCCGTGTCAGTGCGGAACATATGTTTACTTCTTTTACTCTCTCAGCGAATTGTAGTGTACATATTCTTCTTAAAAATGATCTTGATGGAAATGAGAACGTGAAATGTCCTAGGAGATTTGTAATTGTTTGTAACGTGGAGTGTCTTTCTGCCCAGATTCACACAAGTTGTGCAGCAGAGTTTTAATAGGATTTCTTGTTGCGCCACTTTATTTGATGAGTTTCTGCGCTGAAGGAATTAATTCATTTTATTTACTGTCCCTTTTTTTTTGTTGCAGGTAAGTCTGGAAGTCGCTCGAGCCCTGGCAAAAAGCCGAGGGTGAGTGTTTAATTGCTTCTTTTCCTCGGTTCCTTTGGGAGAGTTTTTTTTAGAGAAGTTAAAAAATCGTTGTTTCTGTTGCATTGTCAAAAAGGCAAGATTGCTTCTTTCGTTTCCGGAATACGAGAGAAATTACTCATCGATAAACATTGTTGCGTACTTTTTTGGCGCTATTTCACTTGTTTCGAATGTGCTTATACATTTTTAGCAGGTAGATCACTTTAGTGCGAGGATATGACGTATAAAATCGTAAAGAATGGCATGATTACAGGGATTACGGTTTTGTACACATAAAAAACAGTCACTTAAATGATACAAGAGATTGGAATATTCTCTTACGGCGCGACAGAGTATTATTGCGTTTCCTCTGCGTTGGCAGCGTATGGTAGTTTCTCCGGAAGCATGCAGATATCACACAACGTGTACTTGTAGCAACAAATATTGCTTGGTGCTCAGTAGCAGATGAGAGTTCTCCTTTGGACAATACTGTGCTGTGCAATGGGCGTTGCCATTAATGTAACTGTATCGCAACGAGAGGATAGGTACAAAGCTCTATATCTATTACATTGGATACATATTTCAGTACATTTTTCGAAGTAATATGTTTAATTTACGACATAAGAAACTACACATGAGTACTTGTAATTTGGCTGTTATTCCTAGAAATAAGCATATTTGAAACGAATGATTGATGTTTTTCAATTATGACAGGGATATGACTATCCTATTCATAAAAACTATACATTAAGTATTTGGAATGAATCGTGATCTTCAAAATGTTAATTTTAATTTTTTTTGCCAGGCCTGCATTAAAAATATTGTTGCCATGCCGTTTTTTGGTTACCCTCGTAAGTTCATCAATATCACAGAGTTAACCATTGGTCATTTCATATGTTCTCAACACCAGTATCAATCCAAGGCAAAAATAATCTTTACAGCTTGCTCGGTAACCCTTTTTTTGCTTTTTTTTACATTTTTTACTTAAGGTCGCATTAACATCTAGGTCATTAGCGGCCACTATTGGTGTTAACGCTATGGTAACTGTGAAGATGAAACTATATGGTGATGATAAGGGGTGAAAGGACGAACACAATTACAACCATGCCCGAGGCGGGACTCGAACCCGCGATCCTTCGGTCCGAGAGTACTGCCTTAGAGATCTCAGCCACCGGATCTTTTTTATTGGGGGAGGGAGGCATTTGTTTCTTAATTAAACCATAATTCAGTTGATGCAGGATGCACCGTTTCTGTACTGATTGAAGCGCTGCGCCGCGGCCGTTGTTGCAAGGCCGTTCAGTGGCGTGACGTAGCGGCGGGCGCGAGTGATGTGCACTTTCAATAACCCTTATCTGCCCTGGAGCGGGCGCTTCATTACACGCAGAGGTGGACACAATGCCCACGCGACGTAAAACGGCGCGGGGCGTGTGTTACACGGACGCCAATGGCACTTTGTGGCGGACGCCGGCGCTCTGATAGAGACTTTTTTCTATGTCGCGTTGTAGAGGGATTTTTTTTCTCCTTTGGCGCCACTCAACGTTGCTTCGTCCTTCGGAAAGATTCCCACTTTGATGTGGCATCTTCAAAGAACGTGTTTTGTTTTTTCATTGTTCTGTGATGGCGCTGCGGGTGGGTTTGTAGCCTAACTTGCAGTGCTGGCGGAGACTGCAGGGGATGGGGTACGTGCGGGACCGAATTTAATGATTCGAGGGTCCCTACGTGACCAAACTATACAGGGCGGTTATTTTTTGGAAAACCGGGAAAAATCAGGGAATTCCATTGGTCTGGAAATGTCAGAAAAAATCAGGGAATTTGTGTAAGAATCGTTAGAAAGCAGGGAAAATTTTGAAATATTATAAAACCAGATATTATTGCTAAACAAAATAATACAGCATTATTTCTTCCTCAATTTATATTTTTGAGTCTCTCTTAATTTGTACTTAATCATGACGAAAGCATAGAGGTAACAAATAAATTTCATACTTGCTTTAATATCTTCTTTCAATTGTTTGAAATACTGCACAAATCTTATCAGTGAAAATTTTCAAAATGCTTGGGAAAACCAGGAAAAGTAAGTGAAATTTATATCAGGATGTGACTGGTTGATCCTGCTATGACAGGATTGCTGTTTTCTGGAAATAATGGAAAAGCGGAAAAAATTAAGGGAATTTCATTGATCTGAAATAGCCAGCAATCAGTCGACATTCTGCCCGAAAGTGAGTCATTTGTTGCAGTTGCTGTACCGCGAAGTGGCGGTAATCTTCATAATTTTTGGTTCGCGACACTCTCTTTCGTCATGGGAACATTGTAACTCCTGTTGTAGAGCCAAACCTGTCTGTATAAGGTATTCATTTAGAGGCCACCTTTTTTGCTGTTTCTTTTTTAACAATATATTTAAGCGAACAAGGAATTTCAGTATTGGCTGATTGATGGTTTTCATGGTCTTCTGCGGTTACAGAATTATGGGTGTTTGGAATTCCTCTCCGTTTTTAAATGTTGAGTGCAAAAGCAAAATAGGCATTTTCCTATAATTTGCAAATAAAATTAATTGAGCATTTTTCATTGGTCGACTTGTAATTCAATTGTGAAGTCTTAGAAGTATTGAAATTTAATTTGTTCATATTTCCATTGTTAAATTATTTTCGCGCTATAAGCAAGTAAACTTTGACACACTGCTGAGGTGCGACACACTGTATGAAAACCACTAACGTAATGTGTAGGATAGTGCCTTTCAATTTCTTACCGTTTGAAACACATTTCATTAATGCGAAAATCGGCTTTGTATTCCGTTTTCAAGCCCTGCGTTGTTTATAGTTCACTGGTGTTCGCAGTGAACGAATCTAATAGAATTTAGAGGACCAAAAATCGTTTTGGGGGCGGGGCTAGTTGAAATCGACGCAGCAGAACCGTCTCTCCAGTGGATTTGGCCGTGTGCAGTAACGAAGTTGGAGAGGCCTGTCCCTAAGGTTGCGCGCCCAAGGAGGGAAGCGATGTGGCTGTCGCGTTGCGGGCGGGTCTGTTGCGAATAATTCGCGACGATGGGCTTTCCTTCCCCCTCCCTGGCACCCTTTTGCCTCTCCCTGCTTGCTCCTTTCCCTCGTTGCTTCGCTCGGCCTTGACCCCTTAGTCTAGCAGGGTTGTGGACATATCGCCTTTCTCGCATTCCCTATCCTCATTTGTCTTTCTCCGTCCCATCGCGTCTCGTCTCACCTCTCCTGCCTGCCCTGGCGCCTCGCCTCGCCTCGCCTCGCCTCGCCTCGCCTCGCCTCGCCTCGCCTCGCCTCCTGTCTAACCTGGCCTGGCGTGGCCTGGCCTGGTCGGGTTTGGTCTCGTCCTGCTTCTCTCGGTCCTGTTCCGCTCCGGCTCGCCCTGCCCGTCCTGCACTGTCTCAAGGCCCTGTCCTGTCCTGTCCTGTCCTGCCCTGTCCCCGCCCCTGTCCTGGTCCTGTCCCCGCTGTCCTGTCCCGCCCTGTCCTGCCCCGTCCTGTCCTGCCCTGCCCTGCCCTCGTCCTGCCCCCTGCTCCCTGTCCTCCCCTGTCCTGCCCCTGTCCCGTCCCGTCCTGTCCCGTCCCGCCCCGTCCCCGCCCCCGTCCCGCCCTGTCCCGCCCCCGTCCTGCCCCGTCCCTGCCCCGTCCTGTCCTGTCCTGCCCTGTCCTGCCCTGTCCCGTCCTGTCCTGCCCCCGCCCCGCCCCGTCCTGTCCTGTCCTGGGCTCCCTGTCCTGCCCTGTCCTGTCCTTGCCCCGTCCCGCCCCGTCCCGCCCCGTCCCGCCCCGTCCCGCCGCGCCCCGCCCAGCCCCGCCCAACCCCACCCCGTCCATTTTTTCTACGCCTTACCCTGCCTGCCCCTGGCCTTCCACGCCCAGCCGCCCGCCTTTCTCTTCTCACCCCGCCCCGCCGTATTCTGACATTTCCATCCTTCGGCCAGACCGAGCCACGTTCCGTCCCCGACCTGCCTCTGCGCGGCGCCGCCATAGCCCTCCCCACTCTGCCGCATCCTATACCATTCGGTGCTACACTATCCCCGCCTGCAGACTCATCTACATTAGCTTCGCCCCACCCCTCTGCCCATCGCCCCGACTCCGTTCGCGCCGGGTTCGCGCGCACCCGCTCTCCGCCTCGCCCCTCCGCGCGTCCCTGCGCGGAAATGCGCAAACTGGATTTGTTCCGGAGGCGGCGGCGGTGGCCGCGACGAGCGAGGAGCCGGCAGGCGGCGACTGCGACGTAATCGATTTAAGGCGCCGAGTTTAATGCAATCGGGATCCAAATCTGGCCGCGGCCAACGAAAACCCTGCCCCGCGCCGCCCCCAGCCCACCGCTGCCCCGAGGCGAACCCCGCTCTCGGCCCCGCTCTCGTCCCTGTTCCCGCCCCCGCTTCCGCCCCCCCCCGCTCCCGCCCCCGCTCCCCCCCGCTCCCCCCCCCGCTCCCGCTATTGCTTCCGCCTCCGCTTCCGCTCTTGCCCTCCATCCGGTCTTGCTCTTGCACTTTTCCCCCACCTTCCCTTCTAATGTCGCCTTCCCCTCCTGCCTTCACTCCGGCCCCGTTCTCATTCTCGCCCGAGCTCCCGCCTTTACTCTCTCCTTTGCTCCTGCCCTCACCTTCGTCCTCGCTTCCGCCTTCGCTCCCGCCTTCCCTCTCACCCTCACTCCAGCCCCGTTCTAGCCCTCGCTCTCGTCCCCGCTGTCGCCCTCTCCCGCTCACAGCTCTCGTCCCCATCTCTCGCTTTCGCGTCCAGGCGTCCTGGCCTCTGCCCTGTTCTCGCCAGTATCCCTGCTTCGTTCTCTCTCTTCTTCCCTCCCTCTTCTCACTCTCGTATCCGCCAACCCGACCTAGGTTCTTCGTCCTCTTACTCCTGCCCCGTTCTGCTACTGGCGCCCATCTCATCGTCGCCTTCATTTCTGAACTCTCACTACCTCAACGCCACCCACCTCTCGACCACGCGCCCGGGCTCACTTCCCGCCTTCACGCCGGCCACCGTTTTCAGAGCGATAATTGTTCCCTCAACCAATTATCCGGTGGAATGGCTTTGTCAAGTTGATT
This sequence comes from Teleogryllus occipitalis, assembly GCA_011170035.1. Lineage (NCBI taxonomy): Eukaryota > Metazoa > Arthropoda > Insecta > Orthoptera > Gryllidae > Teleogryllus > Teleogryllus occipitalis. The sequence continues at coordinate 244,652 of BLKR01001291.1, forward strand.
TTTGTCGCATTGAGTATTGTTTCAATCATCCCTGATTAGCCTGGTAACCCTACCTTTTTATTTTACTTCTTTCCATTGGCACTGCTTACTAGTTTTTAGGGCATATGATGGTATACTAATGCTTCCTTATGCCGCGACCTTTGTTTATGCTGTGTACTAGCCACAATTTCTTTTGAAAGCCTTAACGTATTTTGTTTGTTTCTGTTTTTATCTTGCTATATATTTGTAATTATTTAATCTTGAAACTCACTTTATGACTGACACCTGCCGAACTGTCATTTCATGTTTTCCCTTTTCAGTTTCTTCATTTCATCATCCTTTTCCTATTCCTAACTTATATTCAGCTGGTCTATTTCAGTGAAAGGGTCAGTTGTTTATCAACGTGTTTTTGTGTGTGACCCGAAATTCTTTCCGCACGACTTTTCCTTGCACAAAACACGTAACCCTTGCCCGCTACACACGATCTCTTTTTTCTTTCTTTTCCCTTCTCCTCCTCCGTAGCTTTTCCTTTCTTCGTGCTTACGCGTCCTCACACCCTGCCCGTCCTCGGGTCTTCCCCTTCGTCGGCGCTGCCCCCTGGCTATGTTTTGGAGGAAAACAGCGTCGGGCGCCGTGGTGGATGGGGAGCGCGGAGGGGGGGGCGGTGTAGAAAAGGAGTGAAAAAAGAGGAACGAAGGGTTTGTCGGAAATCTGTTTCCCCCGTAGGACGTTAATCCGGGCCTACCAGCGGTGCAAAACAGATTTCGGTCTGATAGTTGCGTAATATATTTTTCGGCTGAAAATAACTCGTGGAGCAGTTGGGGTAAAGCTCGAGAGAAATATTTTTTTTGCCTTGAAAACATCTCATGAAAGTGAGTGAATGAAGACGAGTGTTTATGTACTTCAGTTCTTCGTTAGTTGCTGGCAATGCAAACAAAAATATATTAGTTCGACAATGTGAAAATACTTCCATTTCTAGTTCCTGTGATTCGCAAAGTTACTGTCTTCTGAAGCCATTAAAAAAATCTTGTTTTTGAACTTTCATTCCAGAACGAACGATGTTTTTATTCCTATTTCATTGCCATCTTTAAATTTTACAACTATTTTGATGTATGGCTGCGTCTTATGACGACTTTTTATCTTTCATCGCATTGAATTCTCCCTTACTGACCATAAAGTGTTAATTACATTGCTTTACTACCTGAACTAGATTATCGAAAGTTGTAAGGTCTCCAAAGGTCGGATACTTCTGACTTTCTATTTCTGATATCAATATTTTTAATTCATCGTAAAACGAATTAAAAAGTAACTTTTCTAAAACTTGGTTTAAAGGAGCTGCAAGTAAAGAAATGATATAAATAATATTTGCAACGTTATTTGAATGACAGTGTTGAAAGGACATTTTTAAGGTTAAGTGGCGATTGATTAATCGTTAAATAAATGTTCCAGAAATATTTTTGATGAAAAATCTACACTAGATATTGGTCTGGATATTACCAGACCTTCGTCTTAGAGATTACTTGTTATGACATATTGTGAATTTACGGCGGTCAAAACGCAGAAAGGCAATGAGCATTCAACAGCCATTTCGTTGAAAGGATCTGAAAGGAATCCCGGACATCTGGAGCAGATGCTGGCAGAGGATGTTGTCTGCATTGGTTACAACGAAGCAGCTAACGAAAGAATGGTCCTAGCAGCTGAAACGATAGTTTTCTATTTCGTGAGAAACGAATCCAATGCAAAGTAAGTAAGCTTGTAAGTTCGTAATTCCTGAACGCCATCCCATTTAGAAACAGAATTCACTGTGTTGTCGATATATATATATATATATATATATATATATATATATATATATATATATATATATATATATATAACAACCGAGTAACAGCGTAATAAATACTGAAATAGTGAATGTGTATAGATACAGATGTCACAATGAAGTAAGTTTTAAGAAGGTATTGCACGCCGCGTGTCTGAGAACGTTTTCTTTGAAATTTCATTTGATGAGGGTCGAACGAATATGTCAACAAATCCACATAAATGAGTAATTTTTAGAGAAATGGTATTTAAAGGCCGACTCAGGTGGACGCAAATGTTGCCGATTACCACCGACCGGTGGTAATATCCGGCGAATTTGTTCAAAGTCATTAAAGAAGGGGAACATTCTTTCACGTTCATTGTTTTTGACGAAAGTGATTGGTGGTTTTTAATCCAAATATATGTTGGAAATTATACAAATTAGCCATTGTAGAATTTACTTCTAAAATGTGTTCTAGTCGCCATTGGATTCCCGAGAAGTTCAAATGCGTTCCGTGTGCACGTAGACATTGCGTAACATATTGTACTACCAATATTACTATGTTGTGCATTAATAATATTCAAAATTTATAGCATGTAAGAAATATACAGCCTATAAAACCACATGAATTGCAATGAAAAGCATGTAAAAGAAGTGTTGACTACTCCCCTCTCCCTCTCTCTCTCCCTTCCCCCTCTCTCACTCATTCTCTCCGCTCCTATTGGCTCACTTTACCAACAATTCGGAATAGAGGAAAGAAATACTGAATTTCGCCGACAACGGCATATTGTTGAATTCTTTTGCTTGGCGCAGTGCAACTCGCGATATAAAGTGGTTTCCTTTCCTTCTAAAGAAGACGTGCCGGGAATTTTTTTTATGGGCGCGAAAATACCACGTCCTCGACCGCGATCGAACCAGCGTCCTGAAGTGTATTGAACTAGTCGGAAAGCCGCGGAATGGCGCGCAAACGGCGAAGTGATGCAGGGAAGAACTCTACAAAAGTAGTCTGGCAACAGCTGACGTTGGAAACCTGTGCACGTGCCGGTTTCGCGAGTAGGAGGGGAAAAAATACACAACAAAAGAGGCGGTCGGCCGGACAGGAGGGGGTTTCAAGTTGACAAGGAAGGCCTGCTGCATACGGGTGCATTCAAAGCCCCCTCCGTGACTGTTGGCGCCGAAGGAACGGGACAAATAATAGCCTCCCGCGGCAAAAGGTAGTTACGTGTACCGTGCCCCCAGAAGAATACAGCCTTTTAGTGCGAGACGTGCTTTCTTTCGTAGACCGAAAGCTGCAAGAACATGGTGGAAATGTTCAGATTTGGGTGCCGAATTACGGGGTACTGTTCATGTAACTGTGCTTAGAGACCGTGTAAATGGACAATAATTGATCTCGTATTTTTATAGGAAACGTGGAGTTAGAGATTAATAAGGGTGTATTTTTTAATAATTTATGTTGGATTAAAATGTCAGAATGATATTTTTTCATTATCTTCATTTTTGCATTTATTTATTATTTACTTTAATGTGGCGGGAAACGGTTTCGGGTGTAAAAGGGAGAAAGCGAAAAATAACCTTATTTAAAATTGGTATTAAATGAAATGTTCTGGGATGTTTTGTATTCAGTGTGTTGTTAACTTATATTTTCATTTTTCTATTCTTCCTCGTTTTACGATGTAATAGGCAGATATTGAGAATGAATTCTGTAAGAAGTTTGAGCGAATGCTGTGTAGGGTATCATAATTTTGGCATTGCTAGAGTTTATTATATTTTTCATCGATTTTTTGTCGATTTTAACTGGTTGCTGAGAATCATTGCCGTAGGTAATCATTCTCATAAATCGTACTAAATCTCATTTTATATAAAAATATTATATTCACGTAAAAAATATCTCAATTGTAGTCAAGGAATGGTTACACAAATTAGGTACTCTAAAATCATTAAACGCCCGATTTCATTCACATTAAAAATAAAATGGAGAGAGAAAAAAACAACTTTGCTAATTAAATTAATAATTCCGCTAATGCACACATTTTGCGAATATTACTCTTTCTTCGAAGGAAGATGGAAGTGCAACTATGTGTTGCATCGACCGTGGCAGGTGATGCAACTGCAGTGAACATTATTCAGACCGTTGTAATTTAACGGCAAGCTTGGGTAATGTTGTACTTGGAATGAGGTATTATCTTGTAACACGTTATTTTATTATGATGCGACTCTAAATGGCGCCATTAAAATATTTAAATTGCTGCATGAATATTGCGTAACGTGTTTTGTACGCTCAAACCGTATTCGTTTAATTTTTAAGAAAGTATAAGAGGTATTGAAATGTAAAGGATACAGATGTGTCGATGTACTCATAAATATCACAGCAAAATACTTGCCGATGTAATTGTACTCTTGGGAAGTTTCTTGTAATTCTATCTAATAAACATGTGAGATTTGACTGAAGAATTAAATGTGTCTTTATTTTCTTGTCTACCTCATGTCTTTCCATTGCATCAGATATTTGATAGCCAGATGGATGATAATTGACGGTGATGTTCTGGTCCACTTCTGTGAGGCTGAAAAATAATACTTGTATGTAAATAAATTGATTATATGCACGAGAATGTAAGAAGTCGTGTGTGTTCATATTTCTATATTTTTTTAGATGACTCGTACTCACTGGCAGCTGTCGATCTTTATTTGTCGACATCAGATTCGATTTTGCGAAATAGTTTCTTGCAATAAATATTTTTATGTTAAGTTTTTCATCTTTATATAAAGGTGACCATCCACAAGATAACCTGAAACTTGTCCCGCGTGTGTTTAAAATCTGTTCCCGCTACGGGGAACAAGGACGGCCACTCGTAATTTCTTCTAACTGCAACAGTGGTTTCAGAAGAATTACGCGTGACTTCGGCGTTCGCCTAGCTTACGTCTGTTTCCGTCCACGAGGAAGTTCGTGCCTCTGCGTTATAGAGGCGTGTGTCTGGCTGCTGCGGTTCAGTGGCAGGCACCTCAGACAAACAACTGGTCCCCGATCTACCACCCGCTTGGGTGGGGCGGGTGGGGCGGGACAAGGCGGTCGGAAGAAACGGAAAACGCAGCTGTTCCGCCCCCTCTTTCCTTTGAAATGCCTCGCCCCCCTCCTCATGCTGTCTCGCGGGCATTCTTGGGGATTCCCTTCCCTTGTTCCCCCTCCACACCGCGCCACTCCACCCACTCACCCACCCGCGCGCGCCCGCCGCTCGCACCGCGCCAGGACTGATCTCGCGCAGCCTACTTCAGGCGCAGTAGTACCGTCTTGTAACGAGTATTTTTCCTTTTTTCTTGTTTTTATTTAGTTTGTCATTTTTTTTTTACTAATACGTTGTTGTCTTCGAAGGTCAATGCACTTTGCCTCACCGATCGAGAGGATCGTGGTTACGAGGGAATGATAAAAACAGTTGAATGAGGCTATATGAAGGGAATTATTAGAGGGAATTCGGGGAGGGAAATGTATAGTGACAAACCGAGTGAAGTTAACGTGTAGTTAATAAATAACGAAATCTTAATCATTAAACTTCGGTTAAAATTAAACCTTGTGTGCACCACGTGCGTGAACCGGTTTTGATAATCTCGGGTTCGATGATTAGAAGCAGGATGCTTAAATATATCTATTATTTATATATTTATTTACATTTTTTCCTGAAGGTTGCTCTATGAAATTGTTATTTATTCGACAGACTTGTGTTATTGTCTTGCAGCTTCAGTAATTAATGGGAAGATATTTATCTTAAGTAATATAAGTAAAACTAACTTCCAACTAGCTTAAACCTGGTTGGGGCAAAATCACCGCCACCTCCCGAGCAAAAACGCTTTTCACGTACAGGACTAATAACCCCAGTAGTTGACGCGCCTCGAATCACTATCAATCAATCCAACTAGCGTAAATCTAATGATACAGTGCACTGAATGCACTTTGGAATTCCTAATTTTATAAATGTTCCTAAAGCTAGCACTTCAATGTTTTTGTATATTTTTCTTGGGTTTTAGCTTTTGGTTTTATTTTCATTGAGACAACATTCATTATTTATTTTCATTTTCATTGACAAGTTCTTCATTCAACCCATCCACCCAAGCATCCGTGACGCTCAGGCCTGATCGTTGGTATGGATGCGACATATCGATAGCAAAATATCGATCTTTTAAAAAATCGATGGTTAAAATCATTGATGTTAATAATACATCGTCCTAGAAAATCGATGTTAATAATGCGTCGGTGTTTTGATAAGTGGTTTTTGTAACCTCCAACATCAGTGTTCGCCCAGGAGAGAATTTGACATGTTCTCTGTTTATTAATTTATAATTAGATTGAACTGACGAAAACTAAAAATAATAAGCACAATTAATACAACTCTGCCTGAAGTCATCGTGTGGGATCAGAGCTTCCTCAGTTCGCCGTAGAAGGGTAGTGGAAGAAGAGGAGGCCCATCGCCGCCCCCTTATACGTTGGCCTCCTGATCTAGAGATGTTCTGCCCGATGAAGGTAAAAGTGTTTGCTTCGTACGAATGCATTAGTGGGCATCAATTATTTCATGTTTTCTCTTTCACAGAACTGTTATTATGGAACTTTTCATTTCACAAACTAATCATCGAAAACGTGAAAACAATAGAGATGACAACATCGTAGGTGAAAAACATCGGCTTTAATAAATCTGTACCGGGAGCGGTAGCTTAGTGCATCAACAGATGTCACTGCAGCGCCTCTGACCGGGAGGTCCTAGGTTCAAGTCCTTATGGCGGCAGGATTTTCGACTCGGAGCTTAGAGCTTGTCCCGTCTGGGGCGGTGCCCCGCTGCTGGGAGTGTTCTGGTTAGGGGGAAATTCCGCTAGCCGATGGTCGGTCAGCGCCAGATCTCGCCATCCAGCGGGGGGAAGATCACTGGCATCTCCTGAGGAAATTGTTGACGCGCCCGGAATCACCAACCAACCAACCAACCAATAAATCTGTTTAACCCATAAATAGTTTTGAAAACATCTACATCGCGTCTCTAGTTCGGTGGTGTGGCACGCGGGGTGCGGAGGTGTGGCAGGCCTACTGCACATGCTTCGACCTACGACCAGTCTGCCCATCGCGCTTGGTTGCGCCACTGATAAACGCCGCTTTGGCGGTGATCACTTCATTCAAATATGTGTTCCTGGAAGCCATTTCGAAACTACTAAGCATCAAGCTATTGTTTTCGGAGGTAGTGCCTACCGTCTCTCCCCACATGTGTGCATTATTAATTGTGACGGCAATACCAAGGAAAGCCGGCTAAATATTTTAATAAATTTACGTTGACGATGGTGACATCTAACCTTGAGTCTGAGTGCCATGTAAACTATGCCTCGTCGCAATATCCACAATAACAGTTTCTTTGTAAGAAGTTTGTATTCATTTATGTTTACGCATTGAAATAACAGATCGTCGATTGAATTGAAACATGGCAGGCACTTTCGAGTAGAAAATTCAAATAACGCACGCCATGTTGTGTCAAGCACGGATATTCATTTAGATTAACGTTTGTCTTGCAATATTTATTCTGAAACGACAGTTTGCGAGTATTGCGGAGAAGTAGCCTCTAATACACATAGTAAAGTTGAATGTTATGTCCGAAGAGCTTTTCATTCCATTTTCTTTACGTAGATCTTTAAACATATTTAGAATAAAATTAGGAAATTATTAGATAAGCTGTTATTGCTCAGTTAAGTTTATAGTAAGAGTTCTCAGTACTGTGTCGAATGATGTAATGAAGTACGCACAATCTATCGGTTTGTGGGTTGTGCTATTTGTGACATCAAATCCCGTGCAATGCGCGAGGAAGAGGAAACCATGGAATCGTTTTTGGGCGGTCGCGTGTCGCTGGGAGAGCGATGTTTTGTATTCGCCGTGCGTTGCACCGCTCGCGTCCTCATTCATAGTCCGTACAAAACGAACTTGCTGCTCATCAGTTCCAAACAAGCCGCAACGTTAAGCGATAGAGCTGACGCAAACGACATTTCAGGTTCATTTCGTCTAGATGCACGGAGGGAACTAGACCTCGCTGGGGTGGTAACTTGATTTCAAAATGAAGTTTCCAAAGAGAATTAAGTAGCGTAGACATTGTGGATTCTATTTTAATTGTGCATGGATTTATTTGTTATCGTGATGAGTTCAGCAGCGTTTCGCATCAGGTTGCTTGCTGTGGAGATCGCCTAGTTTTGTAGCGCTTGTAGCTATTATTCGTGTGTCCGTTGCTCTTTGAATTATGACGATTGTAAAATGGAAATTTTAATCTCTTTGGAAAAAGAGGATTTTAGTAGGTAGTCAATGAAACGAATTTAAAAAAATGTTTATATTTCATATGAGAATCCTTTTGTAAAATAAAAATTAAATTGTCACTCTCATTTTCAACATTCTATGCACGAAAGGGAACCAAACCGGTGTACGTAAAGTCGCTCTTAACGACGGGTGTTCGTTAAGGATTTAACAGACCGCCATCCGTTAAAATCATACCGACTTAGGTCGCTCGCCCACGGCATCTAATTGATGTTACTGCATTGCCCCTGACCGGGAGGTTCTGGGGTTTGAGTCCCGATGGTGGTAGGATTTGCGTCACTAGCAACAGACTTAGGTTGAGTTCAGCCGCTGTCTGGAGAATTCTATCAGCGGGCTATTCTAATGGATAGTTTTCTCCGATCAATCCAGGAGAATGTCAGGACAGTATCCTTAGAAACGGGCCACGGCTGCGCGCGATGTTTCCTTCCTCTTCCTTGTCCTACCCTCCCCTCACCCCTTACTTACACACTTACATGCACTACACTGCCATAGATGACAAGAGACCGGTCGGGAGTTTAAAGCTTGTCTCCGCTGGGGCAGTGCCCTGCTAGTGGGAGATACCTGGTTGGAGAAGACCGCGTTAGGCCGACGTTTGGTTGATGCCAGATCTCACCATCCAGCGGGGGAAGACCAGCGCCACCTCCCGAGGAGAAACATGTACAACGCTTACGGCACTAATGGCCTTAGCAGTTGACGCACCCGGAATCACTAAGAAATGAAAGTTTTTGAAACCTTCAAGGCTGCAAGAGGAAAGAGATGATTCTGTTATGTCATTTAAATTCAGGCTTTTGAAGTGTAGTCCTAATTGACCCTTTGATTTTTCCTGAAACTCCCCTAGAAGTTTATTCTTTGTCTCGATATATTTTTTAATGTTTTTTACATCTCTTTCGTTATTTTTGGATGAAAATACTTGTTTTCACAGAATACCGTGAAAACGTGTGTTCTTTGCCACTTCCGTGTGTTCTAAACCATTGATGGCCATTGCGTATTGTGAATATTGAGTTTGATGGACATGGATTTCATATTTTTCACACCTAACAGTTTCGGTGTGAATAAATTTCTTCTGGACCTTTTATTTCATTATTCTTCAAAATCACAAATAGCTCGTGTGAGGCTCATGTGTTCAGTGATTTTCGAATACACATAATGCCCAAGCGTTATTTGCAGAGAGTGCTTATTACTCGAACCGTATCATTCCTGGAAGCAGAAATTAACATTGGGGACCGCGACAATTAATTACAGCTTTGACAGGAAGCAGGAAAGCCATACTACCATTAACTGGTAATGGTAGATGAAGAGATCAGTTCATAAAGTCACTCTGTGGGTCGTGATTGATGTAATTGCGGTTTTATGGTCTCTTAGAGATTTCGGTCTAGTGAAACACGTCAAAGAATGATGTATATGTTCATGTTTCTCTGCAAAATAAAAATAAATATTGGAATGATCAATGGAAAATATTGCATGTATATGTTCAGAGTCCCTTGCGAAGAGTACAGTGTATAAATCGTGGAATGTCATGATACTAATGATTAATTTGACCGGCTAGCTTGCCCTAGCGGCCGCATTATACAAATTAAAAGTTAAATAAATAGTACGTGTGAATCTGTTGGGATTGCTTTCCTCTAGGAAAATTAACGAATTGTCAATATTTGCGGGTTTGCGGGGTGCATTTTGCAGATATAATGAAGTGACTTCAGTGACAGCTGTATGATTTGTTTTGCACATTTTAAACATTTACTTTTAATAATTTGTAGACCGATCTGGGAGAACAAAATATAAAATACATTTCGTTCGGTGTCTCGCAACGCGCTGTGTTTTTACATTCATTTCAGCAGTAAACTTTTTCTATTGGGGAAATAAAAGTGTCGTGATAGTGACTGGGGCCGGCCTCCTCCTTCGAAGATTTAGAATGATGATGTGGTGATGGCGAGGAAGGAGATGCGTTGTAACGTTCGCATTTTTTAAAATTTGATTGTAAACACATGATCATAGATTGCGTTCTGTGATTATTAATAGAAACAGTTTCTAACATATCATAAGTAACTTTTCGCAGTGTATTACCAGATGATGCAAATCTGTTTCTCTATTTTCGCTGGTAGTTATCAACCTTTTCTTCTTGGCAGAAGTGGAAACGCGTGATAACACAATTATTTCTCATTTAAATGAACTATTACATATGTAATTTTCCTATTCCCTAGTTATACGTTCCCAATATACCGGCCGCTTTGCTAAGAATTTTCTGAAAAAGGCGGATAGCATCTCTACATTCTCATGATTTTAACGACAGAAGTCACCTCTTGCTTTTATAAGAGATTGAAATAAATAATCTATATTTCTTACATGGATTTCATCTCCTTCATTTCGCACTAAAGGGCACAAAATCAAAATAATCATTAAATCAGTTCACATTTTCGTTGTTCCAATCATGAGGACAACCAGATATCATCCCGCTCGACTTTCATTCATGAGCCCCTTTTCCGATTTCAGGTGGAATTCCATATTGAATTTTTTAGAGGACGAAATGGGTGAACAGAAGAATTTTTAGGAACTGATAGTCCCTGGACCATCAACTTCTCACACAACCATTATTTTACATTATCAGTAGTTTCATCTTCACCGTCAACTTTAAGTAATTAAAACAAGTTGAATGGGGTTTGGTGAGGCAAAAGTGATTACACAATGTAATATTTCAACCCACCCTATGGTCGGTAAACTAAATCTGCGAATTGAGAATTCTTCACGAATGAGGGCGATCAGGCTTCCAAAACCAAGTCCTTTTCTCCCCTTCAGCTATTTCATCCAAATCCTCCCATGGAGCCCGCAACTTCCACCCCGCCTGGCCCCGCCCCATGTTGCTGGCAGCTGTTTGTATTGCGGTTGCATAATTTGTCGTAAATGTTTGTGTAACCACATTTGGGGTAATATTTTTCAAATTCATGTTAAAAACGTCGATGATTTTACTGACCGGCAAAGCCAGTTCAGGTCATCAACTGAGCAGGATTTTCGACACTAGCTTCAGCTCGGTGGTGTTCAGCTGCTGTGTGGAGGACAGTCACTGTGTGAAATAGCGGCCGGCTGCTCTGATCGGTAGTTTTCCGTGGTTTCTCCGATCAACACCAGACGAATGCGGGAACAGTACCCTAACAAACGGACCACGGACCGCTCGCCATTTTTCCTTCCTCTTCCTCGTCCATCATCACCCGTTACACACACACACACACACACACACAAACATGCCCTACCTATCACACATGTCAGGAGACCAGTCGAGAGCCTTTAACTTGTCCCGGCTGGGACGGTGCCAACCTGACGGGAGATAACTGGTTGGGGAAGAATCCCCGGAAGCCGACGTGGGTCGGCGCCGGATCTCGGCAGCCAGCGAGAGACGATCACCGACATCTTCCGAACATGCACTACACTACGAGTGGACGCGCCCAGAATCACTAATTAATCAATGAATAAAAACATCGATATTTGAAAACATCGACTTCGACGGCGCATCCCTAGCCCCCAGCAGCGAGCGAGGAGTCATCGCCACGCTCTCAGACGAGTCGCTGCGTGTCTTCCACCACCCACGCACAATGCGACGTTCGTCACGGCGCCGCGGGCCCGCGAGACAGTCGGTCTGTCGGTCGCGCCTAACCTTAATTTCCACTCGCCACCCGCCGCATCTTTCTCAAGGTCCGCCGGGCCTTTTGTCTCGGCGCTTAACGACCGCAGGAATCGGGGCTTGGGAAAGGCGAGACGGGAGGAAAGCAAAAGCGGAGACGCGGGGAAGAAAGGGAAAATTTGAAGAAGAAAGTTCAAAGGCGAGATAGTTGTCGGTTAATGCTCTTGGCATTGAAAGGAGGGAGTTTTCTGTTGTTTGTTATTTATTGTGTTGCGGTACGTGGAGGTGCATCGTGAACTCACGTGGAAAGATGCCTTATTTTATCAAGATTACCCGTTGTAAGGAGGCGCAATTAAGTGCTCTTTTTATGAGTGTATTTTTCTGCTGTTCAACGGAATTGTGTTGTTCTGAGCACAATGTGGTTTTAGGTTACTCTCTCATATATCTACCTCTCACTTACTTTTACGACGTTCGAAGATACATTATTGATGATTGCCGTGGAAAAATCGTTATAAACGTATAGGATACTACTGAATGCATTTGACACTTCATTTATTTTACTATTGATCATACATACTATTTCATTTCCATATCCCTAATAATTTCACCTCCGTTTTTAACCGCATCTCCGTTTTTCTTTTCAACCTTTCCTTGTCCAAGTAACTGTATTTGCCAGTGTATTAGGCGCACTTTTTTCTTCTCGTAACTCGTGGAAAAAACAGGATGCGTCTTATAGAACGGATAGGAATTTTTGTAACTGTTTGAATGTTTAGTATATAGCATTAGAAAAACCAAATTTTTGTACCCTGAAAAACTAGAATTTGACTTTTCTACAAAATTGGTTATTACAGAAGCTAAAAGTATTGCAAGAAGAAAGAATGTTGGAAGTTTCGTTGTGTCAACGCTATGGTGAAGTTGATTTATGAAAACGCACGTCTTTCCGATCACAGTGGAAAAGTATCATAAAGTCCCCTGGTGAAATATGAAGAAAAGATCATTGCTTTTCTGACGTTACACTTTCCATTCCTTTCATAAATACCAGGTATAAAATTTAACATTAAATAATGAAATCCTGTTTGGAAAAAGGGGTGCGTCTTATACACCGGCAATTACGGTAGCTCCCTGACGACTTTTGCCCCTCCTACCACCGTCCTAGTAGACAGAACCGCATACGCAGACATTCAGAGAAATTGCAGCGAGGCCTCGTACCCTTAACGAAGGGATAAAGAGGCAACTCTGCGCCGGTCGTACGGCTAAATGTCGTAACTCGGTCGGAGAAATGTCGGGAATATATCACCCGGACAGCCGTAATCGTTAAATTTATAACCATTTCACGAAGGGAATCCGAAAAGCAAAACTGTCACCAAGAGGATATGGGTTCCCTGAAGACGGTGTACAGTCTTTGACTCAGGAAATGTGTGTGGCACCTCATGGACAACCATGAAGTAATCTGTTTTAAGTTAATTTATTTTTAAAAAATTCTTAAGAGTTTAAAAGAAAACATTAAAATCTGTTCAAATTTCTTTCCATCAACTCCTAATCAAGGTCATTCTAAGGAAATGAAATCTTTCCCAATATGTCTTTTCAGATATCGAAGAAAATTGGCAAGTACACAATTCATCACATATAACGAGACAACATTACCTCGATTTCATAAAAAATATTTAAAGTTTGTTTTTGTTCATGCAACAATAAAACACTTGTTCTGAATACTAAAGTACGCAACATTTTATGATGTAACTAAATAAAACTGAAATAACCTACTTGCGTGGAAAAATTATGCTTCTGAAAATTTGTTTCTCAATACTTAAAATTACAACTTCCAATTTAATGTGTATGGGAAATTCCATGTAGTAGCATGGACTGCTCATCGCGCGCTAATCGCTATTGACTATACTGTAAGCGTGACCTGACCTCTAGATACCGGCACCAGCTGTAAGTTGTAGTCCCCTGTCGTTAAATTAGTGAACTTCGACGCTAAATTAAAGTCTTTGCACAGTTTTAGAGTCGACAATACATGTCACAGAGGGCAAAATAAGTTATATTACAAAACTAGTGCCGAATATTTCAAAGTCGTGGCGAAAGTATAGTTTTCTTCTTGCGCGTAATGCCTATATTCACTTGTAGAAATTACGACACGACTGGTGTAGGTGCGAGTCTTGAATAATATCAATAATTACACGCTCGTTCAAGAATACACTATTCAGTTATTAGCGTCTCTCCGCTTACGGTTGGCGTAAAGGCGGCGGCATACAGTTCGATCGTACCAGTGATTGGGGGTTGTGGTGTCGTTGACAAAAGTTGTAAGATGACAGAAATTTACTTGATGGTTAACTGGCGAGTTTGTGCTGCTTGCTGGAATCTATTTCCGTAGGCCGATTGCTCTAATTAGTTTTTTTAGGGTTTTCTGTGATCGAATTCCAGAGCTGCACCCGATTTAATGAGTCACAGAGTGTTAGGGATTATTCCTTGTCACTCCCTCTCAATCATTATCGTCAGTGAATGTACCGGTCTCCCCATCCAGTGGCGAAGATCACTGCCACCACCCGATAAAAAACAATAACTACACTTACGGGACTAATGAGCTCGGTGGTTGACACGCCCAGAATCTCTAACAATCAATCAAGCCAGTGAATGGGAGCGCCGTGGCGGTGTACGTCTCGTTAATCCAGACGTAAACTGGTGGGGAGATCTAGCGAAGCTTGCTACTAAGCTAGGGAAAAAAAGTTTTGTATGATACGAGCGGTAAGTGACGAGTAGGAAATGTTACGACTCGAGGCCGAAAGATCGAGCAGCGCAATCGGACGAGCAAAACAAAATAACTTTTGTGTGTCTCACATATTTCTTTGATAGCCTTACTGGCTTTCATTTTTTTAAATTCAAGTTTACAAGGCAGTTAATGATACATGAAGCGCAGTGGAAGCTGGATACGGTCAGACGAAAGTATTTTGTTTTCTTTGTTCCGTTCACAGATGTATCTTAATACTTGAGTATTGTCTCGCTTTTAGCGCTAGGGCTAAAACTTGAAGTTTTAGCGTACATACCTTGAAAAAATGGCTTGCTTGTCTAAAAAAGACATTGTTTCAAATTATTAAACTTTATTTGTACAAAATGATGGAAGTTCAATAAACTGTAGAGGCGATATTCTGCAATCGCTCATGATTAAGAATGGCGAATTGGGTCGCTAAGAAAATGAATGGGCTAACTTTTCGTTCTTCAGATTTTTATAATCCGTTTATATAAGAGTTGGGGAACCAGAGAAAAGTCGAGTGACGGACAATGATGACCAACTTTCATTGCTGTCCCGTAAAGGAGAGTACTAACTTCCTCTCTAATGGTGTTCTAAATCTTGGCCGTGAACTGTCGCTTCGTTATCTTTCCAAGTAATAAGTGTCGCGAGTTGGTTCTGCAATAATTTTGGAGCGCATTAATGAAGGCGTCGCAAGAAGAGGAAATCTGCAGGGATGTGGGGGAGTAGGCGGAAGTAGAGAGTTCTGCGTGGAATACGCCAACTCCGAGAGGGTCACTGTGGAGTGGCGAGCGTAGGCAAAAGAAACGAAGAAAAAACAGGAACAAAAAGTAAGCTAGAGAGGCGTGGAGGGGTTGATACTGACCTATAGAGGTCAGACAGGGCGAGAGAGAAAGAGCGAGAGAGGGAGTGAGAGAAGGAAGGAGAGATAATGGGAGAGCGAGAACGAGAGGGGGCGGGAGAATGCAAGAGGGAGCGAGCGAGAGGGAGGGAGAGGGAGAGGGAGAGCGAGCAAGAAAAAGAGATGGAAGAGGGGGAAGGTGCAGGGTCGTGGAACGGCGGTGCCCGGTTCGAGACCGGCCATAGCCGGTGCCCGCGCGAGGGCGGTCGTCGTGCTCCACTTGTCACTTTCTCCCGGCACATTGTGTCCCGCCCCCACCCCTTCCCCCCGGCCCTCGCGCTGTGACGGGTTTCAGTTTCTTGCTGGGGCTGTCGCTTACCACTGCCAATGCCCGCGCCTCCCGCCTCGCCCCCGCCTCGCCCCCGCCTCGCCCCCGCCTCGCCCCCGCCTCGCCCCCGCCTCGCCCCCGCCTCGCCCCCGCCTCGCCCCCGCCTCGCCCCCGCCTCGCCCCCGCCTCGCCCCCGCCTCGCCCCCGCCTCGCCCCCGCCTCGCCCCCGCCTCGCCCCCGCCTCGCCCCCGCCTCGCCCCCGCCCTCGCCCCCGCCTCGCCCCCGCCTCGCCCCCGCCTCGCCCCCGCCTCGCCCCCGCCTCGCCCCCGCCTCGCCCCCGCCTCGCCCCCGCCTCGCCCCCGCCTCGCCCCCGCCTCGCCTCCGCCTCGCCCCCGCCTCGCCCCCGCCTCGCCCCCGCCTCGCCCCCGCCTCGCCCCCGCCTCAGTTAGTTAATGCTCGTGGTAGATATGAGATTTTATTTCTTCACCCAATTTTAATGAATCGTATGTATTTACCAATTAGGTAGATGTTAACATGACTTGGTTGGCTTTTTCATATTTTCCTCCCATAATTCCCTCCATGACAGGACGTGTAGTGTCATTCAACTGTTTTCGTATATCCCTCGCAACCACAGTCCTTTCGAACCAGGTAAGATAAGGTGCCTATATCATGTAGCGTATCGAAGGCAATAATAAGCAATAACATAATCAGTCAAAAATATGTTTTTCAATTAATGTTAAAGACTGTAATGACTTATGTTTTAATACTGATTTATAAGTAGTTTAAAAACGATTCGTTCCAAATTTGTTTTTAACAACATTTTATTACATTTACCAGCATAGATAGTCGAACATCTGAGACACGTTTCTCTCAGGTTTTCGGGTTGAAGCAAGTTCAGAGACTGTGGTTCTTGGATGGGTAGTCGTTTGGAAACCCTCGGTCGCATCTGCGTTGAGTCCCTAGCAGGGGACTATAAAGCAAGCAAACTTAACAGATGATCATACATAAAAGGTCAAAATGTTAATCTCGAACCAGTACAGGTTCATCTGCTATTTCGATGTAATCTATAAAGATTGAAAATATACGAACTATAATTGCAAAGCTGTTTCATGGTGTACATAACATAGTATTTGAATCTGAAAATGTTGAAGGGAGGGGTGGCGTCGTGTCTCCAAACATCCTTCGTGGAGCTGCCCTTGCGACCAAATTCCGTGCACCGTGTCTTCCCCAGCTGGCAGCCGAGACATCTTGAAAAACCTTTCCTTTACCACCCTATTCTCACGTTCTCGGATAGCGCCCGCTGTACTCTTGAAACGCGCAGCTGCCAACCTGTGAAGAGTGTGAGCTGAATGCTACGCGCGGGGGAACGACATGCACGTTGTTCAGTCCGGCGCTTCTTGAAAGGCTGTTGTATCTAAAGTATACAATTGCTGTACTGGAACGCAGATTATGAAATACGCTCTAAATATTACAAACTTAAATTTTTGAAACTGATATTTATATTCCATTTTTTAGTATAATATAACGAGTTTCGCAATGCTATGTTGATCAGCTTACACAGAATATATCGTCCGATCTTCGGGGTAAAATTCAATCCTACGATATAAATTTCTTTACGAGAGTACTGTACTTTTGAAGAAATCAATATTCCGTTTAAAGCAGATCTGTGTGCATTATGATTTTAAAATATGTGTTAAAAAGACGAAAGTTATGGCTATTAAAGGTAAATACCCTATACGCTCCAAAATTGTTATAAACGGGCAGATAATAGAACAGGTGTCACATTTTAATATCTGGGCTGCGACGTCAGCTATGAAAGGGAAAATGATATGCAAAATTAAATAAGTATCAAATGATGTGTGGAGCTATTCGTAGGAGTTTAAAAAATAAAACAACGAAATAAACTAGAATGAAATTTTATAAAGTAATGACCATAACAATGCTAACATAAGGAAGCGAATCATGGAGTCTAAAGGCCCATTCACAATGCAATCACAAACATAAGCATAACACATAGACATAGACATTAACACAAGCGAAGAGTTGGCGTATTCACAATGTCGAACATAAACACAGGCAAAATAAGAGTTTCTATTGGCTATGAGACGCAGCACACGAATCGTCACGAATAGTTCGCCTATCGACTTTGATACTCGATTTTGAGTTAACGAACTGTGATTGGCTCATTCCTTATGTCTGACATAAGCATAAACACAGAAGCTTGAAGCTTGCTAGCTCTTAAGTTAACGTCTTACGTGTTATGCTTATGCGAACGCATTGTGAATGAGTCCACTTGTGGACGTAGTCCTAACTTTTATGTTAACGCCATGCTTATGCTTATGTTTGCATTGTGAATGGGTCTTAACAGGAAAGGGCAACAACGAATACAAGCAGTAGAGATGATATTCCTCAGGAGAGTGAAAGGTTGCTCGATATTAGATCAAATAAGAAATGGAAAGATTAGATTTGATCTGAACATATTTTCCATGAATGACAGTATTACAGCAAATAATCAACGCTGGATGCAACATATACATAGCATGGATAATACAAGAATAGGAAAATCAATATTATCTTATTAGCCTTCAGGAAGAAGAGAAATAGGATGTCCAAGGAAACGATGGTTGGAGTGAAGACGGAACAGGCTGTAGCCTAATCCTTGATAGTGAAGAAGAAGACTGTACTTTTGCGCAGTTCAGTTGTCGCGAAGGCGGCGGCATAATGCGAACGTGGCTCTCTAATTGCCACGCCGCTCCGTTCCACTCCGAAACTGCTTTCCTTGCCGCCCTCTGGTGGCTGTGCAGGCGCCGCCGCGTGGGGGCGGGTCCCTTTTTACCTGCGCGGCCCCGGTCGCTCTCGCCGCGCGCTGCGGCATCTGCTGCCTTCGCCCCCGCCCCCGCTGCAGCTGCCGCCGCCGCCGCACAGCTCCGCCTCGCCCCAGTATGCAGCGCTGGCGCCTCTGTCTCGCGTTTTTGCCACGGGTCTACGCTGCTACCTCCGCCGTCCTTGTCTCCGCCCACGCCCGCTTCCGCCGGCCGGCCTGCCTGCCTCTCGAACGTTCTCGTTTCCTTCGCGGCCCGTGGCTTTTTACAATTGGCTTTCGCGTCTCTCGCGTCTTCTTCTGCGTCCTCCGCAGTTCCGGCCTACCTGCTGCTCTGCCTTCGTCCCCACTTCGTTTCCGCCTCCACCCCACTTAGATGCGTACTTCAGCCGCCGCTCACCGCGCCTTTCTCCCCGCCTCCCTCCTCATCTTTCCCCCCGTCTTCCTACTCGCCTCGCTCCCATCCTTTTTCCTCTGCATCTACCCCGCCTCCATCCATGCCTTTCTCTCGCTGACTTCGTCTTTGTCCCCCTCGCCTTTCTACCTGCCTTTCTCGCCACCTCCCTCCTCGCCCTTTTCTCGGCATCTCTTCCCGCCTTTCTCGTCGCCTCCTTCCTCCTTTTTCACCACCTAGTATATCTCTCCTGTTCCCTCCTCGCCTCCTTTTCCGCCTTTCTCCCCTCCTCCCTTCCAATCTTTCTCTCCGCGCCGCTCTCCACCGTTCTCCCCGGCAGCTTTCTAACTCTGCGACGTCTGGCTTGCTTCTTTCTCTTCTCTTATTGCCTAGTCCTCACCTCCGCTCGGGTCCTTGTTTTCTTACTCGCCTCTGCCAGGATTCTCCCAGAATGCGAACCCCGACCATATAGTAAAGAACCTCTTTAGTCTATGCCCCGACTAGACTCCGTCCACCTCCCTCTCCGTCTCCACTCGGCCTCCTCGTTTCCGTCCTCTCTCCGCACCTTCTTTGCACGGTCTTCCCTCGGCTCACTTCTTCCCGCCCTGTCTTTCGCCGCCCCAGCTTTACTTCGCACCTTCTACCTCTGCGGTCGACTTGCTGCTGCTCCGGCCTGCCCGTTGCCTTGACCGTACCATCCCGGCTCTTCAATGTTGCAGCGCTCGCTCGGCTGCGTTCCGAATTCTATCGTCTTGAGCGTCTTGCTCAGCCCGATCGATACCAAGAATCCTCCACGCGTGGACCGCGACATTTCCCAACTCGGCTTTGCATTTTCCATGACTTTTTCCTTCTCTGCTTCTTGAACTGTCCTTTCTCCCCACTTATTTTCATTTCTGGCCGGTTTTTTTTTTACCTTGGCAGGACGGTGGCAAAACTCGACATTCTGGAGTGAAACATCAATTAAGGTTCATTTTTGAATTCAAATTGAACTTGCATATCTTCCCGTAGCTCCCTCCTGCTTTCTCCATTAACAAGAAGGAAAAAATACTCGTATGTTAGCTCTACGTTTTTAATAATTTCGAGATTCAGAACGTCCCACCATGGAGTGAGGGAACTCGAAAAATCCGAATCCTCCAAAATGTAGTGGAATGTATTTTGTGTATTGACAGCGTGCAAAGCATACCGCCAGGCCGTAGTTCCCGAAAAATAAATTTTAATTCTCTACATCGCACCGTTTTCTAATTTTGTACCATAGATGATACGATGTAACTGTTGAGAGCCGTGAGCTACAGATTGTGTTTGCTTGATTTATCCTCGATTTTCAACAAATTAAAAGAATTTCAAAGTGAAAGTATCGAGTTAAACTATTCTAAGTGAAGATATTCATAATAGAAACTTTCTTGAACATGTGTTATCTGTTGGTTTTTACGGAGCGACAGGCGTACATTGATAGCTATTCACAGATATGGATTTAACAAGCCAGAAATAGTAAAGCTTTTAGTGCAAGGAAACTTTTAGAGTCAGCAAATAAATCACAGATATGGAATTTAACATGCCAGAAATAGTAAAGTTATTAGTGTAAGAAAACTTGTAACGTCAGCAAATAAAAATAAATGCCTGTAGCAAAGTCCCTGCATACGTTGAGAATTTGAGGTTTTCATTTTGTTTTTTGTGCTTGCCTCTTCTCCCTCTCTTCTTCCTTCTGCTGCTGCCCTGCCTACTTTTTTACTTCTCACGTCGGCTGTCGCCACTTGCCTCGCGCGTCTGTGGGAGTGATAGAAACGTCTTGTTCCACGCCCACCGAGCTTTCCCCGAGAGCATTTCCTAACAAAAAGCGCGGGCGGTTCTAGACACTGCGCAAACCACTTGGCGCTATGGAAAAGCTGTCGCCAGAAGGCGAATCGATTGTCGTCATTGCGAAGGGAGGACCTGGCAGAAACGAAGATGAAGCCAATGATAATGGTGATCAGTGATGACTGGCATGATTTGTTACGTGTTTGGATGATGAAAATGTTAAAATCACTATATTAATTACTTAATTGTACTTTTATTAAACACCGAAACCATAAATAATATTAAATACGTAGAAACATTGTGAAAAGTGTGGTAGTGAAATTGAGATGTGAAATGTTCACAGTATACATTAATTTCGATTCGATAAATTTGCTCTTATTTTCTGAAAAATAGTAGTTCAAACCACGAAACCAACATTTCTAAACAGACGATGAAATTCCCCTGCGAATATTCGAGGCAAATCGTGATGCCTGTCTTTTAATATTACGACTACATCTATAAATTGAATGAGAATGCAGGAAAAGGCTAAGCGGATATGAAGTGCACAGTGTAATTCGTAAGGAATCTCGAAATGAAATTCTTTCGTTGTATTACAAAGGAAATGGATGCGTAGGTTTTATGTGCATTTTCCATCTCATTTCGGTTTTAGGCGGAATTACAGCAGACATTCTTGATGTGACTACTCTTCATTGTGAATTATTGGAATACAAATCGAGAAGCTGAAAAAAGTGTTAAATAACATCAAATTGGGAGAATTTTGAGTGAATACCATACATACGTGATTTGCTCAGTTTATTAATGTATGCTTTGGTTATAGTTTTCTGATTATCTTACCTTTGTCTGCAGTGCATGTTATTTCGTAATTTTTATTGGTAGGAGATGGTATAGTGTATATGACATTGGTGTCGTTATAGAAGTGATTATGAGGCGTTGTTTTGTCATATGGTTTATCCAGATTACATACAGAAATAAACACATATAAATAACCAACGCCTCATTACTTCTATAGTAACTTTTATTATACTAACTCGTACTTTGCCCAGTTTTCTCGCTTATCACGCGCACATTATTTAGCAATACTGGTTTTGATTGTTCCATAATCATGACATGTTGAATTCCCTTTCTGCGTGCTGCCTCCCTTTCTTGCGATTCAGGCACCTTTTGCCGTTTGCATAACCCGCGCCCTGCGTTCTCGTCTCTCCGCCCACGCGGGTAGGTGATCATGAATATCTCTGAAGCGCGCACCGCGGTAGGTCCGTCCTCTCATCACCATAATCCTTCGTTTGTCGGCCGCGGCGCCGCGTTCGCGTAAGCCTCCCCAAGTGGTCGGCCTGCGGCGCCGCCTCTGCATTATTGCTGCAGTAGGCCTGGCTGGGTAGGTACGGCTGGCCTAGCCTGGCCTGGCCTGGACTGAACTGGCCTGAACTGGCCTGGACTGGCCTGGCCTGGACTGGACTGGACTGGACTGGACTGGACTGGACTGGACTGGACTGGACTGGACTGGACTGGACTGGACTGGACTGGACTGGACTGGACTGGACTGGCGTGGAGTGTGCTAGGTGTGGGTGGTCGGAAGTCCGCGCTCCCAGCCGCTAAGACATCCTCGCGCGGTTTCTGTGGTATCTTCTCTCGCTCCGACTGGCTGAGGTTTGCTCTGTGCCAGCATTGTCGCGGCTCTGCAGCGACTCTGAGGTTTGAGTCCGACGGTGGCGGATGGCAGACACTGGCTATTTAGGTCGAATTCGGCCGATGTGTGGAGGAGAATTCTAGGGGGTTGGCTGCTCTGATCGGTAGATTTGCGTAAGCCTCCCCAGGTGGCCGGCCCGCCTAGGCCGTGGCGGGGCGGCTCTGTATTATTGCTATATTAAGCCCGGTGTGTGCTGGCCCTGGACTAGACTGAGTAGTCGTAGGTCCGCACTACCTGCTGCTAAGACGTCCTCGCGCGGTCTTCGTGGTGTCTTTCCGCTCTGACTGGCTGAGGTTTGCTTTGTGCCAGCATCCAGCCAGACCGGTCAGGGACATGGAACTTTTCCCGGCTGATGGGAGGTACGTGGTTCAGAGAAAACCCCGGGAGTCGACGATAGTTCGGCGCCGGATCTCGCCATCCAGTGGGGGAAGATCACCGCCTCCTCCCGATTAAAAACATACTCTGCACTTACGGGACTAATCGCCTTGGTAGTTATCGTGCCGGGAATCACTAACAATCAATCAATCAATCAACTCACCCCTTCTTCAAATTTTACTCTTCACTTCCACCTCCGCGTGCACTTCCATCTCACCGCCTCTTGTGGCACCGCAGCAGAGGCCGCTGTATGTAGCGCCACCAGTGAAGCCACTTGCTAAGCAGTTATGGAAATAAAATACGAGCGGTGGGCGACCGGGGGTGGGCGGACGTGCGGACGGCGCACAACACGCCCGGCCGTGCGCTTACACACGCCGCGCAGCCCATCGTTTATGCATTCGCACGGCGAAGCATCATCCCCGCCGGCCGCTGCGTCTGGAGAAGTTAGGCGCAGAGAGGACCGAAGTGACAGAGACTGCCGTAAACGTAAATGGTGGTCCCGTCCATGCGCTCATCGGTGATGTCAGTTGGCGCTTCGCTATTCGTTCCTTCGCTGTTGGTTTGCGTGCGTATGAATTCAAAGCTTCCTCATGTGACCTCATCGTCTGATGAAAAGATAATGCGCCGGGAGGAATAGTAGCATTGGGAGGTGACGTACTATTTTTGCTTCTTCAAAAATTCAATTTTAGGAAATAATAATAAATATATAAACTTCCTAAAATTGACTTTTTATTATGAAATAAATATTATGTAATATTATTTACATAAAGTGTAATATATATATATATATTACACTTTTTGTATTTTGAAGCTGCCTCCAATATGAGGTGCGTACGTTTGCACGTTCATCGCGGGACTCGTGACCGCCAAAGACGTCATTACGAGAACGATCAACAATTTTTTTTTCCTTCGAAGAGGCGTATCTGAAGAGGCTCTGTCGGAGCGCAGAAGTCAAGGACCAGGAAGGAAGAAGACGTCTGTATTTATTTAGAATTTCCTTATCATTGTAAACATTCAAAAGTCGAGGTGAGGTTGAAAGGTAATATAATTTTGGCTGAAAACAATGAGTAGAAAATTTGGGAATTAAGCTTGGAATGACTGTCTCCCCTTTGTCGTGTGATTGAATAGAAAATAAAATTAAGAGATAATCGACTCATTACTAATAAATACTAATTAGGACAAAACACCAAAAATAAAACACAAGTAGAAATTGAAAGCGGTAATGATGGGAGAAAGCATTGAGGTTCTGAAAATATTTTACTAGTCATTTCTCGTAACTTTATTTTTTCAAACTCTTATAAAGTTTTCTTAGGACATAAAGTCTTATAGATGGACTCGTGGAATTTGCACTTCCATATTTCTACACTGATTCGCGTGACGTCAGCAAATAAATTAGGCATTGCATGTGACCTTCTACTACAATCAATGCCTTGATTGGAAGAATTGAGTTGTTAGACAGAGGTGTCCTTGATAAAGGAAACGGAGGGGAATATATAAAATGAAACGACAAGTTACTGCTTTCTATTTGTTCAACGAATCTGAAGTAATTAAATAATATTTTGGGAATTATTTACAAGTGGCAACATTATTATGACATGCCGTTACTTTAAAATAGACATGTGAAGCGGCGCTCTTGGGAGTGCAGAAAACTTCCCCTGCTCTGCTCTCATTTCTTCTTCAAATCCTGAAGGGTGTGTACGCGCTGAAGCGGGAAATACAAGCAAAGAGAATACGCGAAGTACAACGGAGAATAGTGGCTTCCTGTAAACATATGTTTGCCTGATGTTGTCTGCCAAACAACAGAGATTTGAATTATGTTTACGTACTTTAATACCTTATTGCTTATTTCATGTTTATTTTCTTTTTAAATTTCTTATCGTGTGAACATTTTTTCCAATGAGCAGGAATGTATTTGATTGGGACTTTTTTGCTTGCTTACGTTTTGTGTTAGGTTTTATTAAATCATTGTGTTTAATACAGAACTTGAGCATTCTGTTTACTTTAGATTTCAGCAATGTGAAATAAATTATTAATCAATGTAAAATAACAATTTTCGCTTACGGGTGGACAACTTTTTAAGACAATCTCTGGTAAACCTTCTAACCTCAACGTAGAAAGTTAATGCTATTAATACACTCGTAATTAAACACTTTTTTCAAAATCAAGATCATTTCGATTCAAAAGGTTTAATTTTAATTGATCATTTCGTTGCTTTAGTATAGGAAGTGGAAATTAATATTGCTTTTGTGGAAATAACTGTCAAGATACGTCTCCAAAAGACTGACAAAAGACTGTTTGGGCCAGGTATCCTGTGATGTATCGCCATTTCGGAGCAACTTGTACAATTCTTCAATGAGCTAGTCGTCTTGACATGTCATGTTGTCTTGAAATGTCAATTTGTACAAACGAGCTAGTTGTCTTGACATGCCAACAAAGTGTATGTTGTATTAACTATCTCAGCATATTGCCTTACAACCTCATCACTTGTGACTTCGTACTTTGTAAGTTTAATTTGTTTATTATTGATTTTTTTGTTATATTAATGTATACGTCTCGTATGTTTCATCCAGTCCTCGTTGTGCCCTTTCTTTCAACCGGCGAATAATTTAATATTACGTTTTCATTCGTTATTCCGTTCTCATCGTTTTGTCAGTATCGCAAAATTTTCTGGTTTGATAAACTGCCTTTTTATTACAGACATTACCTCACATGTATTTTGAATTCTTTTTTGCTCTGATCCCTTTTTATGGAGCATGTTTGCGAAGGCTTTTGTTCTCCTTGTCTTGTCTTTTGTTCGTGTGTCTTCACTTGCTGTTTGTATTATAGCCCGCATGTTTGTATTATAGCCTATCACGCCGCTCAGTCTTCTCCTTGTCCTGTTGTGGCTCCTCGTCTTTCCTCTGAGAACACGCAGCTGCTACGTATGTGTGGGTGTCTCGCCTCCCTTCCCTCCTTCCTGCTTCACGAGTGTCTATATTTTCGTTGCCCCGCCCCGATCTTCTCCGTCCCGCCCTGCCACCGGCCGCCCCGCTCCAGCTCTTCGCCTCTCCCCGTCAGTGGCATCCTCCTCCGCTTCACCACGCCCCGCATCGCCTACGTGTCCCTACACTGTGTCCCTTTCGCTCCGTGTCCCTTTCGCTCCGTGTCCCTTTCGCTCCGTGTCCCTTTCGCTCCGTGTCCCTTTCGCTCCGTGTCCCTTTCGCTCCGTGTCCCTTTCGCTCCGTGTCCCTTTCGCTCCGCGTCCCTTTCGCTCCGCGTCCCTTTCGCTCCGCGTCCCTTTCGCTCCGCGTCCCTTTCGCTCCGCGTCCCTTTCGCTCCGTGCCCTTTCGCTCCGTGTCCCTTTCGCTCCGTGTCCCTTTCGCTCCGTGTCCCTTTCGCTCCGTGTCCCTTTCGCTCCGTGTCCCTTTCGCTCCGTGTCCCTTTCGCTCCGTGTCCCTTTCGCTCCGTGTCCCTTTCGCTCCGTGTCCCTTTCGCTCCGTGTCCCTTTCGCTCCGTGTTCCTTTCGCTCCGTGTCCCTTTCGCTCCGCGTCCCTTTCGCTCCGCGTCCCTCTCTTCTTGTTCCCCTCGCTCCGTGTCCCCGATCTTTATCCTTCCGTTCCGTGACCCCCGTTCCGTGTCCCCCGATCCGTGTCCCCACGATCCGTGACCACCTATCCGTCCCCCCAGCCCCGTGTACCCCAACCCGTGCTCCCTTGCTTCGTTTCCCCTCGCCCCATCTATTCCCGCTCTCTCTCTCTCTCTCTCTCTCTCTCTCTCTCTCTCCTCGCTCCCTCCCCCGCCCCCGAATCCCCCAGCTTTACCTCGACTTTCTCTGTCTCCTCTGCCTTTCTCGCCCCGTTTCGTCCCGCCGTGCTGCGTCCCACCACGATCTCTCTGTGTGCTCTCGTGTCGCTCCGCGCCGCGCCTGTGCATATTGCATGCATCGCGCCGCTCGGGGGCGTCGTCCGACCACGCCCTTAACTCTTCTGCCTCCCCTTCCCTCCTCCCTCCCCCTCCCCCGCTGCGCGTCTCTCGAGGGGCTCCCGTCCACATAACCGCTTTCCGGGAAGGCAGCCTCGGAATGGATCCGCGATTCTGAAATTTGGAATGAAAGTCCCGGTATGGTGTTGAGAGTTAGATATTTATGCTAATTCAATTGGGTGGCGTGCCAGTTCGATTGTGCGGAGTTTGCTGGGATATGTTTTCTCAGAGCGGTACTGTATGTTAACTGTAGTAACTCTAGTATCTTAATGTCGTGCATTGCGAAACCTACTTTTGTACGAGTGTTGTGGTAACGTGAAAATGGTTTGGCTTTCCTCTTGAAATAATAATTGAGATTCCGCATTTTCTGTGAGGGAAACAATTAAGATTTTGATGTACATTAAAAAAAATAGTCACAGGGGCGTCATTTTTTAAATAAAGACACACGCTCGCCACCTGTCCGTGTCCGTTAAGCGGCGTATTCACGAGCGAACACGGCTTGCTAGCCACGCTTGTGTCGACTGCACATTTGCTGGCTTGTGGTCACAAAGAAACAATTGGAGGTCGGCGACAGATTTCCATAACAACGAAAGGCGCAAGCCTTCCTCGCTCATGGATGGTTACGCTGAGGTAAAGCTACGCCCCTATCAGCAAGTCCTGTACCACGAGCCTGGCTCTCACGACTGTAAATATGTCGCCGTTGGTCTCAAAGAAGGGAACAATGCGGTGATGATAGATTTACAGCTGGTAGAAGGTGGAGTTGACAATTCCAGCTTGCCCGTGGGTAGGCGGGCTTAGAGCCGAATAGTTTGACAGCCTTGTGTGGATTCCCCATGGAGAAAGTGTTGGCCGGCAGGCGCCGCTGTTCGCAAATGGCGGCACACAGCTGGAGTGCGGAATCGCCTCTATACTGCGGTTTTTACAGAGCTGCCTCTCAATTCCACTCAAGGCCCGTCACCACGGCGGCCCGTCACCACTCAAGGCTCGCCCCACGACACGGTTTTTCGCGTCTTTCTCGGCAGTGCCGCTAGAGTCGCTTCATCTGCAGCACTGCTCGATACGGTCGCGATCATGCGACACATAGCGGCACGACTGAGAAAGACGCGAAAAACCGTGCCATAATGCCACCGTGGTGACGGGCCTCGAGTGGAATTGAGAGGCAACTCTGTAAAAACTGCAGTATACAGGATGTCTACACAAGAACTGTGCGGAATCGGGTTTCCAATGGGCCCTTAATTCTGCGCGACGACCCTGCATGTCGCGTGCTTCCACACAACTTCCCTCGCAGGTATCGGAAATGCTCTCCGCCTACGCCCATAATTCAGGTTTCTACGACACGATCAAATCGTGCAGTGTTAAACATTTCTTTCGATATATTTTTCTGAAGCGCCGTTTTTTTGTACGTTCAGTGTTTTTCTAAATTCTGTACTGCAATGCATCCCACAAACATCTCAGGGAGACGCCACATTGAGAGATCTCGCTGCCCACGGACTAATTTCCTTCTTCTTTCGAGCTCCGATAGTTCACAACGTCATGCAAAACCTTGTTTGGAAGTGATGCTGTCTGCCCGAAGTATTTCACTTTTCAAGTGATATTGGATAGTAACTGTACACTGAAATTTCTGTCTGAACGTATCTGTTTTGTGTCTTGTTAACTTGTTTGGGGGAAGAGCAAATCCGAAAATCAGCATTAAAGAAATCTTAAACATTTCTGAGTGGAAAATAAACAAAACTGTCTCATTTGAACGACCCGCTCCTCCGGGTCAGGGGAACACGCAGGGCCGCGCCCGGGTGATTCGGTTCAGTTCAGTTCAGTTCCACGGTGCGTTATATTACGTGGAACGTTCAAGCTATCAGGCCTGTTCTTCCGCCTGGCCCCGCAAATTTCGCTTCTTTCGCCACCTAAATGCCATCATGTCTAAAAGGTTTCTTTTAGACATGAGTATCTTTAATGTGCAGTCAATCTACAGTATGGGTCAGCCGCCTTTACTCCAAAGGAAGGCGCTCGAAGGTTTTTATAATTTTTATTTTGGGGCTCGATCGCCCGAGATACAACTGTCTTAACACCGCACAGTTGTTGAGTATACTTCGATTTATTTACAGTCTCTTGACAATTTACATTAACGGACTCTGTTTAAATCGAAGTATAGACTACAGTACCGCTAGCGTATAAGCGACTCTGACAGTTCGATGCACTGTTGTCGCACATTACTACGCACATTACACCACCTACCTGACAGATATATGAAATCTCAAAACATTTAACTTCGACAGGTGATGACACGTCTTGATATCATGTTCATATTCTATTCCACAGCCGAACATTATCGTCTCTGCACTCGTTTGAGTCAGAAGTGCGGCAACGCTGAATCCTGGCTATGAGAAAGTAAACAATTCCTCGCAAGATGATTGCTTCAGAACAGGTCACATGACGTTCCACAGCCATGTAGCATGAGAACTGTCAGAGTCGCTTATATGCTGCGGGTACTGTGTACTTTGATTTTCGTAACCTGGTGGATGACATTTTTACACCTCCTGCCTTATAAAATGAATCTTTATAACAGTGATAAGCACATGTTTGAGGCCATAAGCCCCGTTGACAAGGACGTTCGCGAATTAATTAAAAGGATTCATGTTATAAGGCGGGAGGTGTAAAAATGACCTAATGTCTTCCGACAACGTTACGAAAATCCAAGGATAGTGCTGCTCGGTGATTCATCCCAGAGGGATTCGGGAGATGTGTGTGTGTGTACGTGGGCGAGTGCGGGGCAGACAGGCGGCCCGGCGCGGCGCCCGGGGAGTCCGGCGTGGGGTCTGCGTCATCCGGCAGCGACCACACACATTCCAACGCCGCGCTCCGGCCGCGGTCGTCCGGTTGAGGGGGGGCGGTCAGCTGGCGCGCCACAGTGACAACCAATACTCCTCTACGAGGGCCAACAAACAGCTTTCTGTTAAGGATGAAATGATGGAAGCCATCGTCGTCAACGTTATTAACAGACCAAGCTTTCGACGGCTTTGCCGTTAACAGTCTGGAAATGTAACATAGGATTATTATTATTATTATTATTATTATTATTATTATTATTATTATTATTATTGTTCTATTATTGTTATTATTATTATTATTATTATTATTATTATTATTGTTGTTGTTAAGAAGAAAGATAATGCAAATAATGAAATAAAAATATATTCATTTTTAAAGCATTAGAAATTGAAATTTCAAAAAGTAAAACAATAAGTTGAGGTGCTATATGGCGAAAGTCGGGTGACAATGCAGAGAGGGGAGTCGGTATTCCCACAATTCACAGATGCTTTCCATTAGTTGAGAAACGAAATGAATGCAGTGTTTACTCCCTGGATAGTCTCCAATCATTTTATACCCTGCCTTTGTGTGACTCCTGCTTTTATTCCGGTTATGCTCCACGAGTGATATACAAGTGTCTCGGTGACGCGGCTTGACGCTGTATGCCGACTTTTAATTCTCTTGTTAACTCAGGGAAAGGCGGCTGCACACATTCGTTATTCAGCGAACGGCCGCTCTCCGAATTTCGAATAGTGTGGATGAGTTGCTTTCTATTTGCCGAGCAACGAACATTCGGTGTTCGCCCTACCCACCGCGTGTCGGTCGTTTGGACACATGAAAGGGAGCGAACATTCGCCGAACACGTCAGCTGCTCGGGATTGGGCGAGCACCATCTCGGCGAATGCCGAATGTGTGGAACCATCTTTAGATGAGGGACCGGGAGATCAGCTCTAAATGGGGCCGTATGCCAGCGAGCGTGGGTTGCGGCGGCGCTCATTATCATGTAAGTCTGTTGCTGCTACTCCATTGTGTCCACAACGAAGCGGCACCAGCGATCGGAACCGTCGTACGAACGTTTGCAGATAGGGCTCCATCAGGATCACACACTCGCTGATGCGTTCACAATTCCGGGACCCGCTCAGCATCGTCCCCAACGACCTGCCAGTCACCGCCGCTCTCGATCGTTATGTTGATGCGATTGTTGTAGCTAACGGGCCCCTTGTGTTAATGTCACAATTAAATAGAGACGCACGTGGAATTGGTTCCTTGGAAACGTAGTTACGTAGGTATAATGCAATTAAGGTAAATGAGACAACAGGACTTGTTCTTGCCAAGCCAAGCCAAATGTAATAATGTAACATAAGGCAAAGAGCTGCTCTGTTGTTTCTTACGTAGTTTATTCTTACCCGTTTTTAACTGCGGCCTGGGAATACCTACGAAGATGATGTGCCTCCCAAAAGCAAAAAGAAATTCGGTTCTGTGATTGATTATTAGTGATTCCGGGTGCGTCAACTGCTAAGGTTATTATTCCCGAAAGTGTAGTGTATGCTTTTTTCCTTTCTGGAGATCTGTCCTTCCCCCGCTGGAAGGTGAGATCCAACGCCAACCTACCGTTGGCTAGCAGGGTTTTCCTCAACCTTGTATCTCCCATCTGCGAGTAGCCGCCTCAGCTGGGCCAAGCTCTAAAGTTACCGACATGTCTGGTAGTGTAGTGCATGTGCGTGTAAGTGTGGGTATGTAAAGGGACCAGGATAGGACAAGGAAAAGGATGGAAAGATCACTCACGGTCCGAGGCCTGTTTGTTTGGGTATTGCTCTAGCATTCGCCAGATGTTGATCGAAGAAACCATGGAAAACTACCGATCGCAGCAGCCGGTCGCTTGAATTCTCCTCCAGGCAGCGGCTGAACTCGACCCAGCTTCGGCGCTTCGATATCACGTAAATGGCACACTGTGTCCCGCGGGGAAGGCGAGCTGCCGCGCGGTAGACAGGTGAGGAGAGGGGGGGGCAGGACGTTACGTCACAATCACGACGCGTTCTGACGACCGGCGGCGGCGGCGGATGGTGTCGGCCGAGGAGAGGGGAGGGGGGAGATGAGCGAAGCACCTCGAGAGGGGAAGGGGAGGGGGAAGTGGGAGACGCACGAGTAGACGCCTTGTGCGCGGTCATGGGAGGAGGATCTCACTCCGTTAGAGCACATCGCTTGCGTGCCTCTGAAGCGGAGGCAATGGGACGATCCGGTTGTAGCTGTTGAATCATAGGCGTGGGCAGGCTGAAACAGAAAGAGGAGGGAACTACTGTGGGCACTGGGCCCCCTTTTCCATTAAACCTTTTTATGTATAAATATGCCATTTTATTAGTTAATAAATTAAACCTACTTAAACGAGAATGGATTTATAATTTTAATAATAAAATAATGTGAATTGTGTTGAACCATCAATAGGGTTGCCAGATTATAGCTTGCAGAGCCTCTTCCTCGAATGATGTGTAACTAATTCCCAAATTGTCATGTTAAAAAAGAGGGGAAGAGGAATTTAAACGTATTTACTGAAAGTGTTTTAGTTCGTAAGGCATCGGCCCCCCTTTCAAGTGTATCCCCATCATAGTCCATACACTTACGATCTAACCACACACACCTATACGTACGGACCACACCACATTTACACATTCTGACCATACACACATTTATACATGCATACTTCACACATTTACACATACTGACAACTCACATGCACGCGTTCTGAACACACAAGCGTACTGTACACACACACAAACACACTCACGCGTAATATACACACTCACTCAAGCGTACTGACCATACACGCACACCCTCAATCATTTTCACTCACATTACACACCTACACATTCGCAGACATCTCACATGCACACAGAAACTACACACATCCTCTCTTTTACATAGAGAACCGACGTACACGTATACATACAGCAGATACACACGATGACCTCGTCATTACATTTTAAAGAAATATGACGTGCCCTCCAGTGACCACATCTGTTGAAGCACCCTGAACGTAGAGCCGGTCCAATAAACCTCCGGTCAACGGCATACGCGTCCATACGGGACGTGTTGCGGAACAGGTGCGAGCGCGTGGGCGCCCGGGCCGAGCCGTGAACGCGAGGGCGGCTACGCGCGGCCGTCGGCTGGTCGTGCGGGGGAGGGGCGGGGCCGGGGCCGGCGTGACCTCGTCCTTGGGACGCGCGCGCGGGTTCGCACGGCGCCGCCTAATAGCCAGCCCACAGTGGGGCGAACACTGCGTTGGGCTTATAGGCGAACGTTAAACAAACAAGAACACAAAAGAAACATCAACCACAAGCTAGTCTTGGATATGGTTATGCACAGGGCTCGGATTCTGTTGACCTAAAAATTATTTTAAAAAGGTCTATCAAATGACTTAAAAATAGGATGAAAATGATGTATTAAATGAATTAAAAGTAAGGGGAAAATGACCAAATATTTTAATAATACTCAAAAATTTGTATGAAAATGTTATCCTCAATACATTTTAGAATTTTAAATACAATGTATTAATATAAAATTATATTTATTATAAAGTATTTTAGGAGGAAATGTAATCCTTAGCTCCGACCTACTAACCGTCAGTTTTGAAAGGTCGAAGAATTTTTCGAAGATTCATGTAATTGTGAGAGCTCGAAGAACAGAGTCCACTGCAGTAATGAATTTCGTCATCAACTGATAATACAATAAAAACTTTGCTTTAGTGTGTCATTGTAAATTCATGAAAGATTTACTGACAAAAACACCAAAAGCAAAGAAAATAAATAAAAATGAAAAAATTGAAAAATGGCAAAAAATTACCCAATAACTATCATCCATATGTCGTGATAACCATTAATTTACAAGTTAGCTACGTCTAGAATGTGGCAATAGAAAGATGGCATGAATCCGTGCCCTGGTTGTATGTAATGATGGTGTAAAATATCAGAATAAATTTCACTCCGTTTCAGTTTAAATTGGAACGACTTCTTTGTTTTAAAATTTTTGAACGTATACCGAAGATACCGTTCAGTCACAGAATAGTACGTCCATTTCAGTAATGGAGAACATGAAGTCTATTCACTAGAGAATATTCAATCGTGTTGGGTTTATAGGCAAGCGTAAAAAAAATCACAAAAGAAACATCAATCACAACTGTTGGATATGGTTATACAATGATGGAGCAAAATATCCTAATCAATTTCACTTCACAATTTATTTCAGTTTAAATTGAAGCGGATTCTTTTACTTTTTTAATTTTTTCGAAGGTACATCGAAGATATGCTGTGTCAGAGAATTGTAAGCCCATTTCAGTGGTGGAGAAGATAACGTCTTCACTCTAGAGAATATTCAGTCCTCACGTATTGTACTTTGTCACAACGCATTGTACTTTGTCTTGCAGTGAATACGTTTTCATCTGTTGCTCGTCTACTACGTGAGGAACATTCTGTTCGAAAGGAGAAGGGTTTAGTACATTCGCCAGCCACCGGAGGGGACCGGATTCGATTCCCGGCCAGACCATGTGGAACTTTGAACAAAGCGAGTTCTCGGGGATCTCATGTTGCTTGTGACTCTCGATTACCATTGTATCATTTATAACATCACTATCACTATCTTCTACTTAATAGATCATCACTTATAGGTCTCAATAACATTAGCTATTGATAGTGCTCCATTAAATTAAATAAATCAATCAGAAAGTAGGTTTGTATCTTCGTTAAATTCTCCCGATTTCTTCGCGAAATTCCTTGGTCAATTTCCTAAAAGAGTTTGGCGTTGCTGTCTTGCCAAGCGCTAGCGTGTTAATTTGGACGTTCGATTTGACGGCTACATGACGCTTGTCTTTGTTTCTGTATCTGCTGCCGTCTCAAGAGCCGAATTGAAATCTTAAGTTTGTGCTTTTGTCTTAACGGTGGATTTAATTTTGCCGGACAGGCTCAAGTGACGTTTTTATTGCGATATTTTTTACACGTTTCAGAAACGCCATTCACAATTTTTCGTATTGAGAAATACCAACGCTCCTTGCATTAGTTGAACCCGCGTTTTGAAATTACTGTTTCGACGTGATATCTACAATTCCACCTAGTCGCAATAATGTTTAAAACAAAGAAATTTGTAATCTTATTAAATAAAAAGTAAGAAAAACGAAGAAATCTAAAAACGGTACTTGTATACTTTTCGGACCGCAATTGAGTTATAAAGCAATATTATATCCTCCAACTATAACTCTAAGGAATCAAAACAAACAGAACTATATGTTTCTCCCATTTGTTGTTAACGTAATACCACCAATTGGAAGTGTGAGGAAAGTTTTTGCCATAATCTGTCGTAGAACTACCCGATACCAACCCCTTCATATAAAATATTTATGGTTGATGTAGTTCGGTCCGGGCATGTCTGACGTAGGCAAAGAGAACAAAATAAAATTTTAAAAAAATCATTAACTGGATCTCAACTTCGAGAAGGAACTGTTGAAGTCAGAAACCGGGTGGAGAGACGATGTTCGTAAGTTTACTAGGTAAATGAGAATTGAATGTTGAAAAGCAAGAACACGGAAGATTGAAATGGCTGGAGGGAGCAGTCCAACATGTTTAAATCTATGCTCTGCCTCTAGAAGTAGAATTAAATATAATAATGTTTCCACGTTTGCTTTCGTCTTGATATATCTTATTGTTTGTTGCTGCATTTTTTCATTTATACAATTACACCCGCCCATTTTTTTCCCGCAATTTAAAACGGTGTTGTGAGTGTGTTTCTTATTGTTCTTAACCGCTAGACGTGCTTAATTATATGTTTAAGCAAGTCTTTTTCTAACATATTTAAAAAAATAGTAAGTTGGTTTTGATCATCCGAGAAACGTCTATCTGCAAAATAAACATTCACAATTAAGCAATCTTCCAAACGTACACTGGTTACATGAATGCACAATCCGACGCCAGGATTGAGAATTTACATCTAAAACCTGCGGTTTGTATTCGCGTCACAAGCAGCTCCGTTTTCCTCGTGTAATTTAATGCGCGCATTTCCCCTCGTTTTGGACGGGTATCACGGCCGCTGTAATGACAGCGCCCGCGTGGTGCCTTTGCGTTAGACTTTTTGCGTCGCTGCCCAGTGGGTCTTGCGCACTAAACGCAGTGAAGATTTTGATTTGTTCGGCGGTTGCTTGGAAACCAAAAAGCCGGGGTAGGAATATAAACCATGCTACTTGTTTCCCGATCTGTTGCGGCTTATTCATTGTTGAATTGTTTACTAGTTATGTTGATTGTTAATAAATTTTGTTGTTTTCAGTATTATATGATTTTAAGACAATCAATAGCATTATTTAATACGTAATCAGTAAATTGTATTTCATGTAATTTTAATTATAGAAATAACTTGTTTTATATTGCAAGTACGTTTCGCGAACTAATTGTTCTCATCTTCAGGCACATAGGTTCAACATACCTTTCATCTACCTGAAGATACGATTAATTAATTCGTGAAACGTTGTACTTACGTTGTACATAGGTTGAACCTATGTATTACGTATTAAATAATTCTATTGTCTTAAAACATACGGTACTGAAAACATCCGAATTTATTCATTGTTGGTTTCTAAGGGAAGGGAGCCAAGATCTCCTCACATATTGTCTTTCTCTGGATGGAATTACTAAATCAAATGTTGTTTCGATGTTTGAGGAAAAATGTACAATTTTTAAGTTGATGGCTGTAGGAAAAAATACTTTGAGTATTCAACTACACACGCTTTTAAGTAACGCGAAATCGGTCGAAATCGTTCTCAGGAGGAATTCTAATACTAATACTGATATCGTTCTTAGGAGGAATTCTAATAATAAGTGGGCAAGCAAAATCCAGGGGTAAAGCGAACGGCGAAGCGATAGATATTTCTTTTCTCTTCGCAAATCAAGGCGAGTAGTGTGTGATGAGAGGCACTGAAATAGTTCATGTAATCGAATTGTTTCCTCCTCTTAAGAAACATGCACGCTGACCGTCACTGTTGTAATGAACGAAGTATAACGGTGCGGAATTTTTCGACACTAATTGACGTCAACTTCTTTAGACACGTAAGGTACTTATCTTTAGGTTATTCGTAGCGATTAATATCAGTAATGAAATATGCTTTTCTTTGTGTTGGTTGTTTAAAACTTTCTCGTGAAAGACATGAGGATTGTAGATAGCTTCGTCGATGTTTCGCGTTGGTACTCCACAGTGTACATTTAAGCAAATTATAGTTCTATGTAGTCTCTAAATAATTGATCTTTTATTGTCAGAGAATACGATTTCCTTTCTCTGTTAATGTACTCTAAGTATGCTCTATCTCGTTTCTGGAAGCAACTGTGCCAGCTAATAAAAGCATGCTGCAAGAAGTAATGTAAGAAATAAAACCGTAATTCGTTAGAAACTCTTAATTTCTCGATTAAAAATCTTGTTGAATCACATTACGTACAATACTGTTATCTGTATTATATCTCGGCGCACAAGAGGTTGGGGTGCTCGAACTCTGCAACTTTCTCTCTCAAACCTGACGTGCGTGTGTATGAGTGCAACAGACCCTTTACGAACCTGTTTTATCGACTTCCTTATTGTAGAAGGACTCGTAACTTGTTCTTCGCTTCAGAATCGTTCACAAGAACGATTTGCCGCGATTCTTCTTTCACGGCATTCTTTGAAGATTTGCTGTCTTTTATGTCTATCCGATGTCGTTAAAAGCGTGACATGAGATTTGTGATGGGAGTGTGAATGTATCATCTTAGTCAGTGCTTTTAACTGTTGCATCTGAAACATACTTTGACGTTTAATTTTGCAGAGATTAAGAAAAAGTGCAAACGATGTAAGTAATGTTTGTGAGCAAAAGCTCATGGGCTAAATTGTTCAGAAGTGTTCGAAAAAAATAAAACAAAATTTTAAAAAAATCCCTCTTAATTGTGGAAAATAGGTTAATTGTTATATTTCTCTTTTATTGCGACGTAAAATGATTAAATTTCGGTCCCTTCCTTACTGTTTCTGTCTTGTGGCAATAAGATTTTGTCATCTGCTATTCACAATTGAGTCGTCATAATGCAATTCTTGGCGAGATACGAGAGCAGACGTAGAGAGATGATTGCTCTACATTCTCTTCCTTTGTCATTTCGAACGACGAAAACAGAATACTAATGGAGTTTTTAGGTGTAATGAATGCCGTTTATAATTCTTAAAGCGACCAATTTATCCCCTAATAGCTGGTGTAATTAGCTTTTATCAGCAGCTCCTGAAATTCTGGTTAGTTATGTCTATCAGCAGCTATTGTTTGCACTGCCTCTCGGCTAGACATTTATGACTCTATTATTGCGATATGACAACAAGCAGTTCTGCTTAATAAGATTTAGTGCAATTACACTTTAATCAGTATTTTAATTTTTTCTTGTATTTGATCCACAAAACACGTTCTTATGTAACATATAACTCTTGGTTTGTTGTGTATGTGTGAATGTTGTTACCTCATGAAGTTTTACGTTACTTGGCATAATGATAATATTAAGAATGATGGGCCACTTCAAGGAAAACACTTGAAAATTACATTACATGTACGGACGTACGTGGAATGAATTTCATTGCTTGAACTGATTATTTGAGAGTTAAACCCTTCTCTGTAACTTGAGTTTTCTGATTATTGCTTGCGGATCTTAATTACATCATATTTTAATTAACATATAATTACCATAAAGTAAATGTACCGAAATACAGTCAAAATATACAGTTTTCGTATATTTTAATACCTAAACAAGGTACCTGAAATTGGCGTTTTCGACTACCTCGAAATACTTCATTCGTCTTCCCCCGAATGCAGATTTCGGAAACCGAATGTCGTTGTTTGTTTACTCACGTGAGATTTCTCATTTGATAATTCGGTCTTTCTGTGTCTCGCCTTGAGATTCTTCCTTCGTTTACTTGATATCTTTGTTTTTCCTCCACGATTTTGAGATGGCGGTGGACTCGCCGTGTACAAAAGTAGCCGTTCGCCAACAAGGTTACGATGATCCGGGCACTAGTGACGGATATTATTTGAATTTTTTTGTTTTGTTAATAATGAAGCTAAATATAACATTATTCAAACAAGCAGAAAGAAGATTGTAGTCCAAAATGAGAAACAGAAATGACCTTCCCTTATTATTTAAATAAATTAACATAATATTACCAGACTTATTACTATTAAACAAATTAAAACGTTTTGTTATGATTACAGATAAGCATTTACGTGATTGTTATAGTTAAACGAGGGCATTAAATTTGTTTAATAAATGGAAATGAGAAATTCTAATTATCTTTAGTAAATGAAATGTGAATATTTCATATTAACTTAATGGTAGTTGTCTGATTATTGTTTTACAAGTACATTTGTCTCTAAATTCAATCCGCGATCACTGACACGTGGATTTAAGATATTGAATATAGTGGTTCATGATCTCCAGGGGGTTGGCGTCCATTGTACTCGTATTAGCGGGTCCCTGATAAACGTGGCCTCAGGGTCCTATCCAATATGCGAAGCGTGCTTTTTTTCGTAAATAATATATGAATATTTCTTATTAGGTTAATGAAAGTTGTCTGATTGTTGCTTTTCAAGTACATTTGCCTCTAAATTCAGTCCGCTGTCAGTGGACAGCGAATTTAAAATACTGAATTTCGTGGTCCGTGAGGTCGCGAAGGTTGGCGACCACTGTATTAGACAGTCCTTGATAAACGTGGCTTCAAGGTCCTTTCCTTTGTGACGTTTCTGCGTTGCGTGCTTTTGTTTAGTAAATGGAATATGAATATTTCGTTTTAGCTTAATGAAATTTGTCTGATTATTGCTTTTCGAGAACATTTGCCTCTAAATTCAGTCCGCGGTCAGTGGCCCGCGGATTTAAAATATCCTATTTACGCGAATCTAATGCGACTTTTTTAATCCAAAAGTAGTACTCAAAATCGTAGTGCGCATTAGATTAGTTGGCGCATTAGATTCGAGTACAAATTCGTTCTGCCGAAAGCCAGTAACTTCATTCAACTTTTTCGTTTATTACGACACAATGGATTGCTGGAGCTTACTAATTCAACTTCGTTTCATTTATCATTTATTCTGGGTTTTTAGTTGAGATATGGAGAATAAACAGAGAAGATGATCCATTGTTGTATTACATAAATTTAAATAAAATACCATACCTATTATTCTGTCTTTGGTGCGCATTGCATTCGATACAAAATTTTTTTCCTTAATTTTAAATGTCAAATATGAGGTGCACATTAGATTCGATGATGCATTAGATTCGCATATATGTTGTACTGAATAAATTCCGTGGTGGTAGCCGATATCTTGTGGTAATCCATTATAGGTATGGGGATAATCACTATTGTGGTTTGATTATCCCCATACCTAGAATGTTGTACTGAATTTACTTCGTGAGGTCGCGAAGGTTGGCGAGCACTGTATTAGACAGTCGCTGATAAACGTGGCCTCAGTGTCCTTTCCATTGTGACGTCACTGCACAGCGTGCTTCACCGTTCGCGTGGCGGCGGCGGCGGCAACAGCAGCAGCGCGCGCGCGCCAGACGTGGCGGACGGTCGCGCCCGGTCGCGCGGCGCGGCTGCGGGCGCGGCGACGGGCGCGCGGAGACATCTACCGGCGGCGCGGGGAACCACAGGCAACCTCCGCTCCTCCCGCGCACCGTGCGCGTTGCTCTCGCGGGGCGCTGCCCTGCCCCACAGCCCTTCCCTCCCCTCCCCTCCTTCCCCGTTTCGCGGCAACGCGCCGCCGCCGCCGCAGCAGCCCCGCCGGCGCAGTCGCGCGCCGGCCACGCCCGCCGCGACAGACACCCGCAGTGCGCTGTTCCGCGCCGGGGCCGGGTTTAAGGGTGGGCTGCCGCCCCACTCCCACCAACTAAATGATTGAATAAAAATAAATGAAATAAAATTTAAAAATATCAGCCCGTACTTTTTTTAACAAAACGGGAAATAGTCAACAAGAAATTGAGAGAGAAATAAGCTTGGGGAGAAACGTGACACGAAGTATAAACTCTGTCTTATGGAACAAAACCATCCCATCACTGACGCTACTAAAAGACGTCTTTAAACCACACTGGTCAAGAACGTACAACGTACGGTTCTGAAGTTTGGAATGTTTATAAAAGAACAAGAGGGAAGCTACTGGTCCTTCAAGTGGACTACTGGCGTAGAAGTTGTAGTAGACGCTACAACGAGAAGAGTCGAAGTTACAGCAGCTGTTGCAGCGGACGTGACCGAATCAGGAACAACAAGCAGGCAAATGGATATAAAGAAAAAACTATCCTTGACGAAATAGAGAAAAAAACAAAATAACAACAACAACAAGAACATCGTTTGGTACGGTCATGTTATGCACAAGACAGAAGAAAGACGGCTAAAACCAGTGCTGAAATGGATTGCGGCAGAAAGAAGAAAGGAAGATCCAGACTCGCATGTCAGCAGGGAGTGCGAGAGGCTATGGCGGCAAGAGAAATGCAAGATTATTTGTGGTGAAATATAGAGGCATGGAGGCTGAGAGCGGAGAAGCGGTGGCAGCTATAGAGCAACTCCGTATTATGTATAAAAGTATCAGCTTTCATGTATAGAAACAGCTGTAGAGAAGTTTCTCTAAGAAGGAACCAGACTTAATGATTGCGGAACAAATGAATGTCATGAGCGTCAATGGCTTTGTGACTGTTGAAGACAATTACTACAGAGCCGCCTGCCGACAAAAACACATTGACGAATTAAGCGCAGGGACGTAATTTTCAGGTTTGTGGCCCAGTAGTAATTGTCATAACAGTCCCTTAGATCAATCTTTCTATACTTACGTTCAATATTTATTGATGAAAAAATTAAAGTTGCGAGACGCGTGCGACCAATTCGCCCTTTGCGGGCACATACCATTGAGCCAATAGAATGCTAGGATTCACAATGTAAAATATATAGAATGAATATACACTCGTAAATTTCCATGACTTTAAACTGCAAAAAAACTCGTAAATTCTTTATTGTCTACTGTTTAGAAATGTATATAGTTGTCTGCATGTTGTGTTGGGTTGTGAAAAGAAAAGGCCTGGCATAATTTTTTCCTGAGGTCTTTAATAATTAATATCTGACCCTAGTCCGAACAACAAGGCTTGGCACACTCATTTGGAACCATTGGCGCAAGGCTTTAAATAAATGTTTGAACCTTGTGGCGTTTCTGTCAATTGCTGAGGGATCAGCTTGCATACATGTACTAGTCCCTCCCATGGGTTGATGTCCCAGCGGAACACGGCCCGTCCAGAATTGTAAGTCCCTCTTGGAACGGTACACGCTTTTGTCAGGGCCAGTAAACTAAATCATGTTTTCACCTGTTATTTTACAGTTCTCTTGTACTCTCATGGACAAACTTACTGCTGTTTTAATCCGACATATTTGGACCTTTCTAGCGATTTCACATTTCAGAATTGTAATTCCTAAGTGTACCTATCTTGTTTGTAATCATACCAAAAAAAAAACAACTCATTATCGCTTATCCTATTCTTTGGTAGAAATATCGATGTTTTGAAAACATCGATATCGATGTCGCATTCCTATCGCGCGGGTGCTGCGGCCCTGGCGATCACCACTCAACACCGCACGTCCACCCGTCCGTCTCTAGGTATTATGTTTAATTGGCACCATTACGGATGAACACGCCAAGTGGATGCGGCAACGCGGAAACGAAACGTGTGCAATTAAAACTTCGTTTGGGCGCGCGGTGGGAAAATGGAATTTTTATTGCGCGTGCGTCATTGAAAATCAAATTCGGCGGTGTCGACGCTGTCGCCTTTAGCCGGCGGTATTAATTAAAGTGGCGGTGCGGCCTTTATATGTGTTTCCGATGAGTGGTTTAAGTGGGCGTGGCTGAATATTGCCTCGTATTGCCAATTGTACGTATTATAAGCGCACATTTTCTTGAGACCCGGAATACCTACCCCCACTCCTTTGCCAATATTAGTTGAATTAAGAATAAATGATAGCAACGAGCGTTGTAGACAAAATCTGATAACCAGAAATGTTCGCTCCCGTGTAAGAGAAACGTATTTTGCATCGAAAAACGAAATACGAATTTCATATAAAATTCCTTTTGTCAAAATAACCAAACTCTCCACTCCTCTTGCAACTAGCGAAACGAGGGCTCAAGAAAACGTGCGCGGATAATATCTCTCGTTTGGTTTTCTATATTTGTGATGTACATATCTGTGGCTGAAATACTACTTCGGTTCGGAGGAGAGTGCTTGTAGGCCGCCACTTGCGCGCCAGTTCTCGGTACTCGCCCGCCCCACCCCTGCCCTCGACGGCCAGGCCTTCGGACTGACACCCGGAGTGTCTGATAAGTACAGGATTTACAGCTCCGCGAATGTGGAAAACGTGAAGCCCATTCTCCCTAAATACCTCAGCGGAGCGCAATGCAACAAGGATTCCACGTTTGTAAAACCGGCAAAGGTGGCTCAGGATGACAACTGATGTCACTGCAGTGTCTGTGTCCGGGAGGTCGAAGGATTCCAGTTCCTACCTGGGCAGGATTTTGAACACTAGCTAGCGAGTTTGAATTCAGGCGTGGTCTGCAGGAGAATTCTAATGGCCGGGTGCTCTGATTAGTAGTAGTCTTCCGTGGTTTCTCCGATCAACACCAGGCGAATGGCGGAGCAGTACCATAACAAACGGGCCACGGGCCTTGCGTGACCTTTCCGTCCTCTTCCTTGTCCTATCCTTATCCCTTACTTTACGGGAGCGTAGAGCTTGTTCTGGCTAAGGAGGAGCTCCCCTGGTGGGTAATACGTGGTTGGGGAAAACCTAGAAAGCCGACGGGTAGGTAGGTGCCGGACCTCGCCAACCAGCAGGGGCAGATCACCGCCACTTCCCCGCGATAAAAACAATTCACTACCCTTACGAAACTAATTATCTTAGCAGATGACATGCCCGGAAAATTAACGTCGAGTTGATCTCGACTTTGCCTTTGGCGTAGCCAGGAGAAAGACTTTTATCATGTAGATCGCATCTGCATTTGTAACACCCAAGGGTTTGTTTTAATTCGAATTTTCAAAAGACCAAGTGCATCCCTTTTAGTATGTGGAAGATGCAGAATATGCTATATGACATGCAGTCACATGCCGTATGTTGTTGTGCGGTACTTAAGTTTTTTGTTTTCATGTTCTCGGGGGCTATCTGTTTAAAGTATCCTAGCAAGGACTGCGGAGTTTTCTCATGCTCTGCCGTTTCTCTGCGCTTCACAGCTTGTCCGTCGCTTCCTTTTTTCGGGCGACAGCACTTCATGGGACTGATTGCAGGAGGATTTGCGTCTTTCGGTGTCGTTTTGCAGGGTGGGACTTTGTGGAGAGTTGTGGTTGCTGGTATTGCTCACATTAGACATCCACTGAATAGAGTTCCGTAGTCACAAGAAGCTCTGCTAAGACTGATATTATACTTCGTCAAAGGTGTTTTATAAAAGAAAATAAGAGAGTATAATA
Organism: Teleogryllus occipitalis; assembly: GCA_011170035.1. Taxonomy (NCBI): domain Eukaryota; kingdom Metazoa; phylum Arthropoda; class Insecta; order Orthoptera; family Gryllidae; genus Teleogryllus; species Teleogryllus occipitalis. The sequence goes on from BLKR01001291.1 coordinate 288,625, forward strand.
GCTTATAATTTGTAAAACGATTTCTTTTATAAACTTTCTTCGATAAAATGAACTCTGAAACGACCAAGTTTTATCATGTAATTGGTTACGTGGAAACCGAGAAGTATACGTGGGGGTATTGCTTCAAACAAAGTTTTAATTGCAGAGCAGGAATGTCTCCACTCACAAACGTTTCATTTTTACCCCATCTTTAACGATTTGTGCGTCATCCATCTTGAATCGTGAACAAAACCGCATGAAAATGTTGATCGCAACGGAATACGTTCGTCAAAGTTCTTTGAGACAGTTCATAGATCTTTGTCAAAACAAATTGTCAACATATTCTTCAGAGCAATACCTACCTTTTTTATACCCACCAGTTTATGTACCCGTACCCAATAACACTGTTTATTTTCTTAATAATTGTGATTGCTTTGGGTTAATGTTTGAGTACTATTAAGGGACCCCAGGTTTGGTCATGTTTAGGCCCCCTCAAGACTGTAATTCAACCGTGCACGTTAGCGTAGTGCAACGTACGGTTCGATGGGGCAGTAGCTCAACGGGAACAACCTTGACCAGCTGGTGCTAGGATCGAAAATGAATTTTAGGGGCCAATAGGTGGCAGCTGGGAAGAAGGCGGGATAAAGTCGAAAGAGCATGTTTCCCAAATGCAAGAGAGTAGGAAACTAAATAGTACGAGGAAGTCTGTGCCATTTTGTTGCACTTCCAGATTTGATACTGAGTTCTGGAACCTTGCTAAATGTGAATCAATGTTTTTAGAACGAGCAGTTTGTGTGTGTGTGTGTGTGTGTGTGTGTGTGTGTGTGTGTGTGTGTGTGTGTGTGTGTGTGTGTGTGTGTGTGTGTGTGTGTGATGTTTGCAAATCACGGGAACGTTAGATGGAATTAGGTTGATTTAACTGACTGAATAAATATGATTTGTATTGCGTGTATTTCCAATAAAGCGTATTGTTAATTGGTGCTTGGTGATAATACAGTTCTTTCACTCATCTGGAAGAATATGTAAATTGCGCGGAAGTGGAAGTGTATTTCGTAACGATGCAATTTTGTTTTACGATAATCGATTATAGCTTGTTACGAAAAATGTAATAATGTTGTAAATTACAAAGTAACTTCCGCGTTTGAGTTTAAAAGCATTCTGCTCTTACACTTTCTTTTATACTACGCAATTCCTTACTTATTTTTCCGGAAAAATTTTCAAATGTGACGATTAATTTTCTTTATGCGAAACGTTATTAACTGAATCGACGAGAAGACGAATGTATGAAATGATAAGATCGAAAATTTTGGGAAGTTAAAGCTAAATAAAGACAAATAACCCAATGTTCATCCTCATTGTCAATGTGCGTATCTTGAGAGTTCGTTCACATGCCAAAATAATGCAGTATGAGTTGCCTATTGGTCAGGGACACGGGGTCCAAATTTAGTCATGTGTAACTTCGTAGAACGAGATTTTCCGCCACTTTCTCATTGGCAGAATGTAATCATCTTCGACACCATTCACGTCGAAGAAGTTTGTAACATTTATTCCGAAACATTCTGTATTTTCTGGGGCACCAAAATGTTCATTCTGTTGTGGATATATATTTCCCACGTGAACAAGACACTTCCGCCCTGGAGTCCTCCGTTTTGGAGAAGTACGCGATTATATTGTGATGTAAGGACCGCTCCCCTTAACGGTGCACTCATCTTCATGAGTAGCGGGCGCTCTGCGCAAACTTGAACGCGCGTTACGAAGTTCGAGGGGCGGCATCTAAGCAGCTCATCTTCCCTTCGCCCCCCACAGCTCGTCCTCCCCCTTCTTAACCGCTATCTTATCGCCGTCCCGCCTTTCCTCGCCTCCCATGTGCTGTTCTCGTGTTTACTTTCCATCTCACCGGGAGAGGTGACTCAGGGCAACAGTAGATGTCACTGCAGTGCCTCTGACAGGGAGGTCCTAGATTGGAGACCAGGCGGTAGATACCTAGGTCGAATTCAGTCGCTGTCTGGAGGAGAATACTAGCGGCCGGCTGCTCTGTTCGCTAGTTTTCCGTGGTTTCTCCGATCAGTCTCAGCCAAATACCGGGTTAGTACCCTAACAAACCGACCACGGACCGCGCGCTGACGTTCCTTTCTTTTATTTGTCCTGTATTCACCCATACTGACACACACACACACACACACACACACACACACACACACACACACACACACACAGAGAGACTTGTATGCAGTACACTACCATATGCCGGGAGCCCGGTCGGAATCTTGGAGCTTGTACCCAGCGGGGGCGGTGCGTCGCTGGTTGGAGTTAGGTTTGGGGAAAATCCTGTAGCCGAAGGTTGATCGGCGCCGGATCTCACCTTTCAGCAGGGGATCTTTTGACAAATAAGCCTGGCCTTTTCAAAACAGTTCCCGTAACATTGATGTTTTCAACACATTAGTAACTGGTCACTCGTACCCTATTGACATCGCCCACGCCGTTGCTGTTGGCACCCTAATGCCCCATGCCCCTTCAGTACCTCCATCCACACACCCCTTCCATCAGTACTGTACTCTTTACTCTCCCGGCCCGTGTTAAGCCTTTAGCTCTTCACTAACTGTGTTCCCATCCTTGTTCCAACTATTTCAACCCCCCCTTCACCCCACACGTGGTCCCGTACCAGTGATATGCCCGCCTTTCCCCCTCCGTCGTCGCCAGCATCCCCATCCCCACCACCCTCCCTCTCCCTTCCGACCCCCTTACCAATCCTACCCCGTCCCCCTCCCGCTTACCACAACGCCGCACCCTGTTTTAGGCCCCACCTCCGCCCTGCACTGTCCCCGTTGCTGTTCTCGCCGCCGCCGCCGCCGCAGCTGCTCGCTTATGCATAACGTGCGCGGCAGGCGCCCTGCGCATGCATTAGTGAGATCCAGGCCCTCCCCTTCCTACTTGTCTCCCCGCCAGTCCCCTTCTCCCCTCGTACGGCCCCGCCTGTTATGTGGCGTATGCCGCCAAGTGGCGTTGTTTAGAGAAGCCGAGCAGCCTTCCCAGCTGAAAGAAGCCGACGCTACCGAAATATTTTGGCGCTGTTTGGACGCAACTGTCTCCCGATTCGAACGTGTGAGATGTTTTATTCGTTTGAAAAGCATGCGAAATATGCACGCGGTTTGTCGGGCGGCCAGTGGCGTAGTGACCACACAGAACCCGGGTACCTTCCACCGCTTGTCTCTGGGTTCGATCCCAGGCGGTTAAATTGGAATTTGTGGTAAATTGGAATTTGTGGTAAAAACAATGGCCCCGTGCAAATATGGTTAACACCGGTATGCTGCATTAATCATTCCCTACCCCATCCTAACCGTCATATTCCGATTAAAATAGTGTCCCTTCAAGGTCACAAACTGGCAAGAGAGGGAGACTCATCCAATCGCGAGCTTCATTACGACTTAAATGTTTGGTATTGAGGCTCCCGATTGGATTATTCTGTCCCCCCTATCTTTTCAGCTCGTGAACGTGAAGGAGCACACTGTTTTAATAGATGTGCGAGTATAACCATCATTCCTCTAAGAATCCCAGAATCACAGCGGCGTCTAGGGAATAACCGATGCTGAGAAAGACCGTGGCCCTCGTAGCAGGTTAGCGATGCATAGGGTCCCCTCCTGGTGAACGCGAGAGAGATAGAGAAAAGGTGAGGGTGTGGTGGACAGGACTAGTTACGGACGGACGGGAGCCGATGGAATGCCAGTCTGGGCGAGAGGTGCAGCTTCGTTGACGCTGACCCCTCGGGGAGTTTACTCCCCGGAGTTTAGTTTTTCACGTAGGAACTTTCAAGGAACAATTCAGAGATCATTATATTGTATCTCCCGTCCCTGAGCAATGGGGTTATATATATATATATGTGTATGTACAATATATATATATATATATATATATATATATATATATATATATACACACGTTGTTGGGTTTTGTAATGTTGAACCTAGAACCAAAACTGTCTTTTACGGGATCACTTTGTCTTTTCAAATATAATTCCTCATTGTCACTCTTGAGAATTTGTGGAAAGCTCAGCTTTATTTCTGATCTGTTCGTACGGCCCTTTGCAAGAGAGTGTTTATCTCGAGGTAGTACTCGTATATTGCACCGGATAAACACATAGTTATGGCCTGATTAAAAAAATGACGTATGTTCGGTTTTCTGTGATATTCGTATTTGAACGAAGCTAGTTTATTATTTCGCTTCTAAGACGAAAGTCGATATCATGCGTGGCAATCCGATCGTTGCATATTGCCCTTCGAAGGAGTTGCTGGCTGCTTCGCAGAACGCCGTATTTTCGTCGACCTTTTCAAATGTGCGCGGGGGTGAGGCGAGCGACCAGACGACGACGGCGGCGATGGCGGCGTCTGATGGAGGATAGCGAAGACGCAAGATGTCGCCGCGCGCAGAAAAAGAGCGGCGAGGTCCTTCGTTGCCGCCCACCATCCTCCTTCCCGCCCTTTTATTCCCGCCTTCATCCCCCGTCCGTTCACCCTTTCCTTCCTCCCCGCCCGTCCACACGTTCCTCTCCCGACCTTCCCCACCCTTCCTCCCTGCCTTCGTCGTCTCCATTCCTCCCCTTTCTCCACCGCCTTTCCTGCCCCACTCTATCTAGTCGCCCTTTTTCCTCCGCCCTTCCTCCCTTCCCTTCTCTCCTCTCATATTTCTCCCGTTGTTCTCGCCATTCCCCGCCTCCCTTCCTCCCCCACTCTTCCCTTCCTTGCTCTTCTTCCCAACCCCTCATTCCTTTTCTATTACCTCATCTCTGATCCCGCTCCTAATTTCGTTTCCTCCTCCCTCATCGCATTCCTCTCTTTTCTATACTCTCCTACTTCGTACCGTCCTCTCCGAGTTTTATTCTTATCATCCGTCCCTTTCACTCTCACCTCTTCCATCTTCTTCCCCTTCCCTCTCGTCTCTCTTCCTATGAACTTTCTCTCCTCTAGTCACTCTCCTCCCGCGACCTTACGTCGCAGCTTGCGGGTCGTCGTCAGCCTCCCTGCTTTTTGCCCGACGGCCTGGCCTAGCATCGCCTCGCCTCGGCTGCTGTCCGCAGCGGCCCTCCCGGGGCGTCTTCGGGGAGCAGCTCCCAACTACCGACTGGCGGCAAAAAGGTTCCTGCGACGTCCACCGCATTTTCTTGGCTTGGATGTGATACTCGGGCATCGTCGCCGTTAATTTGATCTACACTATACTTACCAGTGTCATACGTTTTATAAACTTGCTTTTACATTTGTGCATTACATATTCATATCAACCATCCTGTAACCTTTAGAGCGAACTGGGCGTAAACCCGGGTTCGAATTCCACTCGGGGTGACAAATTCTTTGAAAAACATTTAATTGTCTGCTTCAAATTGTATGGCAGTTGTGGCGAAAGTGAAGTCATCTATGTTTTTCGTGGTTTACTGGACAGGAAAGAAATTTACCTTTGCAAATGGATGTTCACAATTTATTCCAAAGCGTAATGTATATTTAGCAAGTTAGTTATCTGTATCAGGATAGTGAAAAGACAAAATAATGAATTGTTCGTTACAAATGTGTTTATTGTTCCAATCGCATCATGTAAATCACGTATACATAGACCGAGAGCGGTAGCTCAGTGCATCAACTGGTCACTGCAGCGCTTCTGACCGGGAGGTCCTAGGTTCGAGTCCTGACGGCGGCAGGATTTTCGACACTAGCTTTCAGCTAGGTCGAATTCAGTCGCTGTCTGGGGGAAAATTCTAGCGGCCGGCTGCTGTGATCGGTAGTTTTCCGTGGTTTCTCCGATCAACACCAGGCGAATGCCGGAGCAGTACCCTATCAAACGAGTCACGGACCGCGCTCGATCTGTCCTTCCCAGTCCTTGTCCTATCCTCTCCCCTTACACATACACTTACACTAACATGCACTACACTACCACATATCCCGGGAGACCGGTCGGGAGCTTAGAGATTGTCCCGGCTGGGGCGGTGCCCTGCTGATGGGAGAGTCCTGGTTAGGGGGAAACCCCAGTGGCCGACGGTAGGTCGGCGCCGGATCTCGCCATCCAGCGGGGGAAGATCACCGCCATCTCCCGAGAAAAAAAACATACACTACACTAACGGGACTAATAGACCATAGCAGTTGACGCGCCCGGACACATGAATCAATCAATCAATCAACGTATACATAGGTTCGATATTTACAATCCGAATGATTGAATGGGGTTTGCCGTGACGTTTCCATTATCCCTAGTATTTTATTGCAAGTTTTCAAGATGTAATTTATCATTTACATTGTATGTCGTTGATGTATGTATATTTTACAATATTGTTCATTTTTGTAATATTTTCAACTACATTGAAGCCCTTTCGCGCACCTTTTAATACACTAACCATCTCCTCATCAGATAATTCTCTTGTTCTGGTCTTCGCGGAAGAATGGATGGGGCAAACCTTAGTATTATTATTGCGCAGCATCACTTGCGATTGTTTTGTGCGTTCAGAGTGCGGTTTCGGGGACATCGAAAACAACTTGTTCATCTACACAGTGCGTAATGCTAACATAACAAACAACAGTACTAAAATTACTTCAAAATGAAGTTGTAGCAATATTGTACGTGGATTAGTAATTAAAAAGAATGGGTAGCACTATAAAAAGGAATATGAATAGATAACTATTAGTTTTATGATAAAAGCGATGGGGTTATTTATTCTTCAAAGAGATAATTGAATTTTCTTTTCCAATAAAAATATTAAATTGCATTGAAATGTGAAATAAATGCGAAATACTGTGGGAGGGCAGTTATTATCGATGACTTTTCTATTGAATTGTTCGATATGTACTAGTGAGCTGCTTTAGCTAGTCGTAATTTTTAAAGGGTGCTTCCCTTGGGAAAATGGTTTGTTCACATGTAATTTACCGCAGGTCTGTAAAATAGAAATAGGCATTAATGTTGGAAGAAACGTTATTTTCGTATCTAATTTATGCTTTTCTTCGGGCGAGTACAGACGCGAAACAATTTTTAATTTGGTACCGAGAGTACAAAGCAATCTCAAATGAAATGTATTGTAGATAGTTAACATGTTCTATTTGTATTTAATTTGTCAAATGTATTTTTCTTCTTTTTTTCTTTTTTTAATCCGAGGAAGACTGTTTCTCTAAATCGGAGTAGTTTGTGATTTTGTTCCAGTGAAAGAACAATATGAAAAATCATGTGAATTAAAAGATATGATAGTTCGTGAAAAGAATCCGGTGTTCATTTTGATTATTCGTAGATAGAAATGAATGTAGTATCATGCAAGTACAGGATAAATAACTGTGGTATCAAATGGAATAAAAATAGCTATCTGAAGGCATCTCTTATTCTGTACTGTGGTTTTTTGGGGAACTTTGTAGTGTTTCTATGACATTGAAAATAATTAATTGTTTTTTTTTCTTTCAGGTAAGTGTCTGAGTGCAGCAAGTTATCCCAGTACGTTATTCGTAAGTAAACAATGAATGTTTTGTAATCAAGTAACCAGTGAACCTACTTGTCCGCCTACTGTTGCTACGCTTAGGCATTCCGTGTCATGGATCAGTACGTCGGGTTGCATACCCTCACAGGTTGCAGGCGCTAAACGAATTTGGTGCCTCTCATTAGTTATTAACCCGTGGCCACAGAATACAATCTGGTCACTAGTATTGGACTTAGAGAATTATCTTCTCGAAAGAAAAATATTTTCGCATTAAATTGTTTCTGTTCATCAGAATGGTATAACTCCAACGGTTCATCTTTCTCCAGATGTACGCGGTAGAAACGTATGCGTTAAGTGAATAGTGTCTAGGTGGGTTTGAAGAAAACACTAATCCCTTGACATACTCTGCATTTTTAATATACTCGAACGAATACAGTTTATTCACTTTGTTGGGCTGATAGGAAATACATCTCCTCTTTGAAATTATTTACTGTATTAATTTAAAAAACGGGTCGGGGCAATTTTGTTAAGGCATTGCTCCGTCATTAGCCTGGTGTTAGTCGGAGAAACGATGGAAAACTACCGATTACAGCAACCGGCCGCTAGAATTGTCCTTCTGACGGCAACTGAATTCGACCTAGCTATGTGGCTAGTATCGAAAATCCTGCCGTTGTCGGGTGTCGAACCCTAGGACCTACCAGTCATAGTCGCTGTAGAGCTGTTTTCGAGATCCACACTAAGAGTGCTTCATAGTTCCCCCCGTCTTCTTTTCGTGACCAGCCACACCCTTCGTCCCGCGTCCTCTTTCTCACCGCGTTTCATTTTTCATGACTCTCGTGACGTCAGATCCGCGTAGAAGTTTCATTTCGCAAAGTCGCTTTCTCTGGTCAGTCCTGCTCCACCCTTTGCCATATCACAGGCCCCCGTCCCAAGCTATCTTTCTTTGCTCTGCGTCCAAGCTGTGAACCGTTGCAAGAGTCACACTCGGAGATTGCCCTGCCACCGCTGCCTATAGCAGGGTGCTAAACGTGGGAAAAGTGGGAAAAAACAGAAAATTCCGCTGCTCTCAGTAAGTTTTGGGGAAAATCAGGGTATGAACGTCTCTCTTGTGAAAATGGCTACGCCTTGTGTTATCACCCATTCTTAGTGATCGAGCAAGTTAGCGAAGAAAATTGCGGAAAAAAATGTTGAAAACGCTTTCAACATGGTGAGATGTCTTCTAGAAACCCGTGCCAATTTGATTTCTAGGACCTCTGTGTTTTTCCTCTTTAGTATTCTTAAAGTGCCTGGTGGTCACGCACCCTGTTTAGTACTACTTCGTTCGAAAAAACAACAACACTCGATTATGTTGTCTTCTACCGTGTTGCGCTGTCGTTTGTTTCTCCTCTGATGTTAAGAAACGTATTTTGTACGTTACTTGCAACATAATTTATTTACGATCCGAGAATATCAGCTGTTAACAAACGAAAATTGACTATCTGAGCGACCGCGATCAAGACGTATATCTTGTCCCCGTATGATTGCACGCAATCCCGCTCAGTGCCGTGCTGCCCGTCAGCAATTGGAGTGCGCGTGTGCGATCTAATTGTTGCCAAGAACGTCTCCGGGCAGTGGCGGTGACGGCGATGATGGATGCGGACGGCGAGTGATGGAGCGGCGAGCCAGGGGCCCCGAGCAGCGCGCGCTGGAGGTCTGCCAGCTGGGGGAGGGGGTGAGGATGGTGGCCGTGCTGGGTAAGGGCGGGACGAGGTAGGGGCTGTGTATGTTGGAAAGAGGAAGCATGGGGTAGATGGAGGGAGAGATGAGGGGAAAAAAGGGGGAGGGTACAGAATTTTTGTAACGAATAGCTGAAGTCAGTGGATGATTGGAACACATGATATGGACGCATTTACGTGGAAATAGTTTAGTAGTAGTTAAAACGAGGGAAGTGAGTTAAGAGAATTTTAAATGGTATTTTGGTGTAAAATACATTGAACATTTTCGTTGCCTGAACTGAAGGATGTTTGTGTTAATGACGGGGACCGAGGACAGACTCGCCGTCGACTTGGAAATGCAAAAACGAAGTGCTTTGCTTTAGCTGTTTCTCAAAATATACTCGCAAGCGTCGAGGAATTAGAGCAGAGAACGCCACGCACGGTGGGGGTGGCAATGTGTGGGAGTGGAGCTGCATGGGGGCGTGGCAGGGAACGCATAGGCAAGGCATAACGGCGGTCCAGGTTCCAACATTTCTATATTAAATATTTATGTTTTTAATTCAAATATTGTATGTATTTTTCTGAAGGACCCTTCCTGGGTATCCTTAGTTGTTATTGTTTATATTGTAAATATTAGTCTTCTAACATTGTTCATGCATGATGAAATGTAATAACAACAAAATTGTGTACTATGTATCATAAAAACCCTTGAAAGGCATAATAATGTCGAACAAGGAAATAAAAACTATTAAAAAAACATAATGGTGGTCGGGGTAATGGGGCTGGGTGAAATGCAGTCCGGATGGGACTCAGGTAGTTAACCTGAGGGAATAGTGTTAATATAAGACTTAAAGGGGTTTTGGTGAAAAATGCATATGAAATTTTCGTTGGCGTAACTGAGGGATGTTTTTGCTAATCAAGGAGTCCGAACGCGAAGACTCGTCGACGCCTGGGAAATGCACAAGCGAAGTGCTTTGTTTTAGTGGTTTCCCAAAATATACTGGCAAGCGTCGAGGAATTAGGGAAGGAACGGGAAGCAGAAGGGGGGAAGTGGCGTTGCAGGGGTAGAGAGAAGCGGGGGTGGGGCGAGGCAAAGAACGGATACGCGAGGCGTGACGGCGGATGGCGTGACGAGGGCTGGGTGTGAAGCGGTCTGGACGGAGTCGAAACGGCGGGGCGTGGCGGAGCCGAGCGGGGTTGCTCTGTCGGCCGTCACAGGGCGGGGCGGGGGCGAAGCGTGGGAGGCGTGGGGTGGTGGTGATGTGGCGAGGGGGGCGGGGCGTGGCCGCCACTTTGTGTCTTCCGCTTCCGCCATCCCCCTTCCCCTAGTGACCGCCGCTAGAGCGCGAGGGCGTCGCTGGAGCCGTGACGCAGTGGGAATCGAGGTCGCGGTCACCCGCTTTGCGGAATTGCTTGCCCGCCTCGAGCTGCGGCTTCATTGTGCGAAACTGGTTCCAGCTCTTGTGCACGAGTGTGGACATTATTCATGTGCGGATTTCAGTACTTCGAGCTCTGTACAATATCTGATTCAGTGGAATCGTCTAATTTTCCGTTTGATACTACTGCGAGTAATTCGTACTTAATAACTGTAGTAACTGTGTTGAGGAGACAGTTTTTAACTTGAAAACTGTTTGTGTTATGAAAATATTAATAATGCTGTTGATTCTTCAGTTCGGGCGTTAAAGCACAGAGATGAAAGAAACAGGTGATTTGATCTTCATTCGACTTACGTATTAATAGTACGAGACTGACGGAAAACTGTTGTACTTTATGAGAAATGTCTTACCTAATTCATTACCTTTCAAACGTTTGGTTAAAAGTTTGATTCTACTCTAAAAAAATGGGTAGTTATCGTGCCTAAGGAATTTCTTTAACGTTGTTGGACACTGAAAAAAAATATTTCGCTATTCCAGTTGGACTAACTATTTTTCTGAAGTAGTGTTGGCGGTGATATTGTCCGGAAAAGGTGGAATATTATTTTCTTGCATACTCTTGCTGGGTCGCCACTTTCTGGGAAACACGTAAAACTAGAAAAAAATAGGGAATTTCAATACTGTGGAAAAGCTAGGAAAAATCATGGAAATGGTAGAAGAATGGTTAGAGAGTCTGGGAAAATTTTGGGGACATTATAAAACAGAGTATTATTCCTTCAAACTTTAGTTCATTTTACGTTTTGCCCAGTTTTTATTTGTTGGGGAATTATTGTTAATTTGTACGTTGTTACAGCGAATTAAGAGAGCTGACTGATTAGTATCAGGATAGCTTTAATATTTCCTTTAAGTAGTGTGAAATTAGAAATCTTCGCAGGTAAAACATTAGAAATGTTATCGATAACCGGAAAAAGTCAGGGAAATTTGTTACAGAAATGAGTGGCCATCCTGTTTGGAAACGTTTTTCAACCATTGGAAACGTTTCTCCAACTTCATAAATGGCGTCCGTGCGAACATTGGAACTCGCATGACGAGCTCCGTGCTTACATCCGAGCGAGCACCGACGTGGAAGAATAGCGGATGCGAGAGAGGTTGGTTAGGTAGTATGCGGGGTCGATACGGCCGGGAAGGGATTCTTCACTGATGAATGTGTAGTGAACGATCTTTAAGAATTTCACTATCACGTTTGAACACTGAAAGAAATGATTTCACCCTTCCAGTTGAACAAGCGATTTTCCTGAAGTCACATTGTCGGCGGTGGCATCCCGGGAAAGTGGAATATTATTTTTTTTTTCAGCGCTCTAGACTTGAAACTTTCGTCAACTATTAGAAGCGTTTCTCCAACTGTATAAATAGCGTCCGTTCAAACTTTCGAACCGTGTGTCGAGCTCCGTGCTTACGCCGTAGTGAGCGCTGTGGTGGAAGAATATCAAACGCGGGAGGGGGTTGTGTGATGCAGCGGTCTCTGCAGCTGGGAGGGGAAAGGGGAAGGGATTCTTCACTGCCGAATGTGTAGTGAACGTACTTTAAAAATTTCATTCTTAAGTTTGAACACCGAAAGAAATGATTTCACCCTTCCAGTTAGGCAAACTGTTGTCCTGAATTCACATTGTTGACGATGACATTATTCCGGGAAAGTGGAATATTATTTTCTTCAGCACTCTAGACTTGAAACTATCGTCAACATTCGGAAGCACTTCTCAAACCGCATAAATGGCGCGGACAATCGAAGCATGTGACGAGCTCCGTGCTTGCGTCTGAGCGAGCGCTGATGTGGAAGAATAGCGGGAGCGGTGGTGGATTTTAGGGGAAGGAGAGGCCAGGTGAGATGCGGCGGTCGATGCGGCCGGGAGGGGGGAGGGGAGAAGGGAGGGGAGGGAAGGGGAAGAGGACGTGCCGGAGATGGCTCTCGCTCGCCCGCGGGCGCTAATGAACCCAATCGAGGGCGGGGCGATCTCCGGCCAAGGGGGCGACGAGGCGAGGCCCTGGAAGGCATACCGAATACCGGCCTACGGATGTACACTAGATATTTTTTTAAAACTAACAACAAAAATCAACGTTTTTCAAATAATAAGCACTCCCAGAATGTGCATTTTGGTATTAATTTTCCACGCACTTTTCGTTATACTGTGTTTAAAAATTATATAGCAAACATTTTCAGTTATCGAATACTTTCACTTATCGAAGTTTGGATTGCAAACATTGTAAAAGTTTCAATTATTATTGAAAATTCCTCCTGAAAATAAATAACATTTCGTGTATATCAAGGAATGAAAAAAATTCGAACTGCAGAAGTGTTCAATAGGATGAGTCATATTTAACATAACAGTACCATTGCGTTCTGGACATTATGGAGAACAAGCATATCTATTTGTCAATTTTTAACATTGAAAGTTCTCAGTAGTTTCGGGCGCGCGAGAGGATTACTTTGTTTGGAAATAACCAACGAAAAATTCGAAGTGCATGAATTGATGGAATTTATTAAAGTGAGCATGGCTCCATTCCTATATCGAACCGGAGCGCGACGCAGTTTTTTTTCTCCTACAATCGTCCCCTGCATTCGAAGTTCTGGAACTGCAACGTGACTTGCTGTGAGCGCGAAAAACTTCCCTCGTCTATCATCGGCGCTTTGAATGCCCGAAAAGTGCTCTGCACTGCGATGAGATACTAGCTACGACGACATTCGAAAACATCCAAACCACTTTCTACATGAGTAAATACTTCGCTGTTCTGGAGACGCACACGTGTGCCTTGAAAACTGTGACTGCGTCCTAGGCAATATCACTGCGCCCTAGGCACTATCACCGCGCCCCAGGCCCTATCATTGCATCTCAGGCACTATCATTGCGCCCTAGGCACTATCACTGCACCCTAGGCGATATCGCTGCGCCCCAGGCACTATCACTGAGCCCCAGGCCCTATCATTGCATCTCAGGTACTATCATTGGGCCCTAGGCACTATCACTGCACCCTAGGCGATATCGCTGCGCCCCAGGCACTATCACTGCGCCCCAGGCCCTATCATTGCATCTCAGGTACTATCATTGCGCCCTAGGCACTATCACTGCACCCTAGGCGATATCGCTGCGCCCCAGGCACTATCACTGAGCCCCAGGTACTATCACTGCGCCCTAGGCACTGCCACTGCACTCTAGACACTGTCACTGCGCCCTAGGCACTGACACTGCGTCCTAGGCACTGTCACTGCGCCCTAGGCACTGTCACTGCGCTCTAGACACTATCACTGCGTCCTAGGCACTGTCACTGCGCCCCAGGGACTGTCACTGCGCCCTAGGCACTGTCACTGCGCTCTAAGCACTATCACAGCGCCTTAGGCACTGTGACTAGAGCGCGGCGTCTCCCTGACAGCCAAGTATTTACCGACTCCGGCCTCGGAAGCCTACGCTCTCCCTTTCTTCGTCCATCCGTTTCTCTTGATGTTGGAACAGTACATGAATTAATTATTGCAAGTATTAACCCTTCATCGCGGAGTCTGCTTTGCGTGCGGTGGCACTCCAATGCGAATTACGGGAAAAGGCCTGTGTGCATCACTGCGGGAGCAGGTAGCCAGAAGTGTGCCCCGCGTCGCATCGCATTAGGGAATCCCTTTACGCTACGGGACGGATACTTGCGAAGGGGGACGGAACGAACATGTCTTACGACGGAATTACGCGTTGAAGGGTTAACAGTAACACGATGTTTGACAATGTTGATTGTCACGATATTAAATATCGATTAATTTTGGAAGAGTTATGTTAATTACATTAATGCGTGTAGCTTGGATCAAGACTTCTATTGATGTTAATGAATTATATCACTTGATTCAAAAACTGACGTTTCGAGGCGAGGTTTACAACCAAATCAAATAGTTTAGGACTCACATCGATTGATTGATTTTTTCGTGTTTCCGGGTGCGTCAACTGTTTTGGTCATTAGTCCCGTTAGTTAGTGCATGTTTTTTTCTCTGGAGATGGCGGTGATCTTCCCCCGCTGGATGGCGAGATCCGGCGCCGACCTACCGTCGGCTACTGGGGTTTCCTCCTAACCAGGACTCTCCCACCAGCGGGGCACCGCCCCAGCCGGGACAAGCTCTAAGCTCCCGACCGGTCTCGCGGAATATGTGGTAGTATAGGGCATGTTAGTGTGTGTGTGTGTGTGTGTGTGTGTGTGTAATGGGAGAGGGTAGGACAAGGAAAAGGAAGGACAGATCGCGCGCAGTCCGTGGCCCGTTTCTTAGGGTACTGCTCCAGCATTCGCCTGATGTTGATCGGAGAAACAACACAAAACCACCGAGCAACCGACAGCAGAATTCTCCTCCAGACAGCGACTGAATTCGACCTAGCTGAAAAGCTAGTGTCGAAAATCCTGTCGCCGTCAGGACTCGAACCTAGGACCTCCCGGTCAGAGGCGCTGCAGTGACATCAGTTAATGCACTGAGCTACCGCTCCCGGTACTTACATCGAAGTACTAATAGTTTTGAGGTCATAACCTTAAACGACATGCCGTCCGAAAACCTCCCGACGATATGTGTGCACAGCTTTTTTAATCTAATCGTATTCTAATCTAATGGATTGATGATTTCGTGACAATCACTGTGCAAATAAATTAACAAGTGAGAAACGGGAGTTTCATAACGTGAACCGACTCCCTCTGCGCGTGCATGTAGATTGTTTTGGGTGGGAATTTCGAGAGGGCCGCCGCGCCTGAACGAGCAACGTGGCCTGCTGTAACCGCGGAGAGCGGTTCCCGAGGCGACACCGCTCCCTCGGGCGGGTGGGCAGTCAGTCGGCTTCTCGGCTGGCGGTGGGGGGGGAGGTGTGGGAAGGGGTGGGCGGGGCTGGTGCCGGTCGGACGGGCTGGTGTGGGCAGAGCCGGGCAGGGAGGGCGGGGAGGGCGGGGGCGGGCGGGGGCGGGGCAGGGCGAGGCAGGGCAGGGTGGGTTGCGCGGGGCAGGGCGGGCAGGGCAGGCAAGGGCGGAGGAGGCGGGAGCGGAGCAGGCGGGGCGGGGCGAGGCGGGGCGGGGCGAGGCGGGGAGGAGTGAGGCGGGGAGGGGCGAGGCGGGGCGGGGCGGGGCGAGGCGGGGCGGGGCGGGGCGGGGCGGGCAGTCAGACGGCTGGCCGGAATGGGCGGGGAACCGGGGTCGCGGGTCGCACCGACGCCGTAATTGCACCGGGCAGTTGGGGGCCGCTCGCAGAATTGCGCGTCGCCCGCCTCATCCCCCAGCTGCCCGCCACGCTCCGCCCTAGGGCAACTCGCCTGGCGACTTCGCCTCGCGTAGCCCCGCCCCCGGTCGTGTCGCACTCGTCGGGTCGTGTCCGCCGCCAGTTGGGCGACTGGCCCGTCCAATCAGTGAGTGGCCAGCGCGCGGTGCGAGAACGACGATTGTAGCTGGGTGAAAATAAATGTTAAAACCTGTTTTTTAGATGTAAAGCGTAGTTTTCGGTTGAGTAGAGAAGGAATATGTATTTAAATTATATAATAATGCATATTAAAAGTATAATTGTAAACAAAAGTTGGAATTATGAGAATTGGTGGCTAAACGAGTGTTGATTCCGGGCACGTCAAAATAAAGCAGTCCCGTTACATGTATCCATGGAGGGGACAGTCTTCCTCTCCTGCTGTGAGAGTTAACGCAGTAGGTTTGCAGCGTTTGCCGCTTCGATGTGTCTCCTCCAGCGGCACCGCAACAGCTGGGACGAGGACTATACTTCGATTTTTCTGTAGTGGTCGATGACGAAGCACATTTCTGAGGCCACGATTCTCGTTGAGGACAAACGCGAATAAATTAAAAAAAAACGCCTTTTATAAGGCAGAAGATGTAACATTGACCTAATGTAAACGGCATCTATAGAAAAATCGAAGTATAAGCTCAGACTAGACTCCCGACTTGCGTGCAAGAGTACGCGCCCATTTGTTGGGGTACTGCTCCGGAATGTGCCTGATATTGTTCGGAGAAACCACAGAAAATTACTAACCAGAGCACCCTTCAGTCTGGACAGTAGTGGATTTCGATCTTGCAGTGTAGTTGCTTCCAAAAGTCCGTCGACGTCGGGTCGAGAACCCTGCAGCCTCCAGTTAGTAATGCTGCATAGGCAATGGAAATTGCAGCTGACTGGATGACACTTACGTGCACCCCACTAGTCGGATGCTTAGTGCTCGTTCTGGCTGGGAGGAGATACTTGAAAGGGAAAACCCCGCAGACCGACGCATAGCTTGGCTCTGAATCTTCCAGCGGAAAAGGAACACTACCAACTCCTGGGGTATAGTATACATTTTAACTTACGGTTATCATGAACTCTGTAATTGTCATTAATACCCGGGAACAATAATACTCATTTTTGCAGACAGCGAGTGGCGTGTCATGGCATGGCGTGACGTGACGTGACGTGACATGACGTGGCGTAGCGTGACTGGCGCAACGTGACTGGCGTAACGTGACGTGTGTAACGTGACGTGTGTAACGATGTGGCGTAACGTGACGTGGCGTTACGTGACATGGCGTAACGTGACACGGCGCAGCGTGATGTGCGTAACGTGTCGCGTGACGTGGCGTAACGTGACGTGACGTGGCGTAATGCAACCTGTCGTGATGTGACGTGTACAGGAGTGGCGTTCCTACAACCTTGGAACCTACGCCGCATCTCTCGCAGCAGCGGCACGACTGGTGGCGACGCGCTTGGCCGTTCGGTGGCTGCGCTTGATGAGGGAGAGGGAGGAAGAAGGGAGCGGGCGGAATGGTGACTTGCTCCAGGCGCCCCGACGCGCTCAGGGCCAACGCTGCTGTGTCGATGCGAAGTGGGAGTGGGTGGTCGGAATAAATGCTTTGGCGCTGCAGGGGCAAGCGGACTTTTTGGACGGAATTCTCGGGTCGCCGGATGCGCGTGACTGACTCGTCATGACGGGAACATGTTTTCGTGGTCAATCTTCGTATGGATTGTGATTCAGGAATGTATTTTTGAGGATGGAAAATTGAACTGAATGTCATCGTTCCTTCCATCTTAAATCCTCGAATGTTCAGTGGGAACTTTTTTTAATTTTAATTTTTTTAAATTTTTGACTCTGGGAAATAATACTGGGATTTATTGTTGCAAAATATTCAAATAAGTTTTCAGTAATTTATACTTGGAAATTTGCCATTTAATCAGTGGTTTTATTTATAGTAATATGATAGTAAGAAGAAACCAACAACAAAAGTCTTAACACTAAAACATATTTTCTTTACTTTTACATTTTCTACTGGGAAAAATTGGCCTAACATTATTTCTGGCAACAATAAGAACATCTGAAAACTTAATAGAGACATATTAGTCTCCTTTTTTCTCATAACTCTACAATTGAAAGTTAGTGGTTGTGTAATATTTGTTGGTCGTGCAATATACAGTTACAATATAAACAAGTTACCTTACGCAGTCAAATATTGCTTTCGCTTAGATTACGGCTAAGACAGGGGCTTGAAAACAGACCGCATGTTTTCCTGTTGTCAAATGATGCGGGAATGAAAGTGTCTTGTGACATCACGTTGCTGCTAGTTATGGCAGTCAAAAACATATCGGTTTCTTCATGCGTTAGGATCGCAGTGATATTGATTGTTTGGTTGCTGCCCTTTAGAGAGATGGCTGTGTTCGCTAGTTATACTGAAGAGTCGTAAATTTACAAAATGCGGAGATGGACGTGCATAACTTCTGACTCCCTCGTGAGCAGGGTATAAATTACGCCAATATCTAGACCAAGTTGCATTGCCCGAATTGACTATCGTCAGATGTTATGATCACCTATGTTTGTTGTGAATGGTTAGGGGTTGGTTGTGTTTATGTGGTTGGGTTCGTCGGGTATTGCGATGCCTTATATGGCTCATAAGCTATTTATTCTTCCTGCTAGTGGTAAGGTGGTTTCCTGTTGCAACAAATCTCAGTCGTAAAAGTGAGTATGCGTGAGTTTATGTCATGATACTGGAGTAAATTAATGTTTTATGTGTAATATTGCTGACATTTGTAGTTTCGATCTTTGCCTTTTGAGTTTTTTGTGTCTGCATTTGAAAAGGAGGAAATTTAGCGAAACTGCGTTCACGTATTTGCTGTATTAGTATTTTTGTATATGCCTGCTCTTGTCTCTTTTACTACCCTGGACGTCACTTGCAAATCACACTGTAAATTCTTGACGATTTGCGTGTGCGTGTACAACATTCACTACTTGCTATACGTTTAATTTGAAGGTCTGAAGCTGAGTTTCATTCACTTGTGCCATTATGTTAGGGTTGTCTCTGCACTGCAATTTGGGGGTTATTATTTACCTCTACCCCCAATTTTTCTGTTTGCTTGTCATAGCGTGTTACTTATTTTTGGAAGTGAGCTGCGTCCGTCTGCCGGTGCCACGTCAGAGGATGGCGTGCCCGTGAACGCTCCAGTTCAACCATGTGGCCGCGAATGTGCCAGCTTGCACGCGTCCTCGCAGCCTCTGGTTTACGCTTGCTCGCCATCGCGACGAGTTGGTTGGGTGTTGGCGGCAGAGGGCATTAAATGTGGAGTTGGGTGAGGGATAATGTTGACGCGTTCTGAGAATTGAGATAGTTGTGTTTATGGTTCGAGAGGTGTGGAAGTGAAAGTTAATTACATTCGATAAAAGAGTCGCGCGCGCGCGCGTGCGTGCGTGCATGCATGCATGCATGCATGTGTGTGTGGGGGGGGGTGGAGGGTAAAAATAGGGTCGAGGAAAGGATAATGACTTGTGCGGTGCTGTGGGTGGGTTGGTGCATGCGTGTGTGTTTGTGAAGGGTAGAGAATGTTCTGGCCGAAGACAGGTTTTATCACAGTTGACGTCTCCCTTTTTCGCCGAGATGTTCCTGGAGTTCCTGTCTTTTTTTTTTCTCTTTTTCTTTTTTTTTCCCGCACTTGTGGCGCGCCCATTTAGATTTTCGTTTTGTCCGCTCGATAATGCAATGCCTTCTTTATAAATCTGTTGTAACGGTAATAGACAAATAAAACGCAACATTGGTAGTGTTTACTTGGCTCAGGAATTTACAGGAAACATTTCTCGAATTTCTAGTGAAGAACTGAGAAATGGAGAAAAACATCATTCCATTTTCCATGAAAAAAAGAATGTTAAACTGATTCTGACGCGCGGTCTCAGTGGCGCTTGGCAACTCCGACTGCTTCCTGTGTGTCGAGGGAGTGGAGAATGCGGTAATGAAGACCGATGAGGAAATGGGGTTTATTTAGGTTAGCGGGCTGTGCGAAGTGGGACGGGCTGGGGCTGAACTGGTTCCTATATAGCGGTATGGAGAATGTAAGTGGAGAGACATTAGAGGAAGATTGGCAGGAAGGTACAGTGCGGAAGAATTGGAGCAAGACCGGGGAGGGCGAGTTGCTTCATGATACGACAGGGAGGAGCCCAGTGGAGAGGGGCGGGATAGTTAGGACGTCAGACGTGGAAAGGGGCGTGGCGATTTGGGAGGTGGCAGTCGGAAGGGAAACCTAGAATAAGTGTGGAGGAAAGGGAGCAGGAATGGGCGGGGCTGGGTGGCTCTGATGTGGGGGTGAGGCTTCGTGGGGTGGAAGAATGGCGTGTGGGGCGTGGTGATTCCGGACCTAGAATATATGTGGAGGATTGGGAGCAGAAATGGTTGGAGATGAGTGGGGTTGATGTAGGGGTGACGATTGGCGTTTCCCAGCGTGAGTTGAGAGGCGTGGCTGGTGGAAGGGAAACCTTAGGAGTGGGTGGGGCTATGTGGAGCTCGATGTGGTGGGAAGGGGTGAGGCTTGGTGGGGCGGCAGTGCGGGGTTTGGGGCGTGGCGAATGGAAGTGAAACCTAAAACAACGTGAGTAGGAGTGGGCGGGGCTGGGTGGTGCTTAGTGTGGTGGAGAGGGCCGGTGCAGACCTAAGGGAAGCCCACAAGGCCAGTGCAGGAAGAAAGGGAGGGAAGTTCGGTCCGGGGCCGGCGACGGGCGAGCGTCGAGGGCGGGGCGGCGATCGATGGCAGCCGCATGTGGGTCAGCGGGACGCAGCCTCCGGCGCGGCTGGGCGGCGGGCCGCGGGCAGCGGGCTTGGAGCGCCGGGACCGACATGGGGTGGCGGTCGCTCGGCGGTGCCCGGGCCGCGCCCTCGTGCCCTCCGCGCCGCTCCTCGCCGCACCAGATGGCCCCGCCGCCCTCGCTGCTGCCGCTGGCGGTCAGGTTTCCGGCCCAGGGGGTCGCGTTGCCTCTGGCTCCCGAGAATACTGGGTGGGTGGGTGGGGGGTTGGCACGTACTACTTCAATTTTTTGGCCTAATAGTTTGAACGTTATGCTGCGTTGCATCCTGAATATGGGAAGTTGGAGGCTTGTTCTTTTTTTTTGTTAATATTTTCGTTATGGGATGTTTACCTTTAAACCCATAGCCATTCTTCTGAAACAACGAAATGAAAACAAACTCATGCTTTATAAAAAAAGACCATATCTGCTCTCCTATAAGGATGTGAAATATATGTAACAACATCTAGGGAAACCAGGAGAATTAACGCAGAAAAAAAAAACGCGATTCCTGAGGTATGTGAAAGGCTCAACATTAATGAACCATGTCAGAAATGAAGCAAGAGAAGATTTGGGAGTTGCCAGTTTACAAGAAAAGGTAATTATTGGGAAATCCTGGATAGACCATTTAAAAAAATGAATAGAGAGATTCCGCAAAGAGGCTTTTTATTATCTCCCAAAAGGCAAAAGAGAACTAGGAAGAAATGGTCTTCAGTAAACAACTTTGCCGGACCAAGCTACATTGTCCTGACCCATGCTGCTGCTGCTGATGATGATATTTTACCCATACTTTTGATCACTTTTGATAAAATACGAATATTTGGTTATCTCAAATGGCATCACCCATATGAATGCTCATCACTTTTTTCAGAAGTCGCGATCTCTCTCGCGAAAAGGTCTGCAGCTCGTTTTCGCTCGCGCTTTTTTGCATCGTCGCCTATGTGAAAAACTAGGGTGACATTTCACAAGGCAACATGTAAACTCTAGAAATCAAAATGCAGAAAATATTTCGGAGAAAACACTAGTAATGTAATGTTTGCATTCGATGTGAGACCGGCGGTCGCTAGGAAAGAAGGTTACGTGTTGATGTGACGTGAATTAAACAGGGCGAGTAGTAGTGAAAGAAAGGACAATATTTTATTTAAAATAAATGTAAAACGCTCAAAGCAGATGTTGCGAATTATTGGGGCTCCTGATTATTATAGAATTCAACTCCGTATATGGCATTATGACGAAAGGAAAAAAAACAATGATGAAAAGTTATTTTGAACCAAAACCGTCTTTTTAGTAATAACCGTTACTCCTGTTCCACCAACAGCAACACTTACGGAAGAGAAACCGGGAAAATACAGCGAAAATATTTTATGGCATTATGACGAAAGGAAAAAAACAATAATGAAAAGTTATTTTGAACCAAAACCGTCTTTTTAGTAATAACCGTTACTCCTGTTCCACCAACAGCAACACTTACGGAAGAGAAACCGGGAAAATACAGCGAAAATATTTT